>CM022479.1:5587106-5883026 GCA_011952105.1 Coreoperca whiteheadi
TATATATATATATATATATATATATATAAAGTGGATGGATCTAATCTGGCTAGCTTGGTTACAACCAGTCTGGTCATCTGACTACTCGTGTTTCTCGCCCCGTTGGACTTTGCTATAGTGATGTCACGGTGTTCCCAGATTTCAAGAAATGACTTTGATGAGTTCAATGTTATTACAACTTACAGAAAGGAGGGCCAAAATTATGAAAATAAGTCTGAGTGTCAAAGTTCCTGCTTGACCTTGGAAATAGTAGTTTTCATGAAATAATCTAAACTCAAGGTCCACTTGCTAGGTTTTTCCAGAGTATTCAACCACATCTAACATTATTCAGCAGCGGGTGGTGTTTGCTCAGTTGTCATGGAGTTGCCCATATATGACCGCCAGTTATTGCATGACCAAAGTTCTATACTTAGGTCACATGATGAAAACTGAGCCAACTCCACCTGCTAATGAAGATCGTGAGAACTCTGAAAAAAGCCAGTAAGTGGGCCTTGAGTTAAGATTATTTTGTCAAACAACAAAAATAATACCAAAGTTATAATGACTTACCCTTAAAGAAAGAAAACCGTTTTCCTGAATCTACTGTGCCAAATTGTTATAACCGGTATTTTTTTAGGAAAAGCACAGGTGTAAATAAAATAAATGATGGCTAAATTCCATTCAGCTGCTTTAGTTTCAGGATCCTGCTATTGTTCATGCTTGCTCGCTGTCGCACTGTCATGGCTTACTGGTACACTTGAATAGAAAATAATGTGTCATTCCTCAGCATCATGAAGTTTCTGGTGTCAAAGAGGAGGTTCAAAGAGAGCTTGCGGCCTTATGATGTCATGGATGTGATCGAGCAGTACTCTGCAGGTCACCTGGACATGCTGTCTCGCATTAAGAACCTGCAGTCCAGGCAAGTGCATGTTTACTATACAGTATATTTGCACCGGTTTAAATCTGACAAACACTCATTTTCCGGTTGTCTCCGTGTGAATAACCTGTCCCACTGTCACCTTCCCTGGAAGCCTAAATGTCAGAATGGATACATGGAGCATTTTCAGAGCTATTTCTTTAGTACAATAATTAGTTTAAATTCAGTATAATAGTAGAGATTTGATTCAGTAATACAGTGTTTGTGGTGTCACTCAATACACACATGTTGTGACACACAAGTCACTAATTTGCCTGTTTCATTTGTTCAACTACATGTGTTGTATTAAGATCTCAGTTTTATATGTGTAACCTTTATATATCAAAATATGATTCACTCCCTCAACATTGAGTGCATCACAAATTAATATTGGATATAACATTGATGTATAACTCACATTGTTTTCTCTATCAGTTTTACCTTGCGCAAATTAGCTCCTAACATTTTGATCCCCGAAAGGTCTAACATGTAGAATAAATCTGTTCCAACAATAAAATACATGCATTTTTCATCCACATAGCAAGCCAGACTCACCGTATGTCTTGTGTGTGTGGAATATATTGAAACTTGTTCGTTCTCCATAGCTGATGTGATTCCCACGTTGCTTCATTTTGCATTGCACTCATATCGTCTCTGTGTGCCTTGCCAGGATAGATATGATTGTGGGGCCCCCTCCCCCATCAACACCTCGCCATAAGAAGTCCACTGAAGTTCCTAGGTTAGGTTAATAGACTGCACCTTTAGAATGACCATTTTACCAGCATTATCCTCCTTACACCATAGTCCAAATATTGAAGCAGTTACATGCTACCTTATTATTTTGATTGACAGAACCCCTTTTGAGTTCAAGCCTTTTGACCTGTCTCATTTCACTTGATTATACATGCTGAAATGAAGCAACTTTACAGATTTTATATCATGTAGAATCAAGAAAAGTATTTGATAAACAGCTTTATATGCAACACTTTGAGGATGTTGTGCAGTTACTGTAACTCTTATTTCACATTATATCAGCTGGTGTCAAGAAAAGGCTAAAAAATAAGTGAGACATCCCGCGGCTTTCTCACTGAATGTTAAGAGCCGTGTCATATGGCCTCACTCAACAGGGGTTTGACAGTGCTAGATGCTTGCTCTCATACTGCAGAGACAGAGGGAGAGCTCCCCCAGTAGGATGCAATGGAAATGAAGCATGAAGCGCCACAAAAGCATGCCAAATGATGCATTTTGGCCCTAGACAAAGTGTCCCCTCTATTCACACTTAGTTTCATTAAAGACTGCCTAATCTAATAATGCATGCATCCACACTGTCCACCTGAAATCAATACTTGCTCAGAAAATGCTCAAGTGGTAGGGCCATCATTCATTCATTCAACACATATTTGTAGATTACTTAAATTTCATGCAACTGGTAGTTCACATTATGGCATCATGACCTTATTAAGTTTAAAAAAAAAATAGTTAAGCCACGTGGCAGAACAGAGAGCAGAGTGTTTTTTTAATCTCCGATATAACCTTTCTCAAATGCTAGAGTTGACCAGATAGTTGGTAAAGGTCCTAAAGTGGAAGGAGATGCTGCAGAGGACCAGAGCATGATGGGACGTCTGGTCAAAGTGGAAAAGCAGGTAGGAATGTTTCTTCCAGGTCTGTAAAAGTCATAGGAGTTGGTTTACACTGAGGTCAATGATTGGAGTATTTGCAATTTATATTTTTCTGATGATCGGTTTAATTTAATTCTGGTTATGGAACAGCATTTCTTCATTGTGTGTTTTTATTTCTCCCTGCAGGTGGTCTGTATGGACAGGAAACTTGATTTTCTGGTCAACGTGTACGTGCAGCGTATGGGAATCCCTCGTTCGGAAACAGAGGCCTTTTTCAACTCCAAAGAGCCGTATCCTGCCCCGCCTTACCACAGTCCAGAGGAGAGCAAGGTGGAGAAGGAGGATAAAGAAGAGGTGAAGGAGGAAAAGGAGGTGAAGACATGCTCAGCTGCAGATGTCCCGTGCTCTGATGGATCTTTGGAAAAGAAAGACCCTTTACTGGGTCGGTCTGTGGCGAGATCGGTGGGTACTCCCTCTGGCAGCCACAGCCGCCCCTCTACCTCCTGGCAGCACCAGCTGCAGCACCCCCTCAGCCAGCCTGCATGGAACAGCAGCGTGGCCAACACCCCTTCACCGGTCGGTGGCAGCGGAGATCATTCGCCCACCCTTTTCCGCCTTCCGCCTCCGCCTGCTCCGGTTCACGACCGATCCTCCTCTGGCCTGGGCGGCAGCGGCAGAGAGAGTGGCTCCCAGAGCAGGAGGCGCCACAGGAGGCAGAGGTGTCAGCAAGATGCCACCGCCGTGGAGAGCGACACATCTCTATCCATCCCATCTGTTGACCACGAGGAGCTGGAGCGCTCTTTCAGTGGCTTCAGCATCTCCCAGGCCAAGGAGGACTTCTTTGGGCCTTCTTTCTTTACAGGCTCAGGAGGGGTAGCTGGAGCAGGGACTGACGCTGCAGCTGTACCTTCCTTATGTGCCAGGGTCAGACCCTTCATAGCAGAGGGAGAATCAGACACAGACTCTGACCTCTACGCTCCCTCACCTCTGTCCTTCACTGGAGAGGTCTCTTGTGGAGAGAGGGCATGGTCGGGACTGAAGTAGGTCAGGAAGGACTGCTCTCTCTGGCAGGGAGCGGCTCGTGGTAAAAGAAATCGGTGCTTCAGTTGCCAACAGAAGACCTATCATGAGACCTTGTAGCCAACTGACCGTTGTTGCTGATGAAGCTATTACAGACTATTTTAGGTTAAGTGAATGGTTATGATTAGCTGTTTATTACTGAAGATGGTAACAATATGTCCTAAATATAAACAATGGGGTTGTCCTTTATCATTTTTATTGTTTGTGATGTAACACTTTACAAGTAATGCTTCATTACAGGTGTAGTGTATCCATTAACATCTTGATTAAATGGAAAAATAGCTGTTCTTTAACTTGCATTTTTGTTGTATTGATGAAAGGTACCTGAGAGTATAGATGTGTAAGAGTAGGAATTATGACACTTAATTTGGCATTGAACTTAATTGGCATTGAACTTATACTTGACATTGATTTGTGTGAGACATGCAAGAGAAAATCACTTTGATTACTGTTATGAATAGTGAGTGCATTTCAGCACTTTTTCTATTACACTGACCACTGTAACTTCCAAAACATAGCGGGAGTTAGTAATGCAACATTGTTAAAGTCTTATCACATGGTTAGCATAGTGTCTTGATAACTTCAATACCTTTGAATGACTTGAGGTGTTATGATGCCAAAACCTTAGCTATGATAATCAATTAGATCCTCGGAGAGAAAAAAATGTGCTTGCTTTTCAGCATCATTATTTCAGCCTGGTGTTTACTGAATAATATAGAAGAATTCCCCTGAAAATATTGCAGATACGTCCCCATCATTAAACCAGTGAACTTGGCTGCATGGCATGTTAAATTGTTGATTTAAGGACTGTGTTATACAGGCTACAAAACCCTACAACAGCGGCAAAAAAGGCCAAGAGTGGTTTTTGTCTATACAGACAAAAAAACCTGGTAATAAAACATGAACATGTTTGCATGACTGGTTTCAAGTTACAATGTGGATTTTTTTTTATGGAGCTTTTATTGAATTTCAATGTTTTCAATTCAGCCCAAGCTTGCTAATTTCAATGGCTCTTCTTCTCTGGGCAAATAAGTCCACAAACTATGTACAAACTCTGTTAAATACAGAGGCAGATGTTTAATGCCACATATAGAAACAATATGGGCTAAAATAGACATTAGCTCATACATTTTGTATTGTTATCACACAACATGCAGTGTTTGAGTTGGACTGAGTAAATTATATGGGACACTTACTTATTCGGACATGATGGTATTTAGCCTGCAATGCATAGGTCTGTCATTTAGATTCTCTGCTGCTATGTCAGTTCTGCGCTAAATGAGGAAATGCAATAAAAAGCAAGCAAGGCAACATTAAAATGGCCTTATTTTTCACACCAAAATCCATTATTTTGTAACTAAACAAATCAACGATTCCATTTTAAACATTTCATAAAAGTAGTGCAAGTATATTTTCAAGTGTCATATAGGAAGTTCTGTGGCCCGAGAGCAGTTGTTCCAGGTTACAAATTTAGCCATTGATAATGCTAAAAGCATGGGATTCATAGGGGCATCTGAAGCATGAACACTTATTGTTAAAACTAACCTGAGTCATAGCAAATCAAACATTAAAACGTTAACACTGAAACATGGACATGATGACAGAGGAAACATCATTTAGTAGAGACTGTTCACACAAGATGTAAAATCCATATTTTTCAGAAAAGGAGAACCAAATCTGCTGGCATGTTTTATACAACCCAAAGAAAGGACCTGTAGGGTTTTACACGATACAGTATCTCTTAGTTCAGCATCATCATGTAACTGCACCTTCTCCTTCTTCAGTAATAAAACTTTGTATATCACTGAAAATCATCTCCTATTTTTATGTTTTATGTCAATAAAGCAATACTGTGATATTTTTTGTGTTAAGTGTTAAGACTGTGAGAAGTGGATTAGCCAACAGGTGTAATAGTGGCCAGGTGTCACTAGATGGCAATCAAGAGCTTCAGTTGAGTGGGTCCTTGTTAAAAATAAAATAAGAATAAAAAAACATTCCTAAACATTCCTCTGGATATAGGTATCCTCCAGCTGGACACTTGTGTTTTTAGCTCTTTAATTCATCAAGAAGACCCTCTAACGGACAACTGATAAACATGTTTAACTATACAGATGGCTTATTAGAAAGTTTGTATCCAAACATTTTATCAACATATTTGCACTTTTACCAAATACAAAGAATAAGCACCAGTGGGGGGATTAGTCACAACCTGTTTTTCTTATTAATGGCTTATAATAGCTCTGCTGTATTACTGATCTGTAAAGCATTAGCAAATTATTAATTAGCCATTAATAATGCCACTAGTTACAACTTATAAACCCTTTATAAAAGGAGACTTATCAGAAAGTAGTACCTGGAAAAGCATTCCACAAGATTTTAGAACCTGGCTGCAGGGATTTGCTCCCATTCAGCTACAAGAGCATTAGTGTGGTCAGCCACTGACAATGGGAAATAAGACCTAGCTCAAAGTCGGCATTCCGGTTCATTCCAAAGATGTTGGATGGGGTTTAGGTCAGGGCTCTGTGCAGCCCAGTCAAGTCCTTGTTTTGGAGGGCCATCCCTTTAACTAAGAGGCATAATCCAAACTATGAAAAGCAGCCCCAGACCAAAGGTACACAGAAGCATTTGTGCTGTCCACATTTGGCCATATAGTGTAAATTAAGCCACTGTAACTCTCTGCTAGTGTGTATACGTCAGGCAAAGGTTGATTTATTCATTGCTATCACCTGACAGATTTTATTTAACAACCTATTTAATAGCCATTGGCTAATGTCAATGAAATAGCAAAGGAGCGTTTCCATGCCACATGCTCAGCCCTAGGCCAGCCAATTTTCTTTAGTGTTGTGAGGCCAGGATTTTAGTTGAAAGGGTGATAAAATGGGAATTGATTAGCTCATTAATAAAAGTCAGAAGATGGCGACACATACAGTTTGTGTTCAGCGATTCCATGGGGAATCGCTGAAATCTTGACCACCCAAAGCACAGACCAGAGGACAAACAACCAGCAGAGACAAACATTTGAAATCCAATCTATATGACAACGAATACGTGCATGTTATCATTATATAACCAGGATGCAAAAATGCAAGTTTGTGACAACAGTGTGCCTAGGACCGACCCAGAGTTTTGCTGTGAATCATGTTTTGTTGTGGAAAACAAATACTCTAAGTAACATAACACCAAAATTAATTAGTGCAAGTGAAATGTTTCCTCAGGGTTGCCACTTTTCTGCATGAGCACAGTGACAGTTTGTTGGAGCCCATCTGCAAGGGACATTTATTAAAAGATGAGAGATTTGTGTTTAAACAGTGTCAATAGCTAGAGGTAGGACATTAACCCTTTGGTGATAAATGATAGGACCCAACAATCAATAAAACCATTAGTGATCCGACTCTTCCCGAAGGAACTGTCGAAAAAGAGAGGCCAAAAACAGATGGACTTCACCACTCAGTACACTGACAGGAAGACATTAAAATGTAGCTCATCCAGTAGCCTCATTTTACACATTTACAGTTTCTTTTCATCTGTACATAGGAACACATGACACTGATACCATCTGAACGGATTGTACTTCAAATGTGTATATAAACGAACTTACATGTTTCTATAATTGAGCTCAGATCAAATTTAAAGCCTTCATTTGCCAGAGATAACTTCCTACATTTAGGCCTACAGCTCAGAGGAAGAAATTAATGTGTCCTTGGCACCAGCTGTGTATGTGTATAGGTCTGGTCTCCATGTAAACATTTTATTCATGTATGGTGTTACTTAACATCAGCAAAATGCCATCAATGTCCACCAAGGATGGACACAGGTGACCTTACATTTTCTCTCTAACACACACACACACACACACACACACACACACACACACACACACACACACACACACACACACACACATACACACATACACACACAAAAACACACATTATGGACACACAGGTCCATATGCATGATGGGGTGTGGATTAACGGTTCTGTAAATAATATTGGTGAACATATATCACAATTTGTACTCATTACACATTGGCTGCACTTCAGACAAAGGCTTTGCAAAATGACAAGGGCGATCTGTATTGCTTTAATGCTTCATGACTGAAATTGGTTGTCATTCTGACAACCCAATGGAAAATGTGGCTCTTACATTAAGATCCAAATGTGTGAAAGCATAAATGCATACACATGAGAAAACATTATCATATTTAGGACAGACATGTGGAGGGATTTATAACAGAGGTAAATATACACATGTGAGATAAGACACTTATCACATATAATAATGACCTATTCTCATCAGTGTGTAATTCGAATATCATGTGATTTGTGTGACCAGTTCTGGGTCAACAATATAGAAGAACACAACAAAAAAAGCCCCAGAGGGAATCTAGATATTGGATTCTGTAGGAGAATAATACCTTGGAGATAAACCTAATTGAGTGCACACAGTTTATCACTAATCATCAGACAATTACAACATAGGATTGATCTAATTCCCTCAAGGCTTTTGTCCGAAGCAAGTCGAGTCATCCATTTATCAGATCAGAGAGGAAGGATAAGGCATTTTAATGTGTATACACTGACTTGACTAATTAGTTTGATATACTAGTTATTAGACAGCAAAGTCACAAGTATGTAACTGTGCTTGCATGTGAAAACATTAAGAAAAAGGCAATCAGAGAGCTGTGTACTAAATATGTTTAGTAAATATATTTGGAATTATGATGATGTATTGTTCTGCACTATAGTGCAGTAAAATTAAGTTTAAAAAGTGCCATAAAAATCACATGACAGAAGGTAGGATCATAAGAGATAATACATGAAATATATTATATGTTTTATTTAAAATACCTGTTCAAAAGCCACTTTCTCTGAAGTTAAAAATCTCAAATATCTTTGATAGATGTAGCCATGGTTTGAAAATCATCTTCAGAAACGTAAGACTAAGAGTCTACAGCCATACTAGCAGCTATGTGAGGATGTACTTAAAGGCACAGCGGTGGTTTGAGCAAAATACTAACATCAGCATGTTCACGTATTCAATGCCAACATGCTGATGTTCACGCAGATATTATGTTTACCATGTTCACCATCTTAGTATTGTGTAAGCATGCTCTTTATGACCCTGAGTCATAATTTGTATTTCAGTGTGACTGTGTGATTATTTCTGTGCTGGTTTCTCTCCGTGCCTGAGTCTGAGGGTGCTGCTGTAAACCCTGTTTGGTGTTTTCCCAGTATGTTGAGTTGTAGGTGGTGGCTGGTGATTGGTCTGGAGACTGATGGCACCTACTTTAAAATGGCGCCCATTGATGCCGGTTTCACTTAGTCTCTTTCCTGGCTCCCAAACAGACTGTGCCATGCCTCGTTGTGCTGCGCTGCGGTGTAACCAGACGGTGCTATGCTACATTTATTGTCCTTATAAAGATCTCTGATGTCATCTTTTTTATTGTTTAGGGAGGTGGGCAAGCTGCCATTTGTTTGCCTTTGCTGAAGATAGATAAGTTAGTTGTTAATATTATAGATTGCTTTAGTCATTGTTTTGGCCCTGCTTTCCCCAACGCCCATTTCTACCATGATTGATAAATAAATTAATTCTGTTTTGGACTCCATCTGCTGTGGCACTGGTCATCCTTGGGAGTGGGGAACAAGGAGAGTCATTTTTATGCTATGCTATTCTTATGCTTCCATACATTTGCTTAAATAAATTTTCCCTCATAATTTGCCCGGTAAGTTAAATTTCAGTGGATATTAAATTAAAATTGAAAATCTAACTATTTTGGCACGTTTTTTATGGTTTACAATTTTCTTCTGCTGTGGCACTATGGACTTCGATTTGGACAGTTTTGCAAGAAATTCTACATTACAACAATTAAACAAATGTAAGAAAGTGGATTTGATGCTCATTGCTGATCTTTTTAACGGGCAAGCGCCACTAAATGCTATTAAAAGAGGAGCTGAGGCAGCTCTTGTTTGAGAAATTGGGAGAGAACGGTTTGTGGGTCTGCCCCTGCTGAGGCGCAGGGAAAACTGATGCCATACAATGGCGAAATCATAAATTACAGATGTTTAAGTCCACATTTAATTCTCCTATTTTGTTGTGCTATTTCAGCAGTGGTAATTTTGTTTATGTTTTTATGTAACTCCTTTTCTGTTAACTTTTGATTTAATTAATTTAAGTGGTCAGGGGACAGACACCATCACTAAGGTGCTTTGGGTGAGTAAGTGCTCTAAAAGCACAGAGAAGCATATAGGACTGAGACTCAACTCTAGATTGTGGTTTAGGTCCACTAATAAACTTGGTCAGATTTCCAGATATGAGAGCTGCTCCATCTAAAATAGGATGAATGCCATCTCTCCTAATCACAACACGTCTTCCCCAGAAAGTCCGCCAATTATCTTACAAAGCCCACATCTTTTGCTGGACACCACATCAACAGCCAGCGGTAGAATGTAGACATGCAGCTAAACATGTCATCATCAGGTTACAAAAAATTATTCGGATTGCTGTGTAAAGGTTTGGAACAAACGGTAAATGTTTTAGAGAGTTTGGTTTCTAGGTAAAGTGTATTTTTGTTACTGTTTCTTGTCGTCTCGTTTTCACCAGGAGTCCGTCATGTTCAGTACCAATGTCAAAGCTAATAACGTATTTAAAGCCTTATTTAAGCGATGCGATTTGCTCAAGTGCTTAGTAACATATGAGTTGATTTGCCGCCATTCGCTGGCGCGTTTTCTTTTATGTTGCCGACCCGCTTGTGTGTGTATGTGGTAAAAGTGTAGGAGAAAGGTAGAAATGTAAAATGGTGTTAATTAATGCACTTTTGTTGCAATGTAGTGAGTGTATATGTTGTTTATTACTGTAATACACTATGTATTTTTGTTTGCACTTTATGGTTTATTGTTTTTAGTCAAGTTAGATATTATTTTACTGTCTTACCAAATATGTGTTAAATGATTTATTGTCCTTTATCTTTTTATTAATTTATTTTTGTAAGAATGAGATAATTGAATGATTGTCAGAATTAAACAAGCTGTTGCAAGACTAACGTGTCTCCGCCTCGCCTCTCCACAGCTACACCACACCTTTAGGCTACACAGTCTAACCTTAGCTGTGTGCCAGTTTGCTACCACCCAGCTTCCCCTAGGGCTGGCGCCGGTAACACTGGTGACCAGAAATTCGACAGTATGTTTACGTCAGCAAACAGCAAATACCACCAAAAGTGTGATAATTAGCAATGTCATTAGTTTTGCAGAAATATTGAAATTTTGGCCCTCATGCTGGCGGTAGAGGAAACGTTAAGGGAACCCCAAAGTGCTTACAATTCATCATTTGGGGAACATGTATGTCTCTACCAAATGTCATGGCGGTCCATCCAATACTTGAGACATTTCACTCAAAACCACAAATGTCAACCTCACAGTGGTGCTAGAGGAATCACCAAAGTCATTAGGTTTCATCATCGGGGGACCATGAATGTCTGTAAATAATTTCATAGCAAGCCATTCAGTAGTTTTTGAGATATTTCAGTCTGGACCAAAGTGGTAGACCGGTAGACCGACATTGCTCTCCCTGGAGCCACACCGCTAGCGTTATATTGCAGTTACAAGCCAAAATTAAATGCATGATGTGTTTGATCGATACATTTGTGAAAAGCCTTTAAACTGTGTGCCTCAGCAAGTGTAATGGTTTTTTATTTGTGTTATATAAACGCCACTTTTGGGAATCTGGTAGGGTAGGTTTGGTTATTAGCAAATACCTAGGATATGTTTTAATATTAAAACAATTATTTATATCAATAAAGTTATTAATAATTACGGGGCACCACCTTGGGATCAGGGACCAATAACCAAGCCATGAATACAGTCTCAAAAAGGGGTTGTCCACTTATTATTTTACAATAATAAAGTGAACAGTGAAGGATGAATCTGAGCACTGTCCCTTACACACAGCTTTTATTACAGCACATACACAAATAACCACAGGCAAATGCTCTTTAGAAGGTACAACAGAGTTTATTTAACTTAGCGCCAATCAATAATAAATAATTTAGGGCTATCAATCCATAAAAAAATGTACTAATTAATTGCAGAATTTGCTGTGATTAATCTTGATTATCGCTTTTTTTATTGTTAATATTGATGCTTGTCATAATGGATATTAAAATGTAAAATCATGGAATTAATGTAGAATCAGCACCACGTATATGGTGTAAAATGGGCTTAGGGATGATCAGGGATGATTCAAATATGATTGATTAATAGCATCTTTTTAACTTTGAACACAGATTCTCTTCCGTGAACTACAAATTTTCAATAAAAACATCAAGGCCATTGACTTGGTCAGCTTTAAAGGCATATTTCTTATGCTCTATCAGAAATAATAACAAAACCCAGGCCAATATGTTCAAGTGCTAGTTGAAATTTCACACAATCAAGGCCATTAAAATAGACATCAGCTTGGGAGGCAATCATTTCTTACATGCACCATAATGATAATTAATAACAATAAATGTGTTCCATGTTCAAGTGACAGTTGAATTTCAACAAGGTCCACAATAGTCCATACAAATATGAAAAAACAACAAGGAACGCTTCTGACTGACACATAGAGAAAGAGTTCAAAAGAACCCTTTTCCCTCGCCACAGTTTAGCCTAACTTTTGAGTGTTCTGGAGCACGACATGGTTGGTGCCAATGAACATCTTAGGTCGTCTAGTTTCATATGATACCTGCATTTTTACTCTAGCTTCAAACCTGAGTGTGCTACAATGTCTTGAACCCAGTAATGCGTTAATCGTGTACATTTTTCCCATTGTGGTGAGCTCCGAACACCACATCGTCCTATACAATTACAAAATGTTCTGGATTCTGCCTCCCTTGTCTCCTTTCCTCACCTGGCAAAAGTCTTTCACAGAGGTCATTAAGGGGCTCACTGTCACAATTAGGAGTTTATGCATTTTCATTTGTTAAATTTATTTTAGTTAATGCAACCACAGGGGGGCACAAGCCAGTGTCTTCTTGTGCCAGTCCCAAGTCTGGATAAATGCAGAGGGTTGTGTCAGGAAGGGCATCCGACGTAAAACACATGCCAAATTAAAAATGCGAATCACGACAATGACTTCCATACCGGATCGGTCGGGGCCCTGGTTAACAACGACCGCCACCGGTGCTGTTGACCTACAGGGTACCGGTGGAAATTGGACTACTGTTGGTCGAAAACGAAGAAGGAGAGGAGGAAGGTGTGTTCGTCGGCAGAGAGAGAAGAGGAAAGCTAAGAATGTAGGACTGACAGTAGGGACTTTGAATGTTGGGACTATTACAGGGAAGGCTAGAGAGTTGATTGACATGATGCAGAGAAGGAAGGTGGACATACTGTGTGTCCAGGAAACCAGGTGGAAAGGTAGCAAGGCTAGAAGCTTAGGAGCAGGGTTCAAGTTGTTCTACCATGGGGCAGATAGGAAGAGAAAGTAGGAGTAGGAGTTATCCTGAAAGAGGAGTTTGTGAGGAATGTTCTAGAGGTGAAAAGAGTGTCAGACAGGTTGATGAGCCTGAAGCTGGAAATTGAAGGGGTGATGTTCAATGTTGTGAGTGGTTATGCCCCACAGGTAGGATGTGAGTTAGAAGAGTAGGAGAAATTCTGGAGTGAGTTAGATGAAGTGATGCAGAGCATCCCCAGTGGTGAGAGGGTGGTGATTGGTGCAGATTTCAATGGGCATGTAGGTGAAGGGAACAGAGGTGATGAGAATGTGATGGGCAGGTTTGGTCTTCAGGACAGGAACGCAGAAGGACAGATGGTGGTAGACTTTGCAAAGATGATGGAAATGGCTGTAGTGAACACTTTCTTCCAGAAGAGGCAGGAACATAGAGTGACATATAAGAGCGGAGGGAGAAGCACTCAGGTGGACTACATCTTGTGTAGATGTTGTAATCTGAAAGAGACCAGTGACTGTAAAGTTGTGGTAGGGGAGAGTGTACTCAGACAACACAGGATGGTAGTGTGTAAAATGACTCTGGTGGTGACGAAGATGAAGAGGACAAAGGCAGAGCAGAGGACGAAGTGGTGTAAGTTGAAAAAGGAAGAATGTCGTGTAGTTTTCAGGGAGGAGCTGAGACAGACTCTGGGTGGTCAGGAAGTGCTCCCAGATGACTGGACCACTACAGCTAATGTGATCAGGGAGACAGGTAGGAGGGTAATCGGTGTGTCATCTGGAATGAGGAAAGTGGACAAGGAGATTTGGTGGTGGAACGAGGACGTTCAGGAGTGTATACAGAGAAAGAGGTTAGCAAAGAAGAAGTGGGACACTGAGAGGACTGAAGAGAGTAGACAGGAGTACAGGGAGATCCAGCGTAAGGTGAAGGTAGAGGTGGCAAAGGCCAAACAAAGAGCATATGAGGACTTGTATGTTAGGTTGGACACTAAAGAGGGACAGGTGGATTTGTACAGGTTGGCCAGACAAAGAGATAGAGATGGGAAGGATGTGCAGCAGGTTAGGGTGATTAAAGATTAGGATGGAAATGTATTGACAGGTGCCAGGAGTGTGATGGGAAGATGGAAGGAGTACTTTGAAGAGTTGATGAATGAGGAAAATGAAAGGGAACGAAGAGCAGAAGAGGTGACTGGTGTGGAGCAGGAAGTGGCTAAGATTAGCAAGAGTGAAGTGAGGAGGACTTTGAAGAGGATGAAGAGTGGAAAGGCAGTTGGTCCTGATGACATACCTGTGGAGGTATGGAAGTGTCTAGGAGAGGTGGCAGTAGAGTTTCTGACTAGTTTGTTTAACAAGATCTTGGAGAGTGAGAGGATGCCTGAGGAATGGAGGAGAAGTGTACTGGTGCCAATTTTTAAGAACAAGGGAGATGTGCAGAGCTGTGGCAACTACAGAGGAATAAAGCTGATGAGTCATACAATGAAGTTGTGGGAAAGAGTAGTGGAAGCTAGGCTAAGGGCAGAGGTGAGCATTTGTGAGCAGCAATATGGTTTCATGCCTAGAAAGAGTACAACAGATGCAGTATTTGCTTTGAGGGTGCTGATGGAGAAGTACAGAGAAGGTCATAGGTAGTTGCATTGTGTCTTCGTAGATTTAGAGAAAGCGTATGACAGGGTGCCGAGAGAGGAGCTGTGGTATTGCATGAGGAAGTCTGGAGTGGCAGAGAAGTATGTTAGAATGGTACAGGACATGTATGAGAGCTGTAAGACCGTGGTGAGGTGTGCTGTAGGTGTGACAGAGGAGTTCAAGGTGGAGGTGGGTCTGCATCAAGGATCGGCTCTGAGCCCCTTCTTGTTTGCTCTGGTGATGGACAGGCTGACAGATGAGGTTAGACAGGAATCTCCATGGACTATGATGTTTGCGGATGACATTGTGATTTGTAGTGAGAGCAGGGAACAGGTGGAGGAGAATCTAGAGAGATGGAGGTCTGCTCTGGAAAACAGGAATGAAGCTTAGCCGCGGTAAGACAGAATACATGTGTGTCAATGAGAGGGACCCAGGTGGAACGGTAAGGTTACAGGGAGCAGAGGTGAAGAAGGTGCAGGACTTCAAGTACTTAGGGTCAATGGTTCAGAGCAATGGAGACTGTGGAAAAGAGGTGAAGAGGCGAGTGCAAGCAGGTTGGAACAGGTGGAGAAAAGTGTCAGGTGTGTTGTATGATAAAAGAGTATCAGCAAGAATGAAAGGAAAGGTGTTCAAGATGGTGGTGAGACCAGCGATGTTGTACAGCTTAGAGACAGTGGCACTGAAGAAAAGACAAGAGGCAGAGCTGGAGGTAGCAGAGCTTAAGATGTTGAGGTTCTCTTTGGGAGTGACGAGGATGGACAGGATCAGGAACGAGTACATCAGAGAGACAGCTCATGTTAGATGTTTCGGAGATAAAGCCAGAGATGCCAGACTGAGGTGGTTTGAACATGTTCAGAGGAGAGACTGTGAATATATTGGTAGAAGGATGCTGAGGTTGGAGCTCCCAGGCAGGAGGTCTAGAGGAAGACCAAAGAGGAGGTTTATGGATGTAGTGAGAGAGGACATGAAGTTAATTGATGTGAGTGAAGAGGATGCAGAGGACAGGGTTAGATGGAGGCACATGATTCGCTGTGGTGACCCCTGAAATGGAACAGCCGAAAGGAAAAGAAGAAATTTCTTTTAGTTATGTTAGGTTTTGAAGGTAAAATGGAACAGTTTTGACAATACTAAATGAAAAAAATGGTGGAGTTTTGGTGGTGGTTGAGTTTGAGTGCTAGTCACCTGATCCTGCTCCACTCAGCACACCTGTGCCCTCAATTTGCTCCACAGTATAAAAAGCAGCCAGTTCCCACTCCTGTCTTTTGACTGCAACTGAGTTTAAAGACCTGCATGTCTGTGACTTCCTTTCCTGTGTTAGTTTGCTGCAAAGTTCCTTTGATTCTATCTGTTGTGCCAGTGTCTGCATTTGGGTCCCCTCCCTGTTGCCTTTACCTGAACTGTGACATACCAGTTCAGTGTAAAAAAACAAAACAAAAAAAGGCAGGTAGCTTTCTTACTGAAAACAGCAGCTGCTAGAAATGATACCAGTGAGACTGAACCAAAACTGTAAAGTTTCAGGCCATAAAACCAAAGGACGAATTAACAGATGCTATAAAGCTTCATAGAGCTGAACTGTAGAGTCGGGTGATAATAATCTATGAGTTCATCGGTACGAGCGACCCCTTTCACATCACATATAGTCATCTGACTCATAAAAAAATATTGATTAGAGCAGCTTCAAACTTCTGACACACACACATGCACTCACATGCACACAAAGAAAATACAAAATATTACCATGCTTGAAACCTTTGTATTCCAATTCTAATGCAAAGGGAAAGGGAAAATTGGAAATAAGAGTTTATGAATGCTCTTAAAGAGCAATAGCTTGTAATAGTTTTTGAGAGCTCAAAGCTCAAGCAAATACATTATGCATCACAGTTATGTAAAGAAATTGAAATAGAAAACTGAAGTCAGAAAGTATACTCATGTCTGTTGTGTACTGATGGCATTTTTGTGATATTTACCAGCTTTACTTGTCTGTAATGGTATTCATAACACCAGAGCAGCTTCTGTGAGATCAATCTTACTGGAGGGACACAAAGAACAGGAAGGTGGGAGGTTGAAATTGAAGTAGACTGTAGACTTTGTTAAATAAATAGTCCTTCACTTGCCTACAGCTGATTTTTTTTTATGCAGGAAATGACAAGGCCTCCTTTATATTTCAGCACAGAAGTGACGTCGGTTTACATGAAGCAACCAAATCCCTCATCTATAATCTATGGTGGGGCAAGATCATTTATGTAATGTTTTGTTAGAGATAATAGTTTATCTTTAATTTGTTCCTTGTAAGCCAGTGAAGTCTCCTGGTTCCAAAAAAACCAAGGTAGAATTAGAACAGAGGGGACACAATACCTTAATGAAATCTCCAAGATGAAATAGCTTTACACCACAAATCAAAAGTATATCTTAGACAGTAAGTACGTGATCAAGGAGACATTTATACCAATATACAATACTGAATATATATGTTAAGAAGTACTGAAGGAATGGACTCAGATGCGGACTGGAGCCAAAGCAAGAGGTCAGGGTGTGGGCAGGGGAAGGGGAAGGCACTTGGTTGTAATAAACATTCATGGTATTTAATTTATATATATATCAGTAAGAGGGAATACTTTCCTGCCCTTTTAAACAGATCATTTTGTTGTTTTGTTGGTCTTACGTGAACTGTGAGTTTTTGCAGTCCAATTTCAAAATGGGCAGTTACAGTCAAATGGGCAGTTGTACAGTTACAAGTTGGTTTAAACTTAAACATGAAACATATCTTTACTAGACATTTGACATTAGTAGTTACCTCTGAGACTGAAAATCCCAAACTGAAGTTGACAGATTTTGATTTCATAGTTTGAGAGTGATTATTTCTGATGTCAATCATGGTTACCCTATCATTTCTAGAAACCTCCACATTAATGAAAGATTGGTCAAGGATATTGAATTGGATAACGGATAACCCACTGATACTGAAAGCTCTGTAGGATGTTCTTGGGTCTCATCAGCTGGACTTCTCTTTTTCTTACTGCTCTGTTTTACTGTATTTTTAGTTGTTGTCAAGCAAAACTGACTGCTAGTTAATCCTCTGAAGATGTTCATAGGGGACAACGTTCTTTGAGATACCAAGATTTACTTCAACACAACTTAAAATAGTACAACTTAAGCGACAGGAAATTATAGATACATTTGATTATGTACAGTGTTAGGTCTGAATATTAACTATTACCACCATACTTCTATGAATATAACTACAAATACTACAGTGCTCATACTATTATTACCAATTTTACTGCCTCATAAAAATCACACTCACTTTTCTTAGTTTAAATGAATGGAGATATAACAGAAATGAGCTAAACAATGGGAAGAGTTGCTGAGTCCTGAGCTCATTGTAGCTCAATAAATGCTTCTCAGCAAAATGAACAAAACATAATTGAACTCTAAGCAAACTAGCATAATTGTACTCCAAGCAGACTAAGAAACAATGCTGCTACAGCACAATAAAGTAAAAAGTTTTCAGCTAATTCCATGTTTATAAGAGGAGCTTAAATGAAAGTTGGAATTTAAATAAAAACATATCATATTGCTGCAGCTGGAGGAAAGACTGCAAGATCAGTTTGTTTGCCCCCTCCACGTGGAGGTTAGAGCACAAAGTTAGCCACAGAACAGCACTCTGGTGCTGGTGAAGATGTAGCTGCCAGTGTAGCTGCTTTTATATTCATTAGTATTCAGTGGGGGTAGCATAGGTGATCTCACACAAACTTGGAGGAAGACTTACTGATAGAGCCGGGTTTTGCTGAACCAGCGCAGTGTTTTTGTGTAGGAATGAGTGGTGCTATCTGATGGCTCCTGCTCAAGGAAGCTGTTGGGGGTTTATCTCTGAGCCTAAATTCATAAATTCTAAAGCATTTGCATGTTATTAACAGTGAAATGCCTTAGGAAATGGTTAATCAATTAAAATGACTGATTCATGAATTAAGAAAGCAGATTGTGAGTCGTCGAATGTGTGGAGGTTGAGCATCGGGCATTCCAGGAAATCAGGACACCCAGGAGACACTTATCATAAGGGCTTTGTCTAATCTCAGGAGTTTTGAAGCTCTGTCCTTGTGGGAAAGGACAAAAGAGAGCAGGGCAGGGGAGAGACAAGACAGGGAAACACACAAGGAGTGAAAAACTGAGCAACATAAATATGGTAAACTGATGATTGCGAGCTGATAGACTTCAAGGAAAATGTACTGTCTTGTCACTCCCCATGTTCAAATAGGAAATAATTTGATATTTTATTGATGCCTTGATTATTACTTTGGCAATATGCCAGCTATAATGAACAACTTGGCACAAGTGTGTGTATGTTGTGACCTGACCTGATTTTGTAATTAGAAAGGGATCCTGGAGACAAGCATGATTGGCGTATCCTGAGTTGATGGGATTTCACAGAAGTTAAAATGAGCTGCAAAACTCACAAAGCAAAAGAATATGGACTTGTGAGTAGCATTTGTGGTTGGAGACGGTGTTTGAATGAAGCCAGTGAGGTCTGAAGTGAGAAATGCAAGTTCTTACTGTAGATGGAAATGGAGGGTTTTTTTTTTCTTTTCTTGATAGCCACATGTATATGGAAAACGGAAATTGGTCAGGGAGAACCAGTCAGCAGTATCAGCTTAAAAGAGGAATAGGTCTGGGCATATGAGATGACGCTCACAACAGAAATGGCGTAAAAAATTAAAAAAGGCAAATTGAAGCTTGAAACAATTCCATCCTGTCAGATAGGAAGTGTGTGAGAAAGGCAGCAGTGGAGGACTGCCCCGTGAAGGTGAAGTCCCACTGAGCACAACTCGATGCAAAGTTTGCATGAGCAAATCACTTAGAAAGGCATTGTGGGATTGAGGCGGCATGGGACTGACAGCAATGCGAATAAAGGGAGGGGTCAAACTTAATTCTTTATACTTTAGTCAATGTAAGATGCGAGTGGGTCCAATTATATGCAAATTCGCTTGGGGCAGAATTAACTACATTGAACACACATTTGTGTGAGTAGAAAGTGAAAAATGTGCGATTATGCAAATATATATGTCACTTAGGGACTGAAAGACCTTTTCTCAAAATGGCTGAAGTTTTGTACATGACCAGAACATGTGCAACCAGCATTTGGGTATATTCTGGCTAACTTCGCCTTGGTAAAGTGAAGACTAGCTTGAATTGTATTAAACTGTGCCTTGCACAACGAGAGTGAACTGATCGAAGAATGTGCCGAAAAAAATGAGAATGGGGAGTGCAAATTTCTGTGACAGTTGCTGAAATAACGCAAACACCCCATTCATGAATAGATCCCAATTTCTGTGCAAAGCTTGAAAGGCCAGGTCTGATTTAGAGGGGGTAAAAAGGACAGGGGCTCTCTAACAAAGCTCTCTGTAATCCAAAGTGGGTCCTAAATTGTACCCAGATTTTGCAAGTGTGGATGACCACAGGTTTTCAAAAGAGCTCCTATTTGTATGGGGCAAGGGGGATGATACCAGAGAGTGGCAGGGTAGTTTGAAAGATTCCATTTCAACCCAAAGAGGAGCATTTGCATATATACCACTGTTTACCCATATTATCACCTTCTGAATATTGTCCAGTGCCCAATAATAGAAAGGAAGTTTGGCATTCCCAGTCCCCCAAATTTCTTTGTCCTTTGTAAAAAACTTTATGAATACACTGGGTCTTGCCATCAGAGTTTGGTCTAATGTCAGAAAGTGTTTTTTAGTCATGAACACAGGTAGGCCTATATTTTGAAATAAATACATAAATATAAGGGGTACGTTCATCTTGACTAGATTAATAGATGCTTGGTTCAGAGTTTCAGGAAGGTGGCCGGTGTAAAATGATTTTTAAAAAATTGATAAAAGTAATGGAGAGAGGTCCTCTACATATTTTTTTAAAGAATTCCATGAGGAACCCATCCGGATCAGGGGATTTACCACACTGCGTGTTTTTGATGGCTGCCAAAACGTCCTCAACCGACAAAAAGGACACTCAATTTGTTTTTTCTGAGATTCCTCAAGATTTGGTAAATTCAATTCCTGTAAGAAAAGCCCGGATACATTGAACATGTCTTCGCAATTGGATGAATATAACTTAGCATAAAACTCCACAAAGGAGTCGTTGATCCCTTTGTGATCTGTAATTAATGTGCCAGAAGAGGATTTGATCTGAGTTATCTGTTGTGAGGCAGCAGTTTGGCGACTTGGTGGGCAAGGAGCCTACCTGCTTTTTCACCAAACTCATAAAATGTTTGCTGAGATTTTAATTATAGTTTCTCTGCTATCGTGGCAGAAACCACATCAAACCACTCTTAAGACAAGTTTGCTTAGAGTTCTGGAGATGGGGCCGAAGCATATTGACTGTCTATATGGGAGCTCTTGTCTTAGAGCACCTTCAATTTGGACACTCTTAGCTTTCTAGTATTTGAAGCAAAACCAATAATTTGACTGCGCAAGTATCTCATGCTTTCCATCTCATGCTATGGGATTAGTGTTGCAACAGTATGAGATTTTCACATTATGATCACATCCGTCTCAGAAAATGTCACGGTTTCACAGTGTGACGCTATACGGTATTATACGGGCGGCTGTGGCTTGGTGGCAGAGTGGGTTGTCAACCAACCAGAAGGTCGGCGGTTCGATCCAGCTTCCCCCAGCCATGTGTCGAAGTATCCTTGAGCAAGATACTGAACCCCAAAATGCTCCCGAACTCACACTCCTTCGGTGTGTGAGTGTGTTTGAATGATTAGTTTAATTTGTACTGATGGGCAGTTAGCGCCTGCCATCAGTGTATGAATGTGTGTGTCTGGGTAAATGTGATTTGTAGTGTGAAAGAGCTTTGAGTAGTCGGACGACTAGAAAAGGCACTATACAAGTACAGTCCATTTACATAGAATTATTATTATTATTATAAGTTACAATGACCCTTAAAGGAATGAAAACAGAAGGTTTTTTTTGGCTGTGGGCTTTTCAGACAAGGGAGCAGAGAGGATCTGTCAAGTGTAGGGCATAGCACGCAGTTAAGGTCCCCACTAATAATCAAATGATCAAATCAATCAAACTAGCTTGTAATGTAGTTTGGCGTTCTCAGATTGTAAAGCTGCATGAGATAGTTCGAGCACCACGACAATGGCTGCGACTTTCTCTATGCGTAGAAACAGTTGTTTGAAGAGTGGAGAAGGATGAGTGTAATTCAGACAGTATTTCCTCCTTTATCACCGCCACATCCAACTTAATGCCCTCTTGTGATTCCAAAAGAAGCTCATGCTTTATATGTGAGCTTGAGTTACTCTCAATAAGCTTGCTAGTGCTAGCATTAGCTTTAGCCGGCGAGGTCTGGTCGGACTTGTTGCTTGTTTTACTCCTGCTACCTAGTTACTGGCCATGGTTGCCACAAAAAATGTTTATAGTGTTAAACTGACAAGGGTAATGAAATGAAACAACATCACAGCTAGGATAAACATTCTTCAATTTCTTATAGACATTAGTCATCCCTTTTGGATTGGAAAATATTTACGATTCAGAGAAAACAAGAGAGATGTACCTCTGATGCATTAGTTATTTGGGAGAGCTGTGTTACTGTATAATATAAAAATCTTGAATTTTACGGTGGGGTGAGATGCATATATATTTATGGGAATTTGTCTCCCTGGAAAGGCTATATACAGTACAAGACTTAAAAAGCAGCCCTACAACGAGTTGGCCACTGTCCAGGGTGTACCCCGCCTAAGGCCCAAAGTCACTGGGATAGGCTCCACTCACCCGCGGCCCCCAATGGGAATAAGCGGTAGAAAATGACTGACTGACTTAAAAAGCACTAATGTGTTCAAAGAAAATTTGAAATTGCTGCATCACTGAAACATCTTCTCACTTCTCACTTGCCTGTCGGGATATTACCAAGTAGACTGTTGGGCTAGACTCATAAAGAACCAAATCAAGGATGTGCAAGAACAAATGCCACTGACAAATTTTTACTGAAGATTCTGTGAAAGCACAGACACATCTCATCATTATATCACTTAAATATAATCTAAAACAAATAATACACAACTTTATGAATTTTAACACATTGCACCAGGCAAATGATGGCAGTGCTGTGAAGTGTGCCTCAAACCACAGTGGGTGGTGATGTACAACACAATGGGGAACCACAGGAAGTCTTGTCAAGCTCTGCAACACAATTATCGCTCATCCATCTTTAATATCTCATCCATCTTCTCCATCTCCTCTGACAGAGAGGTACTCACCTTGCAATTATTATCGCAGCTGGCGTCCTAAGTGGAGGAATTAGATCTTCTCCAAAATCCCCAAAAATGACTTATGGACAAAAAACAATATGTGGAAGGAGACAACAAAAAAGTATCTTGATTGTGTATTGCACTCTATAGGCATAATTAAAGATTGAAATGAGAACCCACTTTACCTCACCTGCCTTTGAGGGCCCCGCTCAGTGATTTACCCAGAATATGTGTATGAACTTGTTTATTTTACTCAAACATGTCTGTGTCAGGCATTACCTCCCAAGTCACATTTACAAATGCATGCTTTTTCCATTAGGGTGTCAGACATTCAGCTGCTCTGCAAGAGCTACCATAGGAGCTGTATCTACGCATCAGGGCTCCAGGGGCTTTGGTGATACCACGTGGATTCCGAAGGAACTGTAACTGCTCAGCTTGTGTTGCTTGTGTTTTTGTCCTTCATTGTTTCTGATGCCAATAATATTGTTGATGAAGATAACATCAAACAAGTTTGAAGAAAGCATAAAATGAATGCTTGGCACAATCTGAGTACATAACACGTACGTTTTGCAGTGGCTCAAAGGACAATGAACAAGTGAAAACCTACACTGAACTATAAATTCAGTTGTATAATGGAGGCATCTTGGCTGGGAAAACCTTGATGGAGAAGCATAAATTTGTCTCTAGTTTATGAGGAGGCACTTGTCGCTAATGCAGAGACAAGGACATGAATCCTCACTGTTGTCCCATCTGTGAACACGTCCATTTGAGTTGGTTGCAACACAAGACCAAGCTGACAGAAGCCCCAGGGTCTCTGTAGTGTCCTGGGCCACAGTTTGCCCCATAGCTCTTTAAAGAATTGTCATTTTTTCTAGAGTGGAGACCCCTCTTAGTTGTAGATTGATTTTTAGAAATTTCTCACAAGGCTCTGTTTACCTTCATGTTTCAAAATCTAATTCTGTTTCTTAGCAACCAAACATTAAACTTTGGTTATAAGCCTTTGAACCACAATGTAAGAGTGGTTAGTCACTGCCCTATGGGAGTAAGACAGTGTAAAACAGTTGGCCCTTCAATTTGGACACCGTTGAAACAACTTCCATTAAATTAAAAGTGCCACTGGATAAGAGCCTGAAGGCATGAGTGCTCAAGAGTCATCAAATGAATTACGAGGTGTATATAAAGACAGAGGGCTTTGCGATGCATTTAATTTGGAGTGCTGTTTAACCAAAGTAACATGCATGACTAAAATTAAACTGATTGGTTGAAGCTAATTGTCTTTAGCAATACACATTTATCTTTCCTGGGCAAAGATGGATGGGTTGAAATTGTTGTCATTTGGTCATTTGTCACTGCATGATGTTTCTGTCTCAGAGGAGCAAAAACTAGCACTTAGCTATTGAGAATATGTTGAGGTATTGACGAGCTCACCCCCACTGAACCTCAGATGGTGACCTTTAACATCAGGGGAACAGCATTAGTCACTCATGCTGCACTTAAGTATTCCCAGTTTAATTAAAGCTATCAAAATGAGGTGCTCTTTAAACTGGACAATCTGTAGACATTAGTGAGAGACTCATAACAATAGACAAATGAAAGATGAAGCATTAAAAAGGTGGGGGTACCAGTAGCAGTTTGGTTCAGGTAATTTGATTTTAATAATTAATTTTAGGAAGAAAAGAATATTAGTGCTAAATCTTACAGTTTTTGCTATTTACAAAAATATCACTGCAATGTACAAACTGTGATGCCAATTACAGGAAAAACACTTTTCTTCTCCATTTTCATCTGTTTGGAGAGATAGTCCTTTCTAAATTCCAAATAAAATTCTGATGATATACATATGCGTTCTTGAGTTGCATTGAACCAACAGAATATTAAGTACTTTAATTTTATATCCATGCAGTGAGGTGCAGCAAGAACAGCAGCAGCATCCTTTTGACCTACCTTGGTACCACACAGGGGATTTACAGTATTGAAGTCCTATTCACACAGAAAGGACGGGAGCAATGTCATTCCAGAGGAATTTATTCTTATAAATAACAGATCACCATGAAACACACACACACAAAACCGTCCTTGCACAACTATTGTCTCAAACAATTCATGCCAGAGACTGTTGAAAGAGAATACCCAAATACCAGACTGTGGACAGCTAAGTTACCATGCAGAGTAAGTCATTGTAACACTGGAAATAGGACTGGTTTCACCAACTTTGCAACAGAAAGAGAGACATAGAGTTCATTGATGGTCAGGTTCAAATTCAAGTTTGATGAACACAAATCCCAACATTCGTCCTCTGTAATCCGATATTGTGTTCATTAATAATTGCCTAACTGCTTCATTTTTTGTTTTTAATAATCAGGCTATGTTTAATGCATGTTTCTTTTCCCACTGCAATCGTCATTGTGGCTCTTGTAAATCCCATCTGCACTGTGTTTATGCAGGCGGAGAAATATCCCAGCAAAACTGACAGTTATAGCATGACCTCAGAAAATCTAGCGGAATACATAATCATCTGTTGAACATGTTTCCTCATATTATTATTATGCAATGAAGAGAGACGCGCTCGCACAAACTCAACTCGAGACTCAAACTTAGCTGCAACCATTGTTAAACATCATCCCGTGCTATTCCCACGCCTCCCATTGGCCATTGTGAATTGAGAGGGAAATGGGGGAAAAATGACTTCTTCATTTATTTTGTAACAAACTTGAACATAGGTATGTAACAAATAACTCTGAAGCAGAAAAGATATTTGTGTATTCAGTATCGCATCACTTATTGAAAACAGAAGACAGCAGAAAGGGAACGGCCATTGTTACACCTGACATAAAAACGCTTGAAATCTTAGCAAAAGGTTAGAGGCAAAGGCCAGTCCTAAACACTCTTTCAAAGTTGGCATTTTGTGATAATCTTTTACTTTCCAGGTATTATTTTGTGACAAAGTTCTAATTTTACTCAAACTGCCTCATCTATTCAATTCAATTTTATTTATATAGCCCAATATCACAAATCACATTTGCCTCAAAGGGCTTTACAATCTGTACAACATATGACACCCTCTGTCCTTAGACCCTCAACTCGAACAAGAAAAACCTACCCAAAAAACCCTGTTAACAGGGAAAAAATGATAGAAAGCTCAGGAAGAGCAACAGAGGAGGGATCCCTCTCCCAGGACGGACAGACATGCAATAGATGTTGTAAGTACAGGATAGATTCATAGCAGAAAATCAATGGCAAAAATTTAGTGTATATATAATTATGATGAAAAGTGTAGGATGTAAAACATAAGGGAAGATGATGGGTCCAGACAGACAACCGAGCAGCTCCAGGTGGAGCCCAACGAGCAGGACCCGAGCCACTCGTCCCCTGCACCATAGACACAGCAGCACCTTCCCAGCAGGTCGCCTTAGTCACAGATCCAGATACATCTCCGGACGCTGAAATACCTGCTGAAAGTGACAGTAAGAAAGAAGAGAGGGACGAGAAAGCACAAAACTACAGGAGAGAGAAGAAGTCAAGTAGTAACATGCATTTATGGGATGAGAATTCATACGGATGGAGAGGGAGAGGAGGAGAGAGGTGCATCATGTGAAGTCCCCCGGCAGTCTAGGCCTATAGCAGCATAACTAAGGGATGGTTCAGGACTCACCTGAGCCAGCCCTAACTATAAGCTTTATCAAAGAGGAAAGTCTTTAGCCTACTCTTAAATGTGGAGATGGTGTCTGCCTCCCGAACCTGAACTGGGATCTGATTCCACCGGAGAGGAGCTTGATAGCTGAAAGCTCTGGTTCCCGTTCAACTTTTGGAGACTCTAGGAACCACAAGTAACCCTGCATTCTGAGAGCGCAGTGTTCTAGTGGGGTAATAAGTACTATGAGCTCTGTGAAATACGATGGTGCCTGACCATTAAGAGCTTTGTAGGTGAGGAGGAGGATTTTAAATTCTATTCTAGATTTTACAGGGAGCCAGTGCAGAAAAGCTAATATTGGAGAAATATGATCTCTTTTCCTAGTTCCTGTCAGTACACGTGCCGCAGCGTTCTGAATCAACTGGAGAATCTTAAGGGACTTTTTTGGGCTGCCTGATAATATGGAATTGCAGTAATCCAGCCTTGAAGTAACAAATGCATGGATTAATTTTTCTGCATCATTTTGAGACAGGAAGTGCCTGATTTTGCAATGTTAATCTAGAGAAACTCTTTCATTAGTGACTGCCTAAATTTCCCAGAATGCCTTTTGACGACTCCCAGAGAATGTGTATGAGCTTGTGTGCAGCAATTTGTCATATGTATGGAAAGACAAATCAATAGCAAACAGCAATAGCAGCTTCAGTTCTTCAAAATCTAGTACTTAGTGTTTTAAATAGTTGATCTGAAACAGTTAATAGTTTTAAGCAAGGGAACATTGAGGTGAAGGACAAGGCTTCATTAATGTGCTGTAGTTGCAATGAAAAGAGTCTTTTATAATGAATGGCTGTGACTCAGTCTTGCTCCCAAATGCAGGTGTGTATGTTGCTAGTGTGCTTGCGGAAAATTATTAGCACACATTTTTTTCCAAAAATATCAACCATAAGTTTTACACAACATTGTTATATATCAAACCATTCAACTTTCTGAAGCAATCTGACTTTTTTGTGTACTTTCCAACTCAATGATGATAATGACTGTTGTTCACTGGGTGATGTCAGCTGTTGTAGACATCTATATATTGTCAATAAAACAGGTCACATACACACACAAACGTGTGCACACAACTCCCCTGACCCTCCTTATAGTGAAGGGACAACAGTAGGCGGATTTGGGAAGACACATTGAGATGGATAGTAACCCAAAGAGGGACAGATAGTGGAAGGAAGAAAAAAATGTATTTTATTCAGAGGAAAACTAAAACTACTCACTTTGATGGAGAACCGCAGCTTTTAGGCACTTAATACAAGGGGAAAATAATTCTACTTTTGCTAATACATGTGCAGTATGTTTAGCTGCTTTTCAAGAGTGCAAAGATGCTTCAAATGATGGTGAGGCTGTATATGTGCTTTGCTGAACTTCCAACACTGTCTTCAACTGTTGAATAAAGTAGATATGGAAACTTGCAGACAACAAGCCCTCTAGCTGTTGACACCCCAAAAATCTCAGCCACGCAAATGACTTTCTTGTCAGTCTCTGACGAGCCTTGCTGCCTGCAGTCAGACAGCCTCTGCCTCCTCCATTATTACAGAGGATGAGAAAATGAGATGGGCTCCATTATGTTTATTGTTGCTCCAGCTGGTGGGCACCTACTTGAGCTACATGTCTGGTAATAAGAGCAGTGCTGAATATTATTCTTTTCATGTTCCAGTGGAGCATGGTGGTTGTGATGGGGCAAAATGTAATATTATCACTGTACTAAGATGCCCCCTACCATTACCTGCATAATAAATACACTATGTCACACTGCAGTTAAAGTATTTTAATAGTTGAAGAAAGTTATTAAAGCTTGACAAGAAATGAACAGCAGCAAATGAAGGAAATTTACCAAAAAATGTTTAACCACAACACAGCTTTGAAAATAAATTATTCCCAACAACATACAATATTCAGTGTATTTCTGATGGTTCATTTGTTAATGGGACATATATGTGCCTAGTGCAGGGAGGAGTGTGATTAGTCCAATGAAAGACCAATGAAACCCATAGGCAGGACGTTATCACAGCAGACATTTTGACTTGTTTAGTATGGAAAGCACAGGTGTTAATAATAACATTAACAATGGCTCAGTTCTATTCAAGTGTCCCTGTAAGCCATGACAGTGTGACAGTGAGCCTGCACAATACCAGGACCCTGAAACAGCAGCTAACTGGAATCCAGTCATTATTAATTTTACTTCCTTTTACTATTGTGACATGTCAAAATATCTTTCATGAAAAAGGTCTATTGTGGGCCACTTTTAAAAAGACAATGTATTGTTAAGGTGAGTTTTATTTTCTCACTAATGTTGACTAATGCTAAGCATGCAGCAAGTTATCTTTAATATTTAAAGAGTTACTTAAAATACTTAAAACCCGACTGAAAAGTGTTTTACTCCCCTCTCCCTTTGAAAGCGTCAAGCCTGTTTCTCCTCTGACCACACCCAGCAGCATCACTACTGATGGTGTGGTTAGGTGTGGTCAGAAGTTTGCTTTGTTGCACCTGTAACCACACCCAGAAGGGATGCCTTTGGTGTACCATGCACAAGAGGCTGCTGCTATCCAACCAGGCTAATCTCATCCATGCACGTGGTCAGAGATGGGGTTATGCCACAGTACAGGTTTCTATCAGAGTACTCCAGCTAGCATAGCTTTCTCAAAACCAGCATATTTACATGTAAAAACACATAACCAGGATACTATTGTACATGTAAATGGACTGAAGATTAGTTAAAGGGGTTAATTCTGTCCTCACAGCTTAAAACTGCACTCACAATATGTTACAAAGTAGGTTGACCATTCAATTCAATTCAATTTTATTTATATAGCCCAATATCACAAATCACAATTTGCCTCAAAGGGTTTTACAATGTGTACAACACCCTCTGTCCTTAGACCCTCAATTCGAAAAAAAAGAAAGCTAGAAACCTCAGGAAGAGCAACAGAGGAGGGATCTGTCTCCCAGGACGGACAGACATGCAATAGTTGTAATTTGTACAGAATAGATTCACAACAGAAGATCATAGTATAATGACAAAATGTAGGTTGTAGAACATAAGTGTAGAGGAGGGGTCCAGAAATCATAATAAATACAAATATGATGGAAATGATGAAATTGTAGTATAATTCTGATGAAAAGTGTAGAATGTAAAATATAAGGGAAGAGGATGGATCCTGAAGGACAACTGAGCAGCTCAACGTGATGCCGACTGACTACCTGCTGAAAGTGGCAGTAAGAGAGAAGAGAAAGCACAAAACTAAGCATGTAGGACTTCAACTCTGCCTCCATATACTATACTGTACAGTACAGTTGGCTACAGTAGCAGCAATTTCATATTCTCTAAAATAGACTGAATAGTTGCACCAACTGAGGAGAGTAATAAAGAATACAAATAAATGTGATAATATCACATAACACCAGTGGTTAGCACAATTGTGGCCATAGTGCATGCCTGACAGCAGCCTTCACATAGAGAAATCAGTGCAACAAGGGGCCAGCATGGTCAAATGTTACCTGTTCTAATGTCATTGATGGATTACCATTTGGAAAAGAATCACGCATGGCTTGCTGGGAAAAACAGCAGGATGGGCAAGGAGGGATCAGAGGCTAATAGTCATACAAGTCAGCCAGGCACATTGTGTGCTGTCAAGTTGACACGTGATGGATGATGGAGCATATTGCAACATGCTAGAGTTGGCCAAGGATGTTCAGGATCCCGGTGTCATCATGTGGGCTGCTCAATGCGGCTGGGACAAATTACTCTTAATATGCACTGGAGATTTCCCCTAATTCACTTGACATTTTAGAGACGTCTCGTTAATTCCACCCCGTCTCCTATGAATTACATTCATATGCAACAGTCCTGCTTTACCAATTTGTGCTAGCCAGAAACGTTGCAGAAAGCAGAAAGTAATGTGATCTTCATTTAGTGAAGCTAAAAGTAAATATGTCTCAGTATGCATAATGATGTGAATACAAAATTTCAAAGGTTTCATCATTTAAGTGATGTCATAGACTGCAATCACTGCAAAATTATCTATCGAGCTGCAGTAGCTTCTTACTTACTATGCTGCTTGATTGTACTGTAGTTTCAATCTCCTACAACATTGTGATACTCCTAAAATATTCCCATAGGATATTATGGTTACAGGCTCACTGTTGCTTGAGAATGGACTCTCTTGGACTTTGAAAGGCATTTAAAGCCAACATGTTGCCTTGCTATTATATTAATTACACATAGAAGACCATTTTTGCCCTTTTTCTAAATAACAGGCTCAACTCTTTCCAAAGAAACAAGCCACTGAATAACACGGTTTTTAACAATGTTTTTTTTTTGCATGTGGTATTCTGTTAACTCTAAATTGCCCCTAGTGGATGAGTGTAAGAGTGAATGCGTTGTCTGTCTATGTGTCAGCCCTGCGACAAGTTGGCCACTGTCCAGGGTGTACCCCGCCTAAGGCCCAAAGTCACTGGGATAGGCACCAGTCACCCGCGACCCCTAATGGGAACAAGCGGTAGAAAATGACTGACTGACTGGTATTCTGTTTTGTTTTCTTCTCATGAAAACATGATTTTGGGCCCCTGGGCAAAATACAAGCAGAGGCCCCCCAAAGTGCAAAACCAACCTTTCTCAATCCATGTATGCATTCTATGTATTACCTTTAAATTTGAGCTCTTTAGGGAGCTAGGTAGAGTTAATACCCTATGTCTGCTGTTCTGTACTGCTTTGGTAGCATTGCTGGTTCACCAGTTACTTGCAAGATGTAAAAACAAATCATCTGACAAGAAATAGTAAGAATGCAAAAGGTATAGAAATGCATGCAGCATTGTTCAAAATATTGGCAGATGGAGCTCATAATTAAACTTTCCCATAAGTCTGAGAAACCTACCCTCTATGGGTTGTTTCGATGGGAACATTCTGTGTTTCCTACCTATCTCGTACTATTAGTCAATATAGGCGGTTTTATTGTTTGTGTTTATGTTTACATAGTTTGTACGAGATATCTTTGTTCAGTTATTGTATTCATCAGCATAATGAAAAGTTTATTGAATTGAAATCACAGTGAGCAGAGCACAGAATAAGGAGCCATTATAATTTTAAAGTCAAATGTTAGTTGTAAACATTTTTTATCATGTAAATTTCAATAGGAATTTGGACGCTTCTTTATTATTAAATGGCATTTCTGCTGTAGTTTGCATACGTAAAAAACCAATGTGCCATACAGTAAAATGAAAATAATAATAACACTGATAATACTAATAATAAGAATAAGAATAATAATAAGAATTTAATTTCCCCCTCGGAAAAAACATGGATTTGTGCCCCTGTACTGTTTCCCAGAGGAGCCTATTCAGCTGCTGATATGTTGCTGAGACACCAGGGACTTCACACCATACTCCCCCACATACAACACTATCCTCTAAGCACATCCTGCAGATACATCACATTCTGCAGCCATATAATTGAGATGATGCATGGAACAAATATTTATCGTAGCGTTTTACTGTGTGAACATCATTGGAAGTTGATTTATGGCCATATTGTTGGGTAATGTTAGTTTTATCGCATAAGACAATAAAGAAACATGAGAGAAACATTTCTCCACATATGAAAACATGTATGCAAGCTTAACCCACATATTCATCTCTCTTCTGCTGTGGCTTTTGTAATCACTTCAGTTAGACTCCTCTTCGAGTCAAAGTGGAGCTGGAGCAGGGTTTGTATATCAGTGCCTCTCTCATTGTGAGTTCTTTGAATAAGACTTGCACTGGTAAATGACTGATGATTTTCTTTGTTCTAGTTCATGTTTTTGCCTTTAGAATTTGTATGTTTCTCTATATACAAAGGCTGCACATGCATCAAACGCTATATTTCCACAGACAAACTTGAAAAGGATGGACTTGTGTAAACTTCTTTGCACCATTATTAGTGTTGTAGTTTTTTCTGAAGTACAAGTTTTATGTGAGTATACTTCTCGCAAGGTTATTAAACACAAGTAGGTGCAGCACTTGCTATGATTCAAAACTTTGCAGAAACTGGATACCATCAAGTGGGTGTGAATGTACAGTAAGAAAAATAGGAGTTGACATAATTTCTATCTTTTGAAGATATTGCACAAGATCTATGCCACAGTTTTCAGTGTATTAACAAATGGGATAATTTATTCTTATCAAGATGTTTACATGAAGCCTTTTTATTCTGAATTTTCTGAACAATTCCTCTGAAAATCCAGGATTATTCAATTAAATTCAATTCAATTTTATTTATATAGCCCAGTATCACAAATCACATTTGCCTCAAAGGGCTTCACAATCTGTAACATACGACACCCTCTGTCCTTAGACCCTCGATTCGATTAAGGAAAAACTACCCAAAAAAAAAAACCCTGTTAACAGGGGAAAAAAATGATAGAAACCTCAGGAAGAGCAACAGAGGAGGGATCCCTCTCCCAGGACGGACAGACATGCAATAGATGTCGTAAGTACAGAATAGATTTATAGCATCAAAACTATAACATATACAGCCATGATGGCAAAATTGTTGTATATATATATATATAATATTATTTTAGAAATGTTTAGGTGGTAAAACATAAGGGAAGATGATGGGTCCAGACGGACAACCGAGCAGCTCCAGGTGGAGCCCAACGAGCAGGACCCGAGCCACTCGTCCCCTGCACCATAGACACAGCAACACTGCCCCAGCAGGTTGCCATAGTCACCGATCCAGAAACATCTCCGGACACTGAAATACCTGCTGAAAGTGACACTAAGAAAGAAGAGATGGACGACAAAGCACAAAACTCCGGGAGAGGGAAGAAGTCAAGTTAGTGACATGCATTTATGGAATGAGAATGCATACGGATGGAGAGGAGGACAGAGGTGAAGAGAGAGAGGTGCCTATAGCAGCATAACTAAGGGATGGTTCAGGACTCTCCTGAGCCAGCCCTAACTATAAGCTTTATCAAAGAGAAAAGTCTTTAGCCTATTCTTAAATGAGGAGATGGTGAACCCGAACTGGGATCTGATTCCACAGAAGAGGAGCTTGATAGCTAAAGGCTCTGGCTCCCATTCTACTTTTGGAGACTCTAGGAACCACAAGAAACCCTGCATTCTGAGAGCGCAGTGTTCTAGTGGGGTAATAAGGCACTATGAGCTCTGTAAGATACGACGGTGCCTGACCATTAAGAGCTTTATAGGTGAGGAGAAGGATTTTAAATTATATTCTGGATTTCACAGGGAGCCAGTGCAGAGAAGATAATATTGGAGAAATATGATCTCTTTTCCTAGTTCCTGTCAGTACACGTGCTGCAGCGTTCTGAATCAACTGAAGAATCTTAAGGGACTTTTTTGGGCTGCCTGATAATATGGAATTGCAGTAATCCAGCCTTGAAGTAACAAATGCATGGATTCATTTTTCTGCATCATTTCGAGACAGGAAGTGCCTGATTTTTGCAATGTTAAGTAGGTGAAAAAAGGCAGTCCGTGAGGTTTGCTTCATGTGGGAGTTGAAGGATAGATCCTGATCAAAGATAACTCCTAGGTTCCTCACAGAGGTGCTGGAGACCAGGGCAGTGCCCTCTAGAGCAATTAGATCTGCCGACAGCGAGTCTCGGAGGCGTTCGGGGCCAAGTACAATAACTTCAGTTTTGTCCGAGTTTAACATCAGAAAATTTCTGGTCATCCAGGTTTTTATGTCCTTAAGGCATGATTGAAGTTTAACTAACTGATCAGTTTCATCCGGCTTAATCGATAAATATAACTGGGTATCATCTGCGTAACAATGAAACTTTATGGAGTGCTTTCTAATAATATTGCCCAAAGGAAGCATATATAAAGTAAATAGAAGTGGTCCAAGCACAGAACCTTGCGGAACTCTGTGACTAACTTTGGTGTGCTCAGATGATTCATCGTTAACATAAACAAACTGAGATCGGTCTGATAGATAGGATTTAAACCAGCTTAACGCGGTTGCTTTAATTCCAATTAAATGTTCCAATCTCTGTAATAGAATTTGATGGTCAATGGTATCGAATGCAGCACTAAGATCTAGCAAGACAAGTTCAGAGACAAGTCCATTGTCTGATGCAATTAAAAGGTCATTTGTAATTTTCACCAGTGCTGTTTCTGTGCTATGATGCACTCTAAAACCTGACTGGAAATCCTCAAATATACTATTATTATTTAGAAATTCACGTAACTGATTAGCAACAGCTTTTTCAAGGATCTTAGAGATAAAGGGAAGGTTAGATATAGGTCTATAGTTGGCTAAAACCCCTGGACCGAGTGTGGGCTTTTTAAGGAGAGGTTTAATAACAGCTACTTTAAAAGACTGAGGTACATAACCTGTCAGTAAAGACAAATTGATCATATCTACAAAAGACGTACTAACTAATGGTAGAACATCTTTAAGCAGCCTAGTTGGAATTGGGTCTAAGAGACAGGTCGAAGGCTTAGATGAAGAAATTGTCGACGTTAGTTGAATAAGGTTGACAGGAGAGAAGCAGTCCAAGTACACATCAGGTTTCACAGCTCCCTCCAACGCCTCTATGCTTGAAGATCGGTTGGCACCAGCTGAGGGCATTATATTGCACTTTAGGTTCTGTAGCTAATTAAATAGAGGTGTCAGTATTTTTTTTAGATGTTCAGACAGCACACTGCAAACAGAAACAGAGGGGAAGTATGACAGAGTGTGAGTTCAAGATACAGACCGTGGGTTTCAGCATGATGGAGCCATCCAGCTGGTTCACTTTGCAAGTCTAAGAGTTAAAGTCAAATCAACATTGTAGTGGGTGGTCCTCTACCTAGGTGGATGAACATGTACCTTTGGGATAACAACAATAGTGTCACATTTACAGTTGCCTCTTATTTCCCATTTGTAATTATGCTGTGCCCCATGCATTCACATGTCATATGAAGCAATATAGCATTTCTGACAGATTACCCCATCAACCTCCCTCCATGGCGGATACCTGAAACCTCAAAGTACAAGAGGGGAAATGGGAGCGGCATGTGTAGATGGATATTATGATTACACTCATAAAATAATAGATGAGAAAAGTTAACCAACAATGTTGCTGAATTAGTCTGTCTGCAAAATTGAATAGCATTGTCTTTTATACATGGTGTCCCTCTGTGCGCAGTTCAACAGAAATCAGTAGCACATACTGAGTCAGCAGTGGCAACAGTGGATTATGGGGCATGAATATTTTGTGTATAGTAATTAAACTGTAACTGAATTTTCTATACACACTGTGTACCAACAAATTATACTCTATTAGCTTACACCTCAGGTGGCTGTTGAGTTAATCAGGTCCAATATGGATATTGCATAATCGCAACAATACCACTGAAAGCCTAGTTTCAATTACAATGTTTTATGGTAATACAACTTTGTCAATAATTATGGTTAACATGATTTTTTTCCATTAGTTCCATAAAGCCCACTATTGCATAAGCCTCCAGTAGATGTGCTCCACTGATTAACTTTGATTTTATTGTGGTTATGTTTTTAATTACAATTTAATTGTTTGTTAGCATGGATGCTGTACATACAGTCGATATATAGAGGTGCATTGTATTTACCATTGAAGTTATAAAGACTTGTGATTACTTACTAAAATATTAAGTCTGAATTTGTCTGATTTGACCCACCATTGCTTAATGGATAGTTCGAGAGAAATTTTGCTCTGGAAAACATTAAAACATAAATACCGATAACCAATTTTTTAAAAGCCATATGTCCATGTCTGTAATGTAGTCATGGGGTGGGGGGTAGTTAGGTATGTTTGCATGGACAGTGGGTCTTGTAGTAACAGCTTAAACATATTGATTTTCAACTAATTGATTTCAAAGAAGCAAAAGAAAAGACTTTTCTCTCAGCCAGTGCCGGAAATGTCATGCCTTTGGGTTTTTGTTTAGTTATTTCATGATTTATGTTGAAAGTCAACTCATGTGTCTTGGTTGACTTTACTTCCTACCTTTGTTTTCCCTTTGTTTTTTTGTGTCACCTGTGTCTGCCTGATTATTTTTTACATGTGTCTGGTTATCCTTCCCTTATTTGTGTATTTGGTGTTAATTTGTCTTAGTGCCAGTTTGTCAGTCTGTGTCAAGCTTTTCAGCCCTTTCACCAGTGTTTTCTAGTGTTTTTGGACTTTCTGTGTCAGTTGTTGGGCTTTATGTTTGATTTATTGGCCTCCTGCCCCTTTGGATTTGTTTGCCTTTTGGACAGTTTTTCCTGGTTTAGACCTTGCTTGCCTGACTTATCTGTAAGATTTTTTGTATTAACACCTTATTCCATTAAATCATTGAACTGAATTAAACTCTGCCGCTGAGTATGCATTTGGGTCCTATTCCTCATGTTCCCCATTACTCAACTTGACATGTTTATTTTTTGTCAAATTGTTTGTTTGATTGTGTAGATGTTTCAGTGAAGACTTGTGCAACATCTGCAGTGAACACAGTGGAGCAGTTTCAGGGAAAACATCAGTAGCACTGTTAATTAAAAAAACAAAGTAAATGGTCTGTACAGCACTTTTCTAGTCTTTCCAACTACTCAAAGCGCTTCAGGGGTTCAGTATCTTGCTCAAGGACACTTCCACATGTGGGCTGCGGGAAGCCGGGATCAAACCGCCAGCCTTCTGATTGGTGGATGACCTGCTCTGCCACTAAGCCACAGCCACCCCAAACTCACATCCTATTTTAGAATCAGTCAAATTTAAAATGGTCTTTAATAGGGACAGGCAGATAGGCAAAGGAAAGACTGGTGACCAGAGTATTGGCTTGAATTTTGAAAGAATCAGATTCCCAGAATTCATGAAAATGACCCAAAGAGGAGGAGTATGGGGTAGAGGGGTGGATGAGGCTGAATGAGATCCTCTACCCCCAGCTGTTTCTTTCCAGTATGGATAACAAGGAGAACTGCCTTCTGTTAGGCATATTTGAATATGTTCTTATAGAATAACTAACTCTGTGTTAAATGAAAGGGCAAGGCCATTTAATGCTTTGGAAGTACTGTATATTGCTATTGAACAGTTCTGATTTGTGGTGAGGGCAGCGTTAAATAAAATACTCTCCCTCAAGGTGATTTATATTTGGGTTTAACTCTATTCGTCCATAACTGTTTGGCAACTGATGAGGAACTGCTGTTCATGTGAAAACATCAACTTATGGTTCTAGAGAGGAAATGTCTCCTTCCCCCAGTAATATGCTCTAATGTGTAGTGCCCCAACACTGACATTGGAATATTCTACTATAAGTGTAGCTATCATTACTTTTACTAACTTGTGACATCCATGAACACCATTATAATGTAGTTCTAATGGGTCTGTAATATCACGTGTACGGGCAATCTGTTAACGACCAAATGGAATACAACACATAAAGTCAAGACCACTATTGTTCCTGGACATACCATCATTTGGTTTAATGGTGTTTGTGCCTATTGATTTTCTGCAATCAAAATAATATTGATCTCAAACAGCATCTGGCATCAGCCAGTATGAAAGGATAGAATTAAATTGTCATTACATTATCTAATTGTAAAATTACAATTCCTTGCTTTCTTTCAAGAAAAAAGGGAGTTACATTAATGTAACCCTTTTAAAAGAAATCACCAGAGAGCATGTGGCTAACATTGACCTCACAGATGCCACAGGGGCCCCATCTTTGTTGGTACCTATTTACTGTCCATCTCAGCTTACCCCTGGGCTGTTGCAGATGGGTTCATGGTTGGCATCTGACTATGTCAATATGTGCCTTTGCCCACAGCATTCAGGACAGCTTCAAAATCCACCCACTGCTTCAGGATGCTAGTTCCTTTCAATTTGACTCCATCCTAAAAGCAAACTTGACAAAAAGAAGACTATGTGACAACAAAGGTGACACCATTATTATTATTTAAGGCTGCAATATCTACCCTTTATTCAGGGCATTTGCTGAGAATGAAAAATATGAAATGCTTTATTGTACACAGATAATCCAGGAAAAGTGAAGATGGGGTTTTTGTCTCTTCTTTAAAGAAGTGGTAACCATGATTGACATGTGATCTTGGCAGCCTTAGTAGGCTAGGTGTTTATGCATGCATGGGATGAATCCCTGTGTTTGTGTGGGCTTGTGTGTCTGAAGGTGGATGCATGTCAGTATGAGTGTAACTATAAAAGTTGTGTGAATCACTGAGGCAAAACATGCGCTGTTGAGGGCTGGCTGACCTGGTGATCTCAGATCCTGAGGCTGTTCCAGGGAGCTCTCCTCACAGAGGCTGGCTTCAGTGGGAACAAACTCTGTAATCTGATCAATACTACTGGGTTTTGGGAGCCCATCAATAATGCTACTATTTTCACATATGATTCCAACCACTATTCTTGTCATATACATGTATGTATCCCTGCCAACAGGGCTATCTTGATGTAGGACATCTAGCTTAGATTATTGTTAATTACCACAGAGTAGCGTAGTGTACTCAGGCGTAAAGTGGTTATTAAGGCCAAGATTCTGAAATAAAAGTCCTGTTTGTTATTTCGCAAGGACAATAATAACAATAATAAGGCTAGCTGTTAGAGCTGTGTATAAGAAATATTTGATCACCATGCTTAAAATTGTACACAAAAATTGTAGAGGAGACTCCAGTGCTACTATGAAGCAGATTATAAAGGTTATTAAGATCGTAAGTTAAGGAAACAAAACTTTCAGTTGCAAACGCACAGAGGGTGTTATGATACAGTAAGTCTGAATAAAGTTTGAGACTCAAGACTGAAGTCTACACATATGGTATAGCCAAAAAACTACATATAACACTACAGCAAAACAATGCAAGGGGTTGCTATGTGTGGTAGCTTTTTTATACTGCAGAAGTCAAAGACATTCAAAGCCACTACTTTTCAAGGTACAATTTGAAAATTTCAACACCCGAATGGTAGCACCAAAAAAGCAACTTTGCCGAAAAGTAATGCAGGCTGCTAAGCTCCTGAGATGACTGGGCTGAAAGTAACAAATAGGCTGTACCAATTTTCACCAGGAATATTTTATGTAAATATTTATTGGATATTTATGTGTGTGAATATCTGTGAAGTAGCAAGGTAAATGGTATGTGCCAGTCAATTATTAAGGCAGACACAATTTATAAGGGAGTCAGTATGTGTGTGCAAGTTAGGGGTGGGTGATACAGCAATATTTGGTTTTTAATCCAATACCAAGTAATACAGGGCCAGAATCACCAATATTAATACCGATACTTTTTATTACTAAAAGCGACTTTCATATAGGGGAAAGCAGTGTGTCATGATTTATGAGGTGAATGCATCATCAATAGGCTAAATCTGAATAAATTCTCATGACCACTAAATGATTTGCCAAAGGTAAGCAATAATTGTAAGGTTAGCTGAGTGGTAGAATTTCTACCTGCCACCTGTGAGAACCGGGTTTCATACACACAATGTTTTATTTCACAGCTGTGAAATAGCTCCAAACAATGATTGTCTTTCTTTCAGCCATTGCTGCAATTATGAGTTGGATTAAACCAGTCAGGGCACACTGCAGGTGTGAGACGTGTTTGTGTTTTGCCCACCCTGAGTGTAGGTGATGCTGGAAGGTGTTGGTAAACCAAAGTATGGGACAAATTAAAATGTTGACCTGATGATGGCGCTAGATGAAAAATTAAGGGATCACCAAAGTTATTACAATTTATCCTGAGGGGGACAAGAATGTCTGTACAAAATTTGAGCAATCCAGCCAATTCTTGTCGAGACATTTGACTTTAAACCACTAATGTGAACCTCATGGTGGCACTAGTAGAAAAGGCGGGCACATCATTTAGCAAAGAGAGATACCCTATCAATCTAGTAGATTTTGAGATATTTTGCTGGATAAGCTGGGAAAACTTTGACCTGCCGGATGTGCTACACGAAAGGTCAGTGGATTGGTGATCTGCTGACCTTTCATGTTCTTCATCTTGGCCCCATGGATATCTACCGAATTCCGAGGCACTCCATCCAATAGTTTTTGAGACATTTCACTAAAAAACAAATGTGTCCACCTTATGGTGGCGCCCGAGGAATAGCAAAGTAATCCCCAAAATCTGTAGACATCCTCTGTAGACATGAATATTTCATCGTAATCAATTCAATAGTTGTAGATGTTTCAGTCTGGACCAAAGTGGTGGACCAAGGTTGCCATCCCTAGAGCCTAGCGTATACGCATAGTGGCTTTATACAAACCAGCTAGCTGAATTTGAAGGATTATCAAATGCCAAGACACTGTGCAGTTTGTTTTTTGGCGCCAGATTGTTCAACTGTGGAAATTTGGTAATTTGCATTATATTACCCTTTGTATAGTGCACAGCATTTTAGATCGCAGGCACCCATCTCAAACTGTCTACAAACATGCCCACAAAGGGTCAGCAACTGTGCCTGGGCTGTGACCATCTGAAGCAGAGGTCAAAGTGCTTGCTTGGGGATCACCAAATCTTTTCAGATATCAGGACAAGTTGAATTATTAAGGAGGCTGCTGCAAGAGGTGAATACCGCCACTCCTTATATTCCCTTACCATTTGAAGAGTGCACAGATGGTCCTTCTCATCAGCTGAGGTGGCCACAGAGGGAGCTTATATGTGTGTATATGTGGGCGTTAAATAAACTAATGTATATGTCTACCACCAGGATGTAATTGGCCTATTTGTGCACCCTGCCCTTTACTGAAAGTGAAATTTCCTCTTCCAGTGGACCCCGGATGTTGCATTGTCCCATTTAAAAATTCCTGCTGGACTCCTGTCACCTATCCAACGGAATAATCGTCAATCAAATCCCTAATGGTAAGAGCGTACATCTGCGCTGTGGCGGCACACGGGTGAGAGGAATCTCTTCATCTGTCAAGTCACTGTTAGTCATCACCGGATCAAGAGAGCTGTGTGTTTGATTATAAAAAATCAATGTGTACACTGCAGAGGCTTTTCTCTGTGGGCTCACAGTGTATTGAAAAGAAGCATATCTGACAAAGACATCTACAGCAGCAAAATATATCTCCGCCTGGACCTCTTTTGTTACACTATATCATATGACACAGTCGAAAAGAACTCTCGGAAAGTCAAAAGCAGGCCTCTGCCATAGCCAATCTCAAGTAAACATGACTCGTAAGTCAAGGCTTTTTTTTTAAGTGTCTCCAGTTATTCTCTCTTTCTTTGTGTTTTCAAAACATGACATGTTGGCATTGCTGGGGTAAAGTAAAAAGGTGTATGACAACAGTAAATACACCTCAAGCAAATGCAGCTGTCTCAATAGATGGCCAGCCTTGGCACTGAGCTCTGCTGTCATATAAAAGCTGTAAAGGAGACTGGCAGCGAAGCACAGGGATGTTGCAGAGAAAGAGTACTCTCTGTCTGTGTGTAAGACATTATGTGGGGGAAAAAACTGACAGCAGGTGAGGGTCAAGGGGTGTTTCAAAGAGAACGAGGGCAGTAAGACAAAGGGAGGGTGGGGGATTGGATATGATATGCTCCTGGGAAACAGGGCAGAGAGGTGATTGAAGAGTAACCAGAGTTCCTGTGACTCACTTTCACTTTTACAAGACACTGTAGCATAGCTCACATACAAATAACTGGTCAGCAAAAAAACATACTCACAAACACACATGACACTGCTCATGCATACTGTATATACTGGTAAGAAAATCTCAACAGATACATTCTCACTTTCCTTCACGCACACAGAAAAAAAGTTATTTTTTGTTTTCCATGGAAAAAAGTGAAGGAGAAACAGAAAACTGGAATAGGGAGAAAAGAAAAGAAATAAGTTGGAGGTAAGGGAGAATGCAAAGATAGGAATGAGGTGTGTGAGCAAGAGAGAGAGATAGAGAGAGAGAGAGAGAGAGAGAGAGAGAGAGAGAGAGAGAGAGAGAGAGCGCGAGAGAGATGAGGTGAGGAGGCGGAGAGCTGAGAGGCGAGGGAGGGAGTAATGTAGACAGGGAGTGTGGAGAATAGAGGGATAAGCCACACTTGGATGAAGGATTCCAGTGGAGCGAGGAGGGAATTTCAAGTAATGGATCAGGGAAACTAAACAACAGGTCCGTAGTGCTTCACACTGAGAGTCAGACTGGACAAAAGAGCAACTGAAGAGATGGACAGATGGAACTTGGACGGACACCAGGTCCTGGGCTGACACGGACTGACGTGACCTCTCCATCTCGCTGTTTAACCTAATCTGAACCTCCTGAAGACTTGCTGTTGCAGGACAGATGATGGACCATTGGGACTAAAATCAAGAGGAAGTTGGAGGTAGCTCAGTCATAGAGTTTAATACTACCGGGGGCGCTATGGATATATACAAATGTTTGAGCTTTCTTTGCCTCACTCTTCCTCCACAAGGTAAATCTTTTCCCTTTCTGTCAGCTACAGTTGCTTCATTTTCATTTTCTTTATCAATATAAGGGACTGTGTGAAAATTATTAGGGGAGAGGGGTATCAAAAGGAGGGAGGGATATGTATGAGCAGCTCTTTACTTAAAAATAGGGAATGTCTGTATTTTCTCTATTTTGTTATGTTTGCCATGAATCTATTATTTTGAGATATTGAAGGAAGGGTATTGCAGAGTTCTAAGCGAGGATAACGGGGTCCAAAGAAAATATTTAAAAAGGCAGTGTATGCTTTTAAACATTTTTTTTTATAGCTATGTTTTTGGGTTTTCAACGTAACCAGCATTTATAAAATAACTGCACTAGTAAGTTATTTAGTAGGAGTACAGAACAGCACCTCAAAACAATAATACAACATAACAGGGTGTGAAACAGAAATATAGCAAAAAAAAATGTTTTGTTATTGTTTACAGATCAACTAGATCAGACAATACAGTCCTCCTTAACATGATAGATGCCATGTACACACATACCACTTACTTCAATGGAATGTGTTATGCCGTCACCTCCATTCAACGAGGATAAAAATAAAAATGCTCTTGCTTTTTTATAAAATAAAAGATTCAGCCCCCTCCCCAACCCAATCATTTTAGAATAGTCCCTTATGAAGCTCCAGTCCCATTATTATAATAGCAAGGAAAATTCTTTCTGACAGGATGAGTAACACAATCACTGACAAAAACACAATCTTCAGGACACAAAAACGTTGTTGCTTTTTATAGTTTTCATTGGATAAGAAGGTAGTGACCTGGTAACAAGCTTTGTCTGCCAAGTTAAGGAGCATGAATCACTTATATAAAAAGTGATATTTGCTGTTCATGCATGATTGGCCTATGAGAGTGCATTGATCAAAACAGGATGGAACTGGGTCCAGTAGCTTTGACACGCATTATGAAACTGTAAGGCTTGTGCTTTGCAAAACTGAAAAAACAATTAGCAAATCAACATTATTAGAAATTATATTTACCATAATACTTGTTCCAGACTTTATTAACGTTTCTAGATGATTAACATAATTCATCTTGTTGGATGTCAATTGTCTGCATAAACTAAATGTTGAGAGCATACTGGTAGACCAACAATGAAAAGGATCCAGGAGAATGGCATGATTTAAAGGAGAAGGAACTGGATATTCTCACAAAATAAGGAAAAAGAAAGCTGAGTAATTATTTTCAATGTCAACTGGAATGAAACGTTTCAGTATGAAAAGGGAATCTTCTCCATTCCAAGTGACAGGTAACATTACAGTCTGTACCGGTGCTATTCATAGTGTGCTGTAAAGCACATTGTAGTGAACTTAACTCATCCAACAGTTACTTACTTTCTCCTGCACACATTGCTGCTCTGACCCACACATTGTCAAAGTCAGGACACCCTCCGAGCTCCCCCGTCTAAACCCATTAGTTGCAAGACTGCTTTAGAATCTTGTGGAGTGTCCCTCTTTATTTAATATCAGCTGCATGCAACAGATATCACTCTGAGCTGAGCTCTGAGGTACCTGTGTCAGTTTCTCTCATCTGAAAACATAGAGACATTTCAAGGTTGTTGGGAATCTGGACATGTCAAAAAGATTCAGGTGCAAACAGGAAGAGATGATGTGGGGTAAGAAAAAAAGCAAAGAAACTACATCCATTTAATAAGATATTGATCCCAAGCCTTTAAAAATTGAGGATGCCAGTTTTCAGGCAACTGAAGGACAGCCCATCAGCTTTGATCGAGTGGGTAGGAGGACCCCAGAGGAAGGCTAGCAGCATGACAACTACACCTGCGTCCCTGTTTTAAGAATGCAAGATAGAACAGCCAAGCATCTTTGTCTAAGATAGACAGATTGATACAATACACAGCCTTCCTGTGCAATCACATGACTCAAGTTATAATGAGGTATTGAAAAATGCCCTTCACGCTTCCGTACAATAAATTTTTCACAATAAGCAATAAAAATATACAATATAGCCTAATGATCCAGACACAAGAAAGACATTGATATACAGTAGTGGCAGGCATAATGAAATATCACTGAGGCTGGTGAAACTAAATTGCAGCGTATGATGTATTGCTGTGCCATTGAATTACCTGCACAGATGCACAATGTCCAGAATAGAAAAATGTGTAATTGAATATGAAAAAAGGATCGGAATACAAATGACATTGTACTGTACAAGCCTCGGGACGATTGCCGTCTCTTTAATTGCTCCCAGACCTCGTTAGGTCATTCTCAATGCTGATGTCCTCAGATTCAGATTCATCCTTCCTGTCTCTTTCCTTCTCTCATCTCTAGCACACCCCGCCCCCTGCCCCCCATCATTCATTCTCATCGCTCAGATACAGTCTCATGTAACCATACACCACCTGTATAATAGAGGTCACCCTCCTTTTAGATTACACTCTGTATCTAAACTCTGTCTCTACAATGGTGAATACTTTAAGTTGGCATGGCGGGAACAGCTAAATCAATTACTGCTTAATGTAGGTCTATTGTAGATGGTAGAAAGTAAATTCAATATTTATATGCATTTGAAATCAAGTTTTAAGTGTCTCATATATAAAAAAAGAGAAACAATTCGTACATATAGATGGTCACTGACAAAGTCTGCACAAAATTAGCGTTTATATGCAGTCTTAAGCAAAGATCTATTGTGTATTTTTTAAACTACTAAAAAGACATTAAATGACACATAAGGGCTACAAAAGTCCAAGTTATGAGTCTAAGCTTTCCTTATGTGTGAAACAGGGTTTCATATGCAGCTGTATCAGGTAATTCTAAGTTCGAGGACAGCAAATTTCCAAGGGAAAAAGTTTTTTTTAAACATATATAAAAACTGTGACAGAATGCCATAGTTAAAGTACAACAAGATAGAGTAAAATAAGAATTAGAAACAATTGCCAAGTGCCACACCCCATGATTTCCTTATGTGTCTAATCTCTACTTTTCTCCCCTCAGTTTGTTCACCAATTGGACCTCGTGCGCACGCTGAAGAGAGGCTGCTCCAGGATCTGTTTGAACATTACAATAAGCTCTCCCGGCCTGTGGAAAACACTACTGACACAGTGCTAGTCCACTTTGGACTGTCTATTGCCCAGCTTATTGATGTGGTGAGTAAAACCTGTGAAATGTCACCAGTAGCCAACACTAAATATCACTATTAAAGACCAATTGAAATTACATTTTTACTAGCATACTGTAAATCACTTGTCCTGTGGTCTCTGTACTGACAGCAGTAGCTGGCATTAAGACTGACTGATGGTTGACGGCTGTTGCAAAGTTGTTGCAACTTAATCATGTTGGAGTAAAGCTGCACTTACCAGACTGCTGATTGTGAGAATATTATTTAGCTATGAAAACAACATTACAGTCTCCTTTGCGGAAGAAAATCAGAAACCAAAAGGGTGCCATTTATATTTTACAACTTTTGGTCAAAATGGTGACCACTATTTTTGCATTTCACTGATGGCATAATGTTAGTTCTCCTCTACGTAGATGTTGTTTCCATACAGCCAATCAAATTGCTACATTTTAAACCATATTTACATAAAGCGGTAATATCACCATTCTATCTTAGGCAGGACAGTTAAGGCCAAAACAGCCGCACCTATACGCACAGGAGGCCACTCGAGGTAATTTCTCCTGCGAGCAGTAGCCTGCCTGTTCACACTGGAAGCGCATTTTCTTCCTCCGGTCAACGAGCGATTCTGCTCCCCTGCTCTTTTCTAATGACAATAGTGAGCAATAACCTCATGGATTTATAACTTTAATTTTTTTATGCGTTTCTGTGGGCTTCACTTCTTCTGCAACAATTAAGTTGCAAGGATCCCCTTGTGTGATGATCTGCGGGGAGGGGCACGCACACACATGTAATTGTTATGTGTGTGTAATTTAATTTAATTTAAGTGTTTAAAAAACACAATCACAAACAGCAGTGATACTATTTCTAATAAATAGGATATGATGTGTAACCAAGTATCTGTCTCTTCCTCTTTATAATAATTGAATGAAGATGAGATCAGAGTTTTAGTTGTACTGCAGCCTAACTTTTTAAATGTCTGCTTTTCCCCCCAAACAAACTGAAGTAACATATGGGCAGATCTTGATATTTCATCATGTGAGTGGGGTAATCACTCCAGGAGAACATATATTAGGCCTATATCAACTTATATCATTTATCAATGATTATTAGTGTGTTTTCTTGCCAGATTCACTCGCAGCACTTGGCAAAAATAGACCAGACGATGAAACTACTGCGAGGTCCGCGCCAGCAGCGCATCGGGCCACATTGGGGCGCATCGTGGCACTTCCACATCCTGTGCATCCCCGCCGTTATTTTCTATGCACAACCCCCACACCGGTGGCAGCTGGGCACGCGCCAACGCTCGTGGACGCCCCGAGGCGTGACCCTTCATGACACTGTCCTACTTCCAGCATTGTCTACCTTGAAAAAAAAGGCCTTTTTTCCCTAGAGAAAATTCTGTTTATTGGTTAATCTGTTTAACAGGACAGCACAATAGACATAATACAATAACTTCCTGGCTAACGTCTGTTTATCTTACTTACAAACATGGAACACTGGTCTTGGCCTGCACCTTAGCTTGTTGAACCAGTCGCCAAACAAACATTCAGCGGGGAAAATTGCACTGCTACCAGCAGTATTAATTCCATCTATTGAAGTGCTGGTATGGTCCTTTTTAAAGGTTGCTATATTATTATGAATGTTATGATGGTGTTGGTGCAATGCACTTGTGTAAATGGTGAATTTTTAGTTGTACTCGTTCTAACTTGAGTATTAATAGCAACCAACTCAAAGCTACAATAGGCAGGAGAGATACATTTGATTATACCGATCACTTATCAGCAGAAATGAAACCACAACAGAAGAGACTTCATTCCAATTAAATTCAGTTGTTAATTATACTTACTCAACAAAATAATATCTTTATCTCTTGTCCCTATGGTATCTTTGCATTACAGACCATTTTACACATATTTTTGCTGACTAATGTAAAACCTTGTTATAACACCTCTAACTGCCATTTGGAGCCATGCAAAGTTGCCTAGTGCCGCTTCAAGACTGAATATGTGCAGCCTGCATTGCTGCGGGGATGATTCTCCAGGTATTTGACACACAATTAGGTGACAGTGCTTGCTCTGCGTGCCTGGTAGTGAGAGGCAGCTCTGGGTGAACTTGTCTTCTCCTTCAGAGTGTTTTCACTGACTGCTGTATCTTAGATGTCTGTGGGAAAGAGCTGGAGAAAGCAGCTTGCCAGCAGCAAAGCAAGACACAGTATAGTTACGGTGTTGCATAAAGCGCTGCCTAATATAAACAGAGGATATACATGAAGATTTGTTCTATAACTGATTCATGAGTGCATGTAGGAGCTTTGAAAATAAAGCTGTTCAAAGAAATACCTATGTGACGATGAAGTCCATAATATTCTCTTCTGTTTACATGAAATAAGGATGAGAAGAACCAGATGATGACCACAAATGTCTGGGTCAAGCAAGTATGTGATGATGAGAGACAAAAAACAAGCTGAAGATACAGTCCTATACAGGGCTACAGTATATAATTAAGATGAATGTTTTCCAACAGGAATGGAACGATTACAAACTCCGTTGGAACCCGGAGCAATACGAAAATGTTACCTCCATCCGTATCCCCTCTGAGATCATCTGGAGGCCGGACATTGTCCTCTACAACAAGTGAGGATCTGTATTAATAGCTTGTATGTTTTCATGTGAAGAAACTGTAAAAGATTCTGGGATCTTAAATGTTTCCATTTTAAGGGCAAAAGTAATCATATAGAAACTAATGTTCAGAATGTAATTATTTAATTCCAATAGATGGTATGACTAGAGGGAAAAATGAAGGTTCTGATGTTGTGCCAAACGTCTTGTCCTGTGCCAGTGTCATAAAATAATTTAAGTAAAACAAATGTGAACAAGGTCAGCCTTAATGGATATGGTTACAAACAAAGCTTGGTACATTGTACAAAGCAATACATTAGGTTGGGAATTATAAGATGAAATGTAATTGGATATGTTTCAAGGGGGCCTCAGATGAAATGCATTTAGTGTGAGTGCCTCAGGTAGACCTGTATTTATTTCACTCTACATAAGGGAAATCAGCTAATATGAAAAACTGTATCAGAAACAGGCATGAGAGAATTTGCTAAATACAACTTTCAGATTCACATGTCATTATACACAAATAATTGTGTATAATCATCATGCTTTCTCATGATGAAATATCTGACGCTTAATTAATTTATTTGTATGCACTAACAAGGCAAGACACAGCCTGTCAACTTTATTTCTAAAGCACATTTCATGTGTCAAAGTCCTTTACAGAAGATGCTGACTAAAAAAACAAAATGAGATGAAATAATAAAATTACTTTCATAGATAAATAAACAAAGATCAGGCAGGGTTTTTGATCCTAAACTATTTTGTGATTTACATGTTCAGCTTTGTTAGTCTTTGTAAAGACTTGAGCAGCAGAGGTTTAGCTGTAGATGTCAGATTTTTTAACCTACTAGGGTCATAGATGAGAGAATTTGAAATTAATTCACTAATTACTGCTATTTTACAGAGCACCAGAAGAATCAGAGATAGAAAGAAATATGTATATTGAGGCCACAAAATGCTATTGCGTGCCTACAAGTTACAATCCGTTTGCACGTGTTAATTAATTCGTGGCCACAAGTTACTGCTTTGTTCCCACGTTTTGATTAACTTTTTAATTAGAACCACTTAAAGGGCTTAACCAGCCAATGCGCAGACAGATCTCTCTCTATAGCCTTCATGACGGGAGGAAAAGCCAGCAGCTAGGGTTTAAAGTTTAATGTTTAACATTATCTGTTCTGTCATTTTCTTATTCTCCTTACTTAATCTTAATCTTAATCTACACAGCAAAGCAAATACACATTTTGACTGTAAAAAACCTACTAACAAACTGGTATTAACTTTCCTCCCGGACAACAACGGCTGTAGAGATGTCAGCTGTCAGATCAGATGTCTGCTGCCGGCTGTCTGGAAGTGGAGGAAAGTTAATATAGAAAAGGGTCTGATGAGGATGTGCTTCCTCTCCACACCCCAGTGCTGAAAAGTGGCAAAAGTGCTGTGAGTGGCAAAACAAGCACTTTTAGTGCATGAATGGGTGCATTTGCTCCAAAGGATTACTATGTTCTAGCCATTTCAACCCAATAAGTCCAATAGTCGAAATGTATTGAATAAAGATACATAATTATTTCCAAAATTCACAAAATGTTTTAATATAATGAAATATTCAGCTTCAATCAGTAGTCTTTGGCGTTAAGCCTTTCAAAAAAATTTACACTGGTCACAGAACTGCTGGGTCTTCCACTTGCTGCACAAAAAAGAGATCGTGGGTTCGAATCCTGGACCAGACCAACATCACACGATCTCTCTGGGTGGAGTCTGTATGTCCTCCGCGTGTTACCGTGGGTTCTCTCCGGGTTCTCCAGCTTCCTCCCACAGTCCAAAGACATGCATGTAGGTTAATTGATAACTGTAAAATTGCCCTAGTGGATGAATGTGAGAGTGAATGGTTGTCTGTCTATGTGTCAGCCCTGCGACGAGTTGGCCACTGTCCAGGGTGTACCCCGCCTAAGGCCCAAAGCCACTGGGATAGACTCCAGTCACCCCAACGGAAACAAGCGGTAGAAAATGACTGACTGACTGATTTAATAAAAACTTTATTTCAATGAATCAATTTACATAAATATATTGCAGAGCTTAAGCAAAGGTAGTGGTTAAGTAACTTTATCCCTTACATAGCCTACTGTAGTAGAATTTACTTACCCATATAACACAAATTCGTTGAGAAAAAGGCACAGTGCAGGGTCCAAAAACTGAATAAATAATCCCAAAAACAATAGCTCACCATAAAGTAATGTAGCTGCCAACCCTACCCCATATGTGCGCTGCAGGTGTAGCCAGTAAAAAGAGACTTTCCGTGCTGCGCATACATTACGTGTTTAGTGAATGCTGAAAAGCGAAGAATTAGGGGAGCTCTATCTACTTGAAAAACTAAACAAAACTGTCATCACAAACAAAGCATTATTTATTTACATTTATTAATCAGAGCATTCACAATGATCACTCAAAATCAGCAGGAGAGGTGCGTTGTTTGCAACTCTGCTCTCTCTCAGTGGGGGGAAAATGGAAAAAGGAAAGTTCTATTTACAACCAAACAGGCTAAGAAACCAAACTCATTTTGTTCCGACTGTCTGTTTCATTTCAGCACCACGGACAGCGCCGGGTTCCATTTTACAGTAAAAATGTGTACTGGCTTTGCTTCTAGTAAGGGACATAGAAGAATGACAGGACAGATAACATTAAATATTACACTTTAAGCCCTGGCTGTGACCTTTTCCTTCCGTCATGAAAGCTATGGAGAGAGATCTGTCTTCAAGCATGAGCTTGTGGCCACAAGTTAATTAAAATGTGGAAACGAAGTAGTTTCTCGTGGCTACAAGTTAAATAAAAGGTGCAAATAAATTGTATCTCGTTGGCTTGCAATAGCCTCAGTATACATATTTTTTCTATCTGTGATCCTTATGGGGCTCCGTATTATATTGTTGTGTTGGTAATAGGCTGGCTTCTTTTGTCTTGACATAATCAATGATAACACCAAACTATCTGATTTAGGTTAACTTTATTGTAATACCAGATCAGACTAAAGGGCAACATGCATTCACCACAACGCTGAGTAACATGGTTGGTGTTTGTTGCCCTTCAGTGGTCTTTATAGGTCAAACCACAGGCTTACATTTGGTAACAAGGAAGGAATCCAGAGGGCTATGGAAGGGAGATGTTCAGAACAGATACAGGCAGAACAAAATGAAGGCAACATCGATGATCCAGCACAGAGTGACTAATAGCTAATCTCTATATGTACTGAAGCTAATTACAACAAGATGGGCAGATGACTGGGTCAGATGATGAGCTGAGGCAGGAAGTAATGAGTGGTGCTAAGGTGTGAAATGGCAAGGCTGGAATGACATGAAAGGCTTACAACAAAGATTAATCAGATTATAGAGGAGATGAAAGAGAGGAGGATGGGGCATCTGTCGCCATGACAGTTTTCCGTGACAGATTGAAGTCCTGACTTGAAATTTCACTTTGGTTTATTGTTATTTATTTGTAGGAAATTTTGATTTACTTGGTGATACAGACATGTAAATGTGAGCGTCATGGTATACATATATTAACAAATATTGCATCTTTGCAAAATGTGAGGTAATAAACAAGAAAAGAAAAAAAGATATGAATCATAGAAAATAATTCTCCGATTATGTTCTCCCATTAAAGTAGTTTTCTGAAAGAACATCAGTGGTGTAAAGTTTGCATTTTGTATGCTTTGAACTTGTAACACTATATAAAAAGGTTTTCTCATTTGACCTTCAGGTTAGTCAATCATTCAATCAAAATACTGTTACAGTAGCTTCTAACTTGCAGTTACTGGAAGTCATTGGTTGTAATTAGAACTATTTATGGATTGTTTATGAACAACTGCAGTGCTAAGACTGTGCTTAATGCTAAGTTACATTTTCACCATAGTAATTGGTTAAAAACAGTTGCGATTCATCCATCCATCCATTTTCTACCGCTTATCCGGGGCCGGGTCGCGGGGGCAGCAGTCTAAGCAGAGACGCCCAGACTTCCCTCTCCCCAGACACTTCCTCGAGCTCTTCCGGTCGAATACCGAGGCGTTCCCAGGCCAGCCGAGAGACATAGTCCCTCCAGCGTGTCCTAGGTCTTCCCCGGGGCCTCCTCCCGGTTGGACATGCCCGGAACACCTCCCCAGGGAGGCGTCCAGGAGGCATCCGGGACAGATGCCCGAGCCACCTCACCTGTGGAGGAGCAGCGGCTCTACTCTGAGCTACTCCCGAGTGACCGAGCTCCTCACCCTATCTCTAAGGGAGCACCCAGCTCGGAGGAAACTCATTTCGACCGCCTGTATCCGGGATCTTGTCCTTTCGGTCATGACCCAAAGCTCATGACCATAGGTGAGAGTAGGAACGTAGATCAACTGGTAAATAGAGAGCTTTGCCTTGCAGCTCAGCTCCTTCTTCACCACGACAGACCGCATCACTGCAGAGGATACACCGATCCGCCTGTCGATCTCCCGCTCCGTCCTTCCCTCACTCGTGGGCCCCAAGATACTTAAACTCTCCCCAGGAGCTCTCCACCAACCTGAAGGGGACAAGCCACCCTTTTCCGGCTGAGAACCATGGCCTCGGACATGGAGGTGCTGATTCTCATCCCCGCCGCTTCACACTCGGCTGCAAACCGTCCCAGTGCACGCTGACGGTCCTGATTTGAAGAAGCCAACAGAACAACATCATCTGCAAAAAGCAGAGACGAAATCCTGTGGTCCCCAAACCGGACTCCCTCCGGCCCCCGCTGGGCCTAGAAATCCTGTCCATATAAAAAATGAACAGGACCGGTGACAAAGGGCAGCCCTGACGGAGTCCAACATGCACCGGGAACAGATCTGACTTACTGCCGGCAATGCGAACCAAACTCCTGCTCCGGTCATATAGGGACCGGACAGCCCTTAGCAGAGGGCCCCGGACCCCATACTCCCAGAGCACCCCCCACAGGTCGCCGCGAGGGACACAGTCGAATGCCTTCTCCAGATCCACAAAGCACATGTGGACTGGTTGGGCAAACTCCCATGAACCCTCCAGCAACCTGGAGAGGGTATAGAGATGGTCCAGTGTTCCACGACTGGGACGAAAACCGCATTGTTCCTCCTGGGTTGCGATTCAGTCAAAGTTAAGAAGCTATTGAGTGTGGGGTCGCCTTGGTAGCTCACCTGCACCATGTACAAGGCTGAGTCCTTATCACAGCAGGCTGGGTTCAAAACCAGCCAGCAGCGCTTTGATGCATGTTATCTCCTCTCTCTCTCACCCACATTTTCTGTCTCTCTTCAGATGTTCCTATCAAATAAAGGCAAAAAGTCCCCAAAATAATCTTAAAAAAAAAAGAAAGTATTGAGTGTGAAGGTTTATCCTTGACGTTGGAAATAGTATTTATATATACTGTATAATAGAAATAAAATCTTATATCAGGGTCCGCTTACTAGATTATTTCGGAGTTAGGATTCAAGTGGACCTTGAGTTAAGATTTTTTGTCATCTATAAACTTTTGCTTGAAACATAATTAAAGTCTTAAAATGCGTTGATGAAGGAAAAAATATTTTCTTATTTTCTTTTGTGCAGCGCTGATGGCGACTTTGCTGTAACTCACCTCACGAAGGCACATCTGTTCCATGACGGTCGGATAAAGTGGATGCCACCGGCGATTTACAAGTCTTCATGTAGCATAGATGTCACCTTTTTCCCTTTTGACCAGCAGAGCTGCAAGATGAAGTTTGGCTCGTGGACCTATGACCGCGCCATGATCGATCTGATCAGCATGGCCAGCGATGTGGACCAGATGGACTACTGGGAGAGCGGCGAGTGGGTCATTGTCAATGCAGTAGGAAGGTACAATACCAAAAAGTACGAGTGCTGCACAGAGATCTATGCAGACATCACTTACTACTTCATCATCCGAAGGCTTCCGTTGTTCTACACCATTAACCTTATCATCCCCTGTCTTCTTATCTCCTGTTTGACTGTGCTGGTGTTTTATTTGCCATCGCAATGTGGAGAGAAGATCACCTTGTGTATCTCAGTGTTGCTGTCCCTAACGGTATTCCTCCTGCTGATCACAGAGATTATACCCTCCACATCGCTGGTGATTCCACTGATTGGTGAATACCTGCTGTTCACCATGGTCTTTGTCACACTCTCCATCATAATTACTATCTTTGTGTTAAACGTACATCACCGTTCACCACAAACCCATGGAATGCCTCACTGGGTAAGGAGAGTATTCTTGGACTTGGTGCCTCGAGTCCTCTTCATGAAGCGTCCGCCAGGCACAGCCAAGCAACACTGCAAGAAGCTTATCGAGATGATGCACCGTCCCACCACCATATCTACAACAGGCAACTCGCAGGCTTTTTGGACAGGGTTGGAAACAGGGTTGAGACAGATGGGCCAGGTAGAGAATACACTACCAAACTCTCCATCCGACAGTCCAAGCATCCTTGTCTGCTCGCATTCTCCACCCTCTTCCTGTCTAGAGGACTGCAACAAGGAAGATGACCCACTGGAGGCTAACATTTTCTGCCGGTCCACATCTGGTCACTATTCAGTTCTCTCAGAGAAACAACCCTTACGTGGACACAACTCTGCAGCCTCGTCTTCTTCCCAATTGTCCTTGCCACCAACTTTGCCACTGGGCTCACTTCTCAGCCTGTCCAGGGAAGAACCAAATATACTTGCCCCAAATGGCCGCTCCCTCAGTGTAGAGCAAATGTGTGACCAACAGAAGGAGCTTCCTCAAACAGCTGGGCATCTGTGCCGTTCCCGCAGCTTCCAGTACTGCTGTCTGCATGATGAAGGGCCAGGGGTCATCGGGATTGCAGGGTGGATGAAGAAACAAGCCTCTACAGCTGAAAACCTCACAGCAGAATCCACTAAAGACGCAAGTACCCAACAGGACACCGTGGTCCAAACTATTTCCCCAGCTATGCACCGGGCCATAGAGGGAGTTCAGTACATCGCTGATCATCTCAGGGCGGAGGATGCAGATTTTTCAGTGAGTTGACAGAAATTATCTTTATTAAAGTAACCAGTAAAGCCTTGGTAATGACATGATAGTTTCCAAATGTTTATGTAGTGCTGATATTTGAAAAGTCTCACAGAGCTCCTTATAACTCAATGTGGCTTAAAAATAAGTTTTTTAGATTCCATTGAATATGTTTGGATACAAGTACAATAGCACATGGAATAAGACTTCACTTTTTATTTTAATTTTGCGCTACTGTTCAAATGTGGGGAAAATTTAATATTCAATAGGTAATCATCAAATTCAAAATTCTCAGTGTATAAGCACAACAGGCCACACCTACGGGTAGAACCCCATTAATACGTATTTTAACCACCAAAAAAAGTTCAACCTAAAAAAAAATCTATATCATTCTAACCATACCCTATAAAAGTAAAATTCTCACCACTTTACCATGTTGTCAGACAGCCCTTTCTGTTGGCACGACTTCCATATTCCTACACATTTGCGCTGCTCGTAAATCAGCTGTTTAGGTCGTACTTCGAGCGTGTTCTTGAAGAGACAACAAATATGAGAAAATAAAAACGGTGGTTTTGGCGGTTAAAATACGTATTACTGTTGATCCCCATTCACAACAATACAGAGCTTAGCGGTTGAGGCCGTGCAGCTGTCTGTTTCTCCAAACTGGCTGCATGCCGACCCCCATCTACTGTAGGTAAACTATTGAAAGTACCTCATACAACCCCACTTCAAAAAAACTGAACTATCCCTGTGTCACTGGAAAAAACATGTTTTAGTGTCTTTGTGGTATGGGAGAAGATCAAAAATGTGTACAATTATTCTAAATTATGTAGTGGAAGTTATTGCATTCATTGACACCAGTCATTGTAAATACTACAATGCACTTTCTATCTCTAGCCAGAAAAGCCCTGTCTTTTCATCTTTGAAACAATGGGACCTCAGTAATTTGACCTTGAATTTTTCATAAGAGACAAGAAAGGATTGACTGACATTTAGAAGATAATAATGAAAAAATCAGCCATTCGAGAGAAATCAATCAAGGGTGAAAATTGACAGCTGGTAAAATGGTGGTGTTGTGTGAAAGTTGAATTGTCTCTCTCTGCTGTGTCTCTTTTCTGCTAGGTGAAGGAGGACTGGAAGTATGTGGCCATGGTCATTGATAGGATATTCCTCTGGATGTTTGTACTGGTGTGTATACTGGGATCTGTGGGACTCTTTCTTCCTCCTTGGCTGGCTGGAATGATCTAGAATCTCACCACTGAAGGAAAGGGAGTCCAAGAACACTGCAGCTTCCTGCAGTGTTCTGCTGTCTTAAATTGTAAGAAAAAAAGAGAAAGGTTAATCATTGATCTATTTATTTTCTATTTACTATAAGAACTACAAGTCACACTCATCGCTCTTGCCCAAGTTTATCAAAAGGTTACTCATGGAGAAACAAGATGAAATGTCTATCATTGATTCCTGTGGGAATATAAATTCTTTATGAGGGCAAAAGACCAACAGCAAAAATATCTTTCCGCACCACTCCATTTTGACATTGAGCTGCACCGCCCAATTTGTCACCTTCATAAAAAAACAGAGAAGAATAGACTTGGACCCAATTCCAACTGCAGAAAACAGCACAGACAGAGAAAGACTCAGAAATAGATTTTTGTTTTCATTTCATGAGAACCTAGATATAAAAAAGATAGATAAAGATATTTATAAGGCTATAAAAAGTTTGGTTTAAATCTCAATTTTAACATTACAATTGCAATGTCAATGTTATAGTATCTTGACAATAGGACAGGTGACTGTGCAAAGCCCTCGCCAAATATTCATTATATATTCATGTTTATGATTTGTCAGATTTCAGTGTTGGGAAGGATTTGTGGGAAGGAGCTGTGTGTGTGTGTGTGTGTGTGTGTGTGTGTGTGTGTGTTCAGCTGTAACGCTTGGTCACTGCTTAGGTAAGCATACAGATCTGTGTTTTTTAAACAATATTCAATATTTCTTCTAGCCATTCTTTTGGTTACTACCACAGCACTTTGATGTTACCAGGAGGCGGTTTAAAGTCCCTCCAGTCATGCATAGCCTTACCTCCCCTCAACCCCAGCCAGCTAAAAAGGCAAGGGCACATTTAATTTTTTTCTTTTGCTTGATACATGAGTAGAATAGAAATGGAATGATTGGTCTGATTTAAATTTGTTTTGCCAAGCATGATTTTCAAGGCCATTTTAGGCATTGTTATTTAAAGTGAAAAAACAGTGAATATCAATAAATAACTGCCACATTAATTTTGGAGAAATTTGTATTATTATTTTAAATGAAGCCTCTACACTGCATTTTAACTGTATTAACATCATAATAATATTGTCATTGTGAGCATAGTGATGCTAGCCTTTAGCTCAAGCAGCGCTGTGCAGCCCCACAGAACCACTAGCATGGCTGAAGACTCTATGGGGCTTTCAGGCAGCGAGCAGATGCCGCCATGGCTACTGCCTGGCAACGTTGGTGTTCTATATTTTGAATCTGATCCTACCAGCCTGTACAACTTGGTCTGCTGCTATCCATTATCCACCTGGTATAATCTCAACACACAGCTAAACAGATTGGGTTGCAGCAAGTTGAAAAAGGTGAAGCATCATAGCCACACACAGCGGGATGTCTGTCGCCAAGTTTTCGTTGAAAACAATAGAGGCAGCAGTGGCAATCACTCGCTGTCTGAAAGCACCTTTAGCTTTGTTGAATGTCCTTTACAAAATCCAGTAACATTCAAATAGTTGTTGCTACAATATTGCGAGACCTTACAAATGCATTCTACACTTATTCTTAACCTACTAGGTTATGGCCAGAAGTGTTTGAATTAACAGTTTATTTTACTAAAGTGGTTGAAATATGAATCAAAACTGTTATGTTTAAGTACATGTTTCACTTTATCGTTTAAAAGGTGAAAACAGGCAGGATTCTGAAGCAGTTCTAACAAGATCTGTTGGTTTGCAACAGCTATAATAAACATGAGTATATTTATTGAAAGGCTTATTTGGGGATCATTTTACCTTTTATGTCCTTAAACAATGGATACAGGCGATACCATTACTGGGAGGACTAACATTTGACAGAAGTAATATTGATAAATAATTATGACATAGAACAAGACATGCAACAACCCAAGGAGCAACTGACTGCTGTTCATGACAGCATAACGTCCCAGGTTACGTATGTAACCATGGTTCCCTGATAGGGAACGAGACGCTGCGTCAGCTGACGCTATGGGGAACGCCCTCAGCGTGACAGCATCTGAATCTCTGTATCAACTAGACCAATCTTGATTGGGTTAACGTCAACACGTGACACACACCGGCGGAATCGGAGGTTACAAAGGGTGCCGGCTTCACTGTTGTCATCAGCCTTCTGATTGACTGAAGCAAGCCGCTCGCAGGCATCAGTGAACCATGGTTACATACGTAACATGGGACGTTCCCTTTCAAGGTAACAAGATGCTGCGTCAACTGACGCTATGGGGAATGCAGTACCAACTCCGCCGTGCTGAGGGGATGACTGTCCGAGTGTGAAGCCAACAGGGCACACTTCAGGACAAGAAAGCCACTGAACCCAGATTATTTAAGCGGTCTAGGCTATAGAACCGCACAAAGGTGTGAGGCGAGGACCATCCTGCAGCATCGCATATATCGGAGAGGGGCTTCCCGACTACCAAGCTCTGGAGGATTCCATATTCCATGTGGAGTGGGCTCTTATCGACAGAGGTGAAGGCAATCCATGCACCTCGTAAGCTGAAGCGATAGCCTCAACAATCCACCTGCTAATAGTGTGTTTGGTAGCCGGGCAGCCCTAAGAGGGGGCTCGAAGCATACCGGCAACTGGTCTGAATTGCCACTGAGATGTCCTGCGGACACAAATCTTGAGGGCTCTGACCGGATAGTGCAGTCGCAGCCTACCTTACTGTTCCACCGACACTGAGGGAGGATGGAATGCCTGCAGGACCACCGACCGGGCCACCTCAGTGGGTACTTTGGGCACACATCCCGGCCTAGGATGCAGGATGGCTCTGACTGCGCCTGGAACGACCTCCAGGTAAGCAGGAGCCACCAACAGGGCCTGGAGATCTCACACTCTCTTGAGATAAGTCATGGCCAGCAAGAATGCCAATTTTAAGGCCATACACCTGTTTGATGCTTCGTCCACTGGCTCAAAGGGTGCTGTAGTAAGTCCATCGAGCACCACTATCTGATCCCACGGAGGGACTCTGACTCGAGTGTAAGATGATGTCAACTACCTCATACCCGGGGACGCGAACAGGTCCACCCGTGCGCTGCCGAATCTCCTCCATATCATCTGCACCGTCTCGGGGTGCAGTCTCCACTCCCCAGGCCTCGGCCCCTGCCTCGACAGGATGTCCGCTCCCACAATGAGGTACCCAGATATAAACCCAGTGCTCTGAGGGAGAGCAACTTCCCCTGGGACCACAAGAGGATCTGGTGCACCAATCGGCACAGAGGGCGCGACCTCAGATTGCCTTGTCGATTTATGAGACCACCGCTGTGTTGTCGGAGCGGACAAGCATGTGGTGGCCCCTGAGGTCTGGAAGAAAATGCTGTAAGGCTAACAAGACAGCTTGCATCTCCAGGCAATTTATGTGCCATCGGTGCGGCATCGCCCACAGACCTCGGGCAGAGCGGTTCCAGGACTGCGCCCCATCCTGTGCTAGAGGCGTCTGTCGAATGTGTGCGACGGTGATACACCATTCCCAGCACTGGGCTCTGGGTCAGGAACACCCGTTCTCTCCACCTGACCACGGCACACATGCACCTGCACGTAACCAGTATCAGGTGGAAAATCCTGTGTCCCTGAGCCACCACTGCAGGTGCCTCATGTGCAGCAACCCAAGCAAAATCACGGTGGATGCTGCAGCCATGAGGCCTAACAGTCTCTGAAACTGTAATGCAGTAAGATGTCGGCCTAGCTGCACCCTGAACACCATGGTCAGGATTCACTCGACTCGGGGGACAGTTGTGCCCGCAACGTGACTGAGTCACACACTACTCCTAGGAAAGGGATCCTTTGTGTTGGAGTGAGCATGCTCTTGCTCGCATTGAGCCCCAGCCCCAAGCACCGCATGTGTGCAAGTACGACATCTTGTTGCCTTACAGCGGTAAGACGAGAATGGGATAAAATCAACCAATCGTCTATATAGTTAAGGATGTGGACTCCCTGGATTCCGAGAGGAGCCAGGGCAGAGTCCATACACTTCATGAAGGTGCGAGGGGGGAGTGCTAGGCCGAAAGCAAGCACCCGATATTGGTACGCTTTGCCCCCGAAAGCGAACCGCAGGAACTTCCGCTGTCCTGGAATGATAGAGATATGGAATTACGCGTCCCTTAGATCGATTGTGACAAACCAATCCTCGGACTGAATTTGAATTTGTCAGCATCCTGAACTGAAGATCTCGCTCCATCACCTGTGCTTGTACTCGGTCAACCCCTGCTTCCAAGATCCCTCAGAATCTTCAGGTTGTGGACCGGAACTGAAGCTTGTAACCTTGTTGGACTCAGTGCGACACGCCGGGTCAAGCTTCCCAAGCGGGCAGAAAAGTCCCTCAGGGAAACCAACTCCTCAAGGGTGGTGCCTGGGGTTACCTGAAGTGCTGCAGCAGTGGGAAATCCCTGAGGGCTCGATGGGGGAGCAGCCATATGCTCGACTCCTATGGGGCCCAGAGGCATGGCCCTCAGGTCCGTCTTTCCCCTCTCAGGTCTTCGGTAAGCGGACGGGAGCGAACCCCTCAACCGTTGGGGAGGGGCATGCTTCGCCAGACTCACTTTCTGAGTCAGCATGTAGGAGCTGCGAGATTTTGGAGGCTGAGGTGGTCCACCCTCAGCCACGGCCCGAGACCTCTGGCGACGAGGGGGTAAACCACTACCGTTGCATGGCGGAGCTCCTACCCATCCTCGGATGTGAGGGCCCCACCAAGTCGAAGTCCTAAAGCAGGTCGGCTGGGCATACCTTGACGAACGCCAGTCGGGCTAGAAAACCGTGCAAAATATGGCTTGGACAAGGATTTTGACATCTCAGTGTGGAGATCCAGAAAGAGCGGCAGGTCCCGACGTGGGTGTGGAGGTGTGGCTAGAAGGAAACACTCATAAAGCTTACTCCGGCCAAGAGTGTCCTGCTGCTCCGCTGGCCAGGCGATATTGAGCCTAGCCACCATTTTCCTCTCTTGGGAAACCGCCTCCAGCAGCTCCTCATGCTGCGGTGACTGGGCTGACGACCCACCAATGTCACAGCCTTCCGCAATCAGGACATCCATGTCCTCGGAACTGGATCCTTTCTGCGCAGGCTCCACATCCTGGGCAGAAGATGCCATGGACTGCTCTCAGTCCAGACAGCAGACACAATGTGTGTGGCCTCTGAACACATCCCCTGTTCCAGTTGGAAGAAGCTGCGATGCGGGCTTCTGGTCCCAAAAACGGGTGGGAATTATGTCTTCCCGTTCTTAATGCTGCTGCCGGGCTGCATCGGCAGCCGTGTGACCCGCACTAGGCAGAGCGAGCTCCTGATGAGACGCTCACGCTGCTTGCGGTCAACCTCGAGGGCTGACAGAGCGAGCTCTCAACCCAAAACAGCTAACCCAAACATGTGTGTTGCCGGTGGGGATAACGTGCGGGCAGGGAGGAATGAACTGCCAGAACCGCTTCACACTCGTCATTTTCACAGAGACCCAGTGCGCTTGTTGAAGATTAGAAGACTGGCGACAACAGTGAAGCTGGCTCCCTTTGTAACCTCCGGTTCCGCCGGCATGCGTTATGTGTTGACATTCACCCAATCAAGATCGGTCTCGTGGATACAGAGATTCAGATGCGGTCACGCTGAGGGCGTTCCCTATAGCGTCAACTGACGCAGCATTGAAGTTCGCTTGAAAGTTCACAATGGCTATGTTGAACTATATGTATTTCCTGTTTAAATATTTTTCTAATTTATTTAACTAATTAAGTTGTGTGCAAATGTGTATCCCCTTAAATTTTGCACATTGTATCAACCAGAGTATAGAAGAAAAAATAAAGACCCTTTTTTTGGCTGATTTATCAGTTAAGTTAAAAACATCAAAATCCTAATTTTTATTTTAGATGCTTTACTTTAGTGTATTAACTTTCTTGCAGTTCTTTTATACCATTTGGCTCTTTATTGAGATAAGATTTCTTTGTGTTTTTTTTGTGCTAAATGCCTGTGTCTTGCCTGTGTCTGGAATTGTTCTTTTTCCTTTTCTTCTGGCCTCCTTGGGTTTCTTTGTCTCACTTGAACAGTTATACCTTTAGTCATTTTTCTGTTTTCAGCAATTTTATGTGTAATAAAATAAAGTAAAACCGAAAAAGGTTTAAAAAGGTATGAAATAATTTAATAAAATCATTCTGAATGTGAGGGTTTTTTGAATTTTTCTTTCAAAATTTGCATTTTTGGCCTAAAAGCGGTCTTTCCTTTAATCTTGATTAAGCTTATGCGATGGACAAATTTATGGAAGGAAAAACAATGTTACAGAGTACAGTGACAAATGTGTCATTGAATAGATGGAGAATGAAACACTTAAACTACAATGAACTAAAGACTGATGAAACATGAATGTTACTCAGAAGACATGAATTCCATAAATTACTTTCAGTGGAAAATTAAGAATGTATGTACTGTAGCCACAGGTGGTGTTTTACTTTTTTTTTTTCAATGCACGTTATGCCAGCATGCTCAAATTATAGTCAGGCTTTCAGAGGCCAGTTTTAGATTTGTCAAACAAAATGTATAAAATTAAGTTTATGAGCAGGGTCATGCCTCAGACACATCTCTAATCGCCTGTCAAGTTTACTTATACCTGGTCAACCCATCCTATCCTGTTTGTCTCAGTATTCGCAGCGAAAGACTTCTAAAAAGCAATCTAAAAAGTTAGACTAATGCTACATTCGATTACACCAAAGAACGAACTCAAAATTGATCCTGACCTGCAGATCAGTCCATCCAATTCAGGCGATGATCTGTTTAAAAGCAATTCTTCTCAAGCCATGATATTTGCTGGGGCAGTGCTGCTGTGTCTATGGTGCAGGGGACGAGTGGCTCGGGTTTTGTGCTTTGTCGTCCGTCTCTTCTTTCTTACTGTCACTTTCAGCAGGTATTTCAGTGTCCGGAGGTGTATCTGGATCTGTGACTATGGCGACCTGCTGGGGCAGTGCTGCTGGCTATGGTGCAGGGGACGAGAGGCTCGGGTCCTGCTCGTTGGGCTCCACCTGGAGCTGCTCGGTTGTCTGTCTGGACCCGTCATCTTCCCTTATGTTTTACATCCCACACTTTTCAACATAATTACATATATAGACACACAACAATTTTGCCATTGCCATCATAACTGCATATGTTATAATTTTTATGCTATGAATCTATTCTGTACTTACGACATCTATTGCATGTCTGTCCATCCTGGGAAAGGGATCCCTCCTCTGTTGCTCTTCCTGATGTTTCTATCATTTTTTTCCCTGTAAAAGGTTTTTTTTGGGTAGTTTTCCTTAATCGAATCGAGGGTCTAAGGACAGAGGGTGTCGTATGTTACAGATTGTCAAGCCCTTTGAGGCAAATGTGATTTGTGATATTGGACTATATAAATAAAATTGAATTTATTGAATTGAATATTCGCGTTGCAATCAGACCACAGTCAACTTTCTCTGCCGAGCTGCGCTCCACTCAAGCTGCCCTAACAGAGATCTCTCCAACTCCGGATCTATCTCAGGCTTCCTCTCCGCCGTCCGTGAGGGCCGAGAATCGCGGTCACCATAGACATGGTCGTGGGAGTCGGCTCTAACCCTCTTCTCATCCTCCACCTCCCTCATGCACAATAAATCCACCACGGCAAACTCATGGTAAGCCCTCCTCGCATTGGGCGTCTTCATATCATTAATCCAAACCCAACATCAGAGACTGGACAGTTGCCCATCGCCGACATACTCTAAAAGGGATAGGCATTCCCTTCAACTGCAGCGACAATAAAGCCAGGTTGTTTCAGCTTTACTCAGCCTCCATCAGTACTCCAGCGACAACAAACAGAGCCTCCCGTGCTACCGGCATTCTCGCCAGAGCTATCTACCTCCAGAATCGTAACATAACGTAACAGAACCTCCACCCCCTCCAGGGCCATACCTGAGGACTCACTAACGTCATGCTACAAACGTCATGTAAATCGAACCTAGCAGAAACGTAAGGATGCTGCTGCCCATTCTTGGCTTCTTTTTTTGTGGTTTAGACATACATCTAAATACATTTAGAAATTAGTCTTCAGCGGTGTATTAACCGTGCAATCCATGCTGTTTTTAACATCTGAGTATCTCCAATATGGCCGCGCATCCGAGTAACTGACCAAACCGTGACGTAGTAAATGTTCTATCCCCTGCCCTCCCATCATGCCCTGTATGTAGTAAACTTAACTCTAGAATCTATGTTCTTGCTTGATTTTTTTCGGCTTCCTGAGGTGCTCCGAATTTGCTCCAAATTCCTCCGCCTATAATCCTTCTCTTCATCCCAGTCTATCTGACATCACCCTTCGTACTTCTGACTCTTTCATATTCTCTCCTGGGGAAGTAACCGACCAGATGAGAGCTTAATTCCCCATTGACATTTTCCATCTAGGGTCCTACTTTAGGCCATACAAGCCGCTGACCAAATACATCGGACCCACTCTTTCTCACCAAAACAGGGAAAATGGACACTCGATTCTTGTTTCACAAGTCCTCTGCATTTCTGGCATATCTTCAGAATACTATTCCAGCCTGTTCTGTCCGCATCAGCGCAGCTTCTACAGCAGCCAGACTGGGTATCTCAGATCAAACCGTTCAAGTCCTTGATGGCTGGTCATCTCAGGCATCGCACTTTAAAATTCACAACAATCTTATCTATGATCTCCATCAATCTCAGTGCACCTCAGCTTCATTTAAATCTGTCGACTCTTTTGGGGGCCCGTAATTGGCTAGGGTGACTCAGCTCCTGAGATGAATACCCCTTACTGAGTCTCCTCCTCCCTGGTCTTCAACATATCCATTACAGAAATAGACTGTATAAAATAAGTGAACATAGCCTCTGGGTCTGAAAAGTGACAATGACAAGCCTCTACCACGGCGACCTGTCAATCAGGATAGAGGAGATGGTATTGTCTGCACTATGTACATTTAACTAGCCGTGAACTTGTTTTTGGGTGCTGTCTGTGTTTTCATCTTGTCACAGTCAGTTCAAGCAGGGTAACATAAGGGATAGGACCCAATTGCATATAAAGTAAATATACAAAAGGCTTGCAGGGATGGACAGGCAGGCAAAGGTCAAAACCAGTAAAGGCAGTCCAAATCAGGCAAACAAATCCAAAGAGGCAGGCAGGAATTCCACAGTCTATTGAAACAAGTAGAAAGTCCAACAACCGAGGAAGAAAGTCCAAACCACAAGGAAGCACTGGGGAAAGGGCTGGAACGCTTGACAAAAAATGATAGACAAACTGGCAATGAGACAATGGAAACACACAGCCTAAATTTACAGTGAGGGAAGGATAACTAGACACAGGTAAATCTTTATAATTTTTTGTCAAGCATTCCAGCCCTTTCCCCATTGCTTCCTTGTGTACCCACCCTCCTCCCTTTCCCTCTCCCTCATCCTTTGACCTCCCTACATCATCCCTCCCTTTGCCCATCCATATTTACATCCATTCACTCTCTCTTACCTCCTTTCATCCCCTCTTGAATCCTGTGCATAACTCTCCAATCTCTCTTTTTGCAGGTACTTTCTGGGGCTAATTGGCTCGGGTGACTCAACTCTAGATACAGATCCCCCACATTAAGTCTCCGCCTCCCTGTGATGACCTCAATTTTGACCTTAGCCAACAAACTATTGTATTTCCATTGGCTCAGCAGAAGACCAACCATTGATCATTATTTAAAAATACAGACAGGCGAAAATGGCAATTAAGCAAAATATAAAAACACAGCACTTTAAACAAGGTGAAATAGCCTACCTGCAGTGCTGAGTATTTATTCATTGATTCCAGCACATAATCTGCAGAAGAAAGGCTAGATGATAGTCTGAAATACAAAATAGCGCTTTGTCGCATCCCCAAATAAGAAATGAAAACAAAGCTTTATAAAAGAGTAAAGATTAAGGATTGTGTCCATATGCAAAGATTCATATATGAATGGATATTAATTTCCATTTGTCCTTCCAGTTTCCTCTGGAAACACAATACTGGTATATTGTCAATTGAATTCTAAAATGAAATGAGGATGGTCTTTATGATGCTACAAAATAATTTCCATTAAATGATAAAACATGAATACTGCAAAACAAAGGCCAATTACAAATGTGTACGTCAGATGGTAGAGCTCAATAAGGTTCTCTGTATTGGCTCCCTCAAGAAAGCGATGCAAAATGCTACACAACTACACAAATGCGTTACAACTAAATGTCATTTATTCAATTATTTAACTTGATGACAAATTGACCTTCAATGCTAATTTCAATTAAGTGATTGTCTTTGCAGATACATATGCCAGGGCTTTTATAATTAATTTAGACAAGGAGAGGTGTTTGAATTTAATAACTTTAATAAAGATACTTGGCACATGATGAACCTGATGGTAATGTGGCTAGCTGCTTCCTGAATATCTGTCTGTGTACTTATGTATGTATGCACTGTATGTATAGGTTTGTATGTTGTGTATGTGTAGTAATTTAAAATTAAATATATATATATGTTTGTAAAATGAGGATGTAAATGTAAATTGAGGTCCCCACAGGTAGAGACTGGTTGTTGAGGGTTAAGACTTGGTTTTATGGTAAATGTTAGAATTAGGTTAAGGTTAGGTTTAGGGTAAGGGGCTAGGGAAAGCATTATGTCAATACCTGACCCCCACGGGGATAGTGAAACAAACGTGTGTGTGTGTGAGTATTTCTATGTATATCTGTATATGTGCGTGTATATGTATATACTACATACATCACATATATTCATTCTCAAAAAAAAGCTTTTTACTAATACTTAGCACACCATTTTATTTCCAACATGTCTTATCTGTTTTATTATTATTGTTAGTGTTAATCCATTTTATTTTGTATTATTTTAATTTGCTGAGTGTATTTGTCCCATTGCAGTCGTGAAATGTTTTCATCTAGATTCAACCATGTAAAGGCCTTTGTAACTTTGTTTTGAAAAGTGCTGAATAAATAAAGTTTCTTCTTATTTATTATTATAATATATATACAGAGACGGGGGACAAATTAAAGGAAAAACCTGAATAGAAGAGTGGAGAAACCTATCAAATGCAGATGCTTTCGTGCACCAGGGCTCACTGAATGAGCTCACTGAACATCTTGACCGCAATGATAATTAAATAACGATTGTATATATAAATGAGGGAATATCTTGTGGAGGAATGTCGTTCATCCCTCCAACAGAGTTCCACAGGCATAGCAAGGAACACTGATGCTGTTCTGGAGTCTTGTGGTGGCCTGACTCTATACTAAGACTCTTGTTGTTTTTTCTTTTAATTTGTCACCCATCTTATATATAAATACACGCTCGCTCGTGTATGTGTGTGTGTATGTGGGTTTATTTCAACAACCATGGATTTTGTTGGCTGAAAAGACTACTATTGCTACCTGATTTTAATGGCTGTAGCTACTGTAGCATAATTCAATTCAATTCAATTCAATTTTATTTATATAGCCCAATCACATTTGCCTCAAAGGGCTTCACAATCTGTAACATACGACACCCTCTGTCCTTAGACCCTCGATTCGATTAAGGAAAAACTACCCAAAAAAACCCTTTTAACAGGGGAAAAAATGATAGAAACCTCAGGAAGAGCAACAGAGGAGGGATCCCTCTCCCAGGACGGACAGACATGCAATAGATGTCGTAAGTACAGAATAGATTCATAGCATAAAAATCATAACATATACAGTTATGATGGCAATGGCAAAATTGTTGTATATATATGTAATTATGTTGAAAAGTGTGGGATGTAAAACATAAGGGAAGATGAGTCCAGACGGTCAACCGAGCAGCTCCAGGTGGAGTCCAATGAGCAGGACCCGGGCCTCTCGTCCCCTGCACCATAGACAGCAGCACTGCCCCAGCAGGTCGCCATAGTCACAGATCCAGATACATCTCCGGACACTGAAATACCTGCTGAAAGTGACAGTAAGAAAGAAGAGACTTACAACAAAGCACAAAACTCCGGGAGAGGGAAGAAGTCAAGTTAGTAACATGTATTTATGGGATGAGAATGCATACGGATGGAGAGGAGGACAGAGGTGAAGAGAGAGAGGTGCATCGTGTGAAGTCCCCCAACAGTCTAGGCCTATAGCAGCATAACTAAGGGATGGTTCAGGACTCACCTGAGCCAGCCCTAACTATAAGCTTTATCAAAGAGAAAAGTCTTTAGCCTACTCTTAAATGTGGAGATGGTGTCTGCCTCCCGAACCCGAACTGGGATCTGATTCCACAGGAGAGGAGCTTGAAAGCTAAAGGCTCTGGCTCCCGTTTTACTTTTGGAGACTCTAGGAACCACAAGTAACCCTGCATTCTGAGAGCGCAGTGTTCTAGTGGGGCAATAAGGCACTATGAGCTCTGTAAGATACGACGGTGCCTGACCATTAAGAGCTTTGTAGGTGAGGAGAAGGATTTTAAATTCTATTCTGTATTTCACAGGGAGCCAGTGCAGAGAAGATAATATTGGAGAAATATGATCTCTTTTCCTAGTTCCTGTCAGTACACGTGCTGCAGCGTTCTGAATCAACTGAAGAATCTTAAGGGACTTTTTTGGGCTGCCTGATAATATGGAATTGCAGTAATCCAGCCTTGAAGTAACAAATGCATGGATTAATTTTTCTGCATCATTTCGAGACAGGAAGTGCCTGATTTTTGCAATGTTACGTAGGTGAAAAAAGGCAGTCCTTGAAGTTTGCTTCATGTGGGAGTTGAAGGATAGATCCTGATCAAAGATAACTCCGAGGTTCCTCACAGAGGTGCTGGAGACCAGGGCAGTGCCCTCTAGAGCAATTAGATCTGCTGACAGTGAGTCTCGGAGGCGTTCGGGACCAAGTACAATAACTTCAGTTTTGTCCGAGTTTAACATCAGAAATGTTTTGGTCATCCAGGTTTTTATGTCCTTAAGGCATGATTGAAGTTTAACTAACTGATCAGTTTCATCCGGCTTAATCAATAAATATAATTGGGTATCATCTGCATAACAATGAAACTTTGTGGAGTGCTTTCTAATAATATTGCCCAAAGGAAGCATATATAAAGTAAATAGAAGTGGTCCAAGCACAGAACCTTGCGGAACTCCGTGACTAACTTTGGTGTGCTCGGTTGATTCATCGTTAACATAGACAAACTGAGATCGGTCTGATAGATAGGCTTTAAACCAGCTTTAACGCAGTTGCTTTAATTCCAATTAAATGTTCCAGTCTCTGTAATAGAATTTGATGGTCAATGGTATTGAATGCAGCACTAAGATCTAACAAGACAAGTACAGAGACAAGTCCATTGTCTGATGCAATTAAAAGGTCATTTGTAATTTTCACCAGTGCTGTTTCTGTGCTATGATGCACTCTAAAACCTGACTGGAAATCCTCAAATATACTATTGTTATTTAGAAAGTCACATAACTGATTAGCAAAAGTTTTTCAAGGATCTTAGAGATAAAGGGAAGGTTAGATATAGGTCTATAGTTGGCTAAAACTCCTGGATCGAGAGTGGGCTTTTTAAGGAGAGGTTTAATAACAGCTACTTTAAAAGACTGAGGTACATAACCTGTCAGTAAAGACAGATTGATCATATCTACTAAAGACGTGCTAACTAATGGTAGAACATCTTTAAGCAGCCTAGTTCAGGTCGATGGCTTAGATGAAGAAATTGTCGACGTTAGTTGAATAAGGTCGACAGGAGAGAAGCGCTCCAAGTACACCTCAGGTTTCACAGCTCCCTCCAACGCCTCTATGCTTGAAGATTGGTTGGCACCAGCTGAGGGCAGGACGTGATTAAATTTCTCTGTAATAGTCAAAATGTTATCATTAAAGAAGCTCATGAAGTCGTTACTGCTGAGGGCTACAGGAATACATGGCTCAATGGAGCTGTGGCTCTCTGTCAGCCTGGCTACAGTACTGAAAAGAAACCTGGGGTTGTTCTTATTTTCGTCTATTAGTGATGAGTAGTAGGCTGCTCTGGCATTACGGAGGGCCTTCTTATATATTTTAAGACTATCTTGCCAGGCTAAACAAGATTCTCCTAGATATTTGCATAAGCCAATGTTAATGTTAAAACTCAGTGTGTTGGTTGAAAACTCCAGCTGTCTCATTTTAAAGGAGCCCTGTAAAAGGGTTTTGAATATGTACATTATGAATGCTACATATACGATGAAATGCTAAAAGACTAAAGCTAACAGGTACCAAACAAAAAATTAAGCATTCTCAATAGTTGATGATGATGATCAATACGTGCAAAAAAGACAATGAAATAAAGGAGCGGCCATGTTTGTGCATTGCAGGGTAGAGCTAGTTAGTTCTAATATTATAGTACAGTATTTTAAATAAAAATGTAATCAAAATATTAATCTTTCCAACAGTACCCCACAAAAAGCAGTTAGTTAAGGAAAATACATCACTTGCAGCTTAGGTTGGAACAGACAAAACACAATGTTTAATGTATTCCTTACATTTTTGCTATTGGGTTTTTGGTTTAGTCAAGGTTAAACAAAACACCACCCTCCAAACTCTTTAACCCTGTGCCAGTGAAGTCAATTGTATGAAAAAAAAGATGATATGAGGATGATGATAAAATACAGGTGTGTGGGAAGAGTGTGTATATATGCAAAAGTAAAAATACATGTAGCCCTACATATACAGAATATGTGGAAGTATTTAAAATGTAGGTTTGTGAAAGTTCAAATACACACGTATATGTTTGAGGCAAGTGTATAGATATTTTAATGAAAATGTATGCATGTGACAGGAGAATTTATTTACCTTTGTGAGAGGCCAAGAATGAAAACCTCACAATTTGAAAGCCAGTATGTCAAGCCAAAAAAAAAAAGAGATCAGCATCTGCATCCAAGATTTAAACCCAAACCAAGTACCCATACAGAAGCATTTTATACATATTCCTAATCTACTGCACGAACACAAACTGCCGTGTGCGACAGGTGAAGAGGGACAGAAGACAGAAATAAAAATTCAAGCTGCTGGGGTTGAGGCCTGGGGTTGGAGTCCAGCTCTGGGGATCTTAACGATCAGCCAGGGCAGGTGCTGGGGCCTGTAACCCTTGAGGGGACTCTATAGGCACCTTTCCGAACTCTGTTAGTTGGTGAACACCACTGAGGGGAAAAGGAGGAACACTTAGAGCAAAGTATGACGACCTGAACAATCTGATATGTGTTTAGCAATTAGAAAATTCTATCTTTATCAGAATGGTAGAGAGCCAGGTAGCATAACATTAGAAAGCTCAACCTACTCTACACATTCATAGACCAAGCCCAGTATCCTGGCAGCCCTCTGCTCAATAGCTTAGTGTGAATTCCTAAGCAAAACATCTGTCAAGGTGGCCATCCAATCAATTTTCCCATCACATCTCCTAAATCACATAATTCAGGCTCAGATAAGTGTTGATTAGCTGCGAAAACTTCTCTAATAGGCCGGTCTGAACCCATATATCGGACAGACCTCTGTGGGAGTGTGCAGCGCGGTGCAGTGCATTCAGACGGCCAAGAATGTAGACAACACACCGAGACCTGAATACACACACACATAGTAAATGTGCTGTTGGCTGGGCAGCGATACCCACAGAGACCCGAGGTTCATAAAGCCTGAAGCACAGACCCTCAAGGGATCCCATTAAATCAACACACACACTGCATTTTGCCATTTCCCCCGATGATCAGCAAATTCAGCGTGATCCCTCCAGTCACCAGCAATCTAAAAGTGCTGCCACTGAACAGATCAGAGTGTGAGCAGGGCTTCCCTCAGGGTACCAAGTCATGGGTTCATGAGTTCTGCATATGCGGCTGCCCTCTGCTCTGCCAGATCTATCGATTATGAAGTGCACTGTATCTCCCTGCTGCTCTTAATATTAGGTGTTTACTATTGCTTTCCCCTTAGGAACAACATGATGGCAACGACTTGCTGATGGTTGCCGGTTTTCTAGCTGTCATACTAAACCGTCAGCATATTTCAGCTGGCCTGATTCTTTTTGAAAACATTTTTAAAAAGTTGAACACAGGAAAGCAGTTTTTTTTTAGTTTTATTTTGCCCTGTTATTATGCAGCATCACATTCAGATTAGAAATAGCTCATAAAAGGAAAGTAGAAAAAGGATTAAGACCTCATCTACAGCGACCTAACATCACGACTTCAACCTTTACTTGAGAGTCTAAAAAGGTAGATGCAGTCACTATCCAGCCCACCCACCGCCTACAGACAACGTGTGTCCGATCTGTCGAGCAGACTGGAGCTGCTCTCCAAATTCATTATTTACTAGAGAGGTTACGGTCGTAGCTTCAAAGATGCTGTGTATGAGCCAGTAAGAGGCGTGGGCAAATAGATGGGCTTCACTTCGAAACTCTTTAAAGGGCTACCAACTCCTGAGGATGTTGAATTTAAAATGAGCCAGAAATCCAAGTCAAGGTATACTGTGCTAACCATCCGAGCAGCCTCTGGTCAGAATTACTGAAACCTCTCCCAGGAAAGTATGACAAAGAACACATTAAACATTCTGTGGTAGAGAAACATTTCTTTACACTGGAGTTTATTAGTGTAAAAGGTGTATGGCTAAAAAGAAAGGGAAATGCACAGTAGGTTCTCCAAACACAGGGGTTTTTAGTGCTGATAAAAACAAATACACTGACAGAAAATGTTCATTGCAAATAAAGTTTTGTTTGTGACATTATTGTGAAATGCACAAGTTGAACCCAAACAACCGTTCACACAAAATAAACTGCTCAGTTATTGAAAATAAAATGGGAAGCAGAAATGATCTTCAGCAAATGATCCATTCTGCAGAAAGTGGGCACCACCGGCAGCTCAAAATCCACGATGCCGCTGAGAAATAATGAAAAAACAGTGTAGCAAATAACTGACAGCAGGCAAGGGACAAAAGTTCATTTCAGGCAAGCAGGGTTTCCCTTCATACTCCAAGTCTTTGAGAGAACTGAGCTTAGAACTCAGTCATCTTCTTGTGCGTGTCAGCCTTCTTGTGCTCTCTCTGTATGGACAGCTCCTGGGCTTTCTGCTGGGCCAGCAGCCGGCGGGCTGCTGACAGCTTCTCTTCCAGCTGCTTCACAATGGATGTGTCCCTTTTGCACACACAAACAACAAACAGATTAGGAAGTGGGGAGAGAGATGCGAGACAAGTTGGTTTCAGCTGCACTTCCCAGAATAAGTTAGCCATGTATCTAACCTCAAATCTTCACACCTTATTTACATTTTTACACAACTCCCACAACAGCCTTCTCATTTGTGAATTAATTACCAACTAACTTGACAGGAGCTTCATAGCAACTAATGTGCTCATTATTTTTAAGATGAATTTATAGTTGTGTAAGTAGTGCATTTATGTGCTGTTATGCTAAGATTGCTAATGTGTCTGTACTCTCCATTGAGAAGATAACAGCTGCCGAGCATCTGTAGAAAGAGTCAGGGAGTTGATGTCCAATCGGACTTAACTGATCCTTAATGACGCCTTGGTTCATTTAAAGATCAGTTCCCAGGCTTCATAGAAGTCAGATTCGACGTATAGAAATGTACAATAAATGAACAACATACACAAATCTCAGTACTGACCTTCCTGTTTGTCTGTTGAGTGACTCAGTCAATTTCTGGATCTCCCTCTCAGTCTGGGACACCCTCTCAGCAGCCTGGAACAGCTTCACATTCAGACTCCTCTTGGTGCTTTTTCCTCCCCTGTAAGCCTCCACCCCAGTCCCTGCCGATGGCACAGCAGCACCCCCCTCAGCAGGATCGGCGCTCTTGCTTCCTAGCTTTTGGTTGAGAAAGTCAAAGACGGTATGGCGCCCACCCGTGGCGACCCGAGGTTTTCTGCGTCTCTTTGGCCGGCTTGTTTCTATGCCATCTTTGGCGGCCTTGCTCTGGGTGTGTCTCTGGGTGAACTCGGCACACTGGTCCAGAGACTTACCTTTGGGTAGGACCACTGCCGTGACTGGCTCTACTCGGCCCTCCTGCATCTTTCCTAAGCCTGAGAAAACAAAAGCGACTGAGTGAGGAAGCGAAACACATGACATTTTATTTCGTACATTAAAATTTCTTATATCATTCCAACACATTTCTATATGTAAATGAGATGTCTTATTTTATCAGAATCACAGTTACCCTGTTACAAAGTGCAACGAGAGTGCCTACATATTACAAACATGCTTTTAATCAAAATTACTAGCAAAACCATATTCAAAAGAATCTGATCCAGCTGCTGTAATGCTACATAAGCATGTGGTACATTATCGCTGGGATTAATCATATATCATGTTCCCCTTGTCCTGTATTGTTATGCTCAGCTTGCAAACATAACTTTAAGTTAACATGTAATATTTATCTCATTTGGCCAAAACAAATTTGTATTCTGGGATCTCTCTTGGTATGATTTCATTCTCCGCCCTAATGAAATGGTGCGTATAAACTACTAAAAAACTTGTTTGGTGTGAATGTGCCCCAAAATAGTTTAACATAATCTGAATATTTTTTAGAGGGCCAATATTCACAAGAGTTTGTCTTGGTTACATGGGTGAAGAAACATGCGGTTATGTGCTTAACAGGGCAGTGCAAAGGGAAAGTGCACGAAAACAGAAAACGGGTAATCCTTGTATTGCAATTCTATTGATTGTTATTTCATGCAGCATCTGTCCTCTGAATTCGACCCATCCTTACTCTTTAGGCACAGCTGGCAGCCACAGTGCAGAGCCCAAGGTTCGGCTCAAATTCTGAGGTGAATGCTTTGGTCAAGGGCAAAGGCGGAAGGATTTTGTAAATATAGCATGCATGTGTTTGGGCCCCAGTCTGCCCTGGTGGGGTACAAACGAGGACCTTCTAGCTTTGATACAATACAACTGAGGCACTATGTTGGCTGTAAAGCGTTTGAACCTAAAATGTATAAATAAATAAATGCTGTGCAGTTGCACTTACCTTTCCCATATTCATAGCCCATTTTGAGCATAAGCTTGGATCCGATGCCTCTGGTATGTGCCTCCCAGCCACCAAAGTTTTCTAATGCTACTGTGGATTCTACAGCAGAGTCCAGAACTGTTGGGTAATAAGTGAAAATCAAAGTAGACACGGACAGTTACTTTGTAAGGTAAAAATGGCATCAAAAAAATATTTTAAACAAATTCAAATGTGTATTGCCAGGTAGAACTGAATACTGAAATGCTTAAAAGTCCCATTATATTTTTGGCAAGATTTCAAAGGCCAGCTCAAGTTGTGATTGGCAGGGAAAGGCAACACAGATCCAAACGCACCTTTTGCATAAGCCACGTCATCTCCTTCTGCGGTATCGTCCATGTCGGAGTCAGAGGAGAGCGGATCGTCTTCTCTCATAGGCGGGATAACACAGTCGGCCTCAACCACAGCGTCTTTCAGCAGCAGTGAGTCAAACTTCACAGTGTAGAAACCACTGTCAATTTCTACATCGAGGAGAAAACATTCGAGTTGGAAATAACTGGAATCATTCAATCTAAAAATTGTCTTGGTTGCTTTTGTTACATTGTGCCATTCTATGCAGATTACTTGCTGAAGATTTAGTTTTTGACAAGGTGACCCGATTTACGTTCAATTAATCTTAGTGTGAATTTATTGCCGGACCCGTCCAAAGTTCACTGTAAAATACATAATGAAAAAATGGCCCTGTCAAAGGAATACCTTTGATTCTAGCTGGGTACCAGATGCCGTCCTCATGTCGAGCCAAGCAGGACGAGCCTTCTTCAAGATTACTGAGGTCACATTCGAGGAACTCTCTGAGCTCCGACACACACACCACTTCACCGTGGGAAAACCTTCAACAAAAAGGGGGAAATATTGACAGAACTGAGATCCAAGAGGCTTATACAGTAAATAACTGAGGGTTTCTAATGTGGCTCACTGAAGCTCATACCGTCCAAGAACATATCCATAGCCATTTACTCTTGTCAGAGTGTAAACCCACGAGAAACAGCATTTAAGACAGTCATGGGATGCATAACTCACCACTATCACCCTGACTAGAGATTCTTACAGGATTAGCAGATCAATTAAATTAGTAGGTAAAAGGTGTAAGGACAATAACATTTCACGGCATCTTGTCATTTTCTGTGGCTATGGTTAGTACAGTGTACAATGGGTGACACTTACCGGATGATATCTACTATTACATATATTGGCAAGATAACTTAATACAACAATCTTTTGCAGGTGTAAGTGCAAAAAAAGAAATAAAAACAATCCAAAACAGTGGTAGTTTACCTGCAATTATCTTGGAAGCGACATTTGTCCTCGAGGAAGAATGGACACGGTTTCATAGACTTCTGGGTGGGGTAGACATAGAGAACTCTTACTTTTGCCTCTTCTCCATCTGGCTGTTCCGCCCCCACCACCATGGCATTGTGATACTCCAGGGTGCCCCATGTTGTCCGGTACGGTGCTCTTACTTTGGTACCACTGAGTGCATCTTCTCCTTCGTCCTCCTCTTCACCATCCTCCACCCCGCCTTCCCCCTCATTGTCCCTCTCTCTAGTATCAGAGCTATTGCCTGAAGACTCTCCGAGTTCAGAGTAGAAAGCTGCAAACTCATCGCCCAAACCCAAACCGCTGTTTGCACCGTTTATGTCAGCTGCTGCCCCGGAGGCGTTTGCCTGCAGTCCATTGCTGTCCTCGAGGCTGGCCAGGAGCAGACTCTTTTTGACAGACACCAGGCTGGCCTTGGTGAGCTCTATCAGCTGACAAAGGTCCTCTTTAAGTTTGAGCAGGTCTGACTGCTGGGAGGGGTCCAAGTTAGCTGACAGGGCTGTCTCTACCTTCTGCAATTGGGCACCATAGGCATTGATGGCTGCCTCAAGAGTTTCTTCGTCCATACTGACACTTGGCACAGGGCAGGACGGGACCGGACCACATCAAGCCCCCAAGACACCTGAGGAAAAAGAAGATGGTTGATCCAAGGTTCAAGTTAACAGACCTCAGAGGAATGAGATGGCCTGACTTCCCTATGCGCTGCTGCTAAGTGCTATATTCTTCTTTCTCATCACACGAGAATAAAATGTGTCCTTTTGTATGGTTTTCTTTAAAAAACAAAACAAAACATATTTTAGTGGCCATCTATTTATAGCAAGGACTTATTATGTTACCAGATATTTTGACTGAGTTTGGAAGGACACAGTTAAAGGGAAGGGGACTTAGAGCAAAGATTTAGGAAATACCAGTGTTATATGTTTTACAGTAACAGGAACTACTTCGTGCACTGACTGTATGGAATGTTAAGGCTTTTCCCGAGAGATTCGTAAAGCTCCTGTATCGTGATTAGTTAGGTAGCATCAGCTGTGCCCAAAGATTTAACCTAACTTAGCTACCAATCGCTAACCCAGCTACAACGCTATCGGCGCTTCTTTTAGCTAATCGTTATACTAAATGTTAGCCGTCTTTAAGCTAACATGTCCCAACTGATTAGAATTAACACTCGCATTAACCTTTAGTGATTATACTAGCTGTCGGACATCAATTGCACCGATGGAAACCAAAGTGACAGCCATGAAAAGATAACACGGCACTACTATATTAAGAAAATAAGCAACTCAAATAGCTAAAGCCACATACTGGAACAGCACAGTCTCTACGTAAAAGGACTCGGTACCAAGGTAGCAGAAGTGAGTGAAAGGTGGACTTCCGTTGTACTTGCAAAATAATACAAAGGTCTTCAGACATGGAATGGTTTTGACTACTTGCTTTGTAATACAAAGTTAGAAATGCAGCTTGCTACTGTTAAACTAGTGTCTGAAGTTATGCCCGAGCATTCTTTTTCATGAGACTACCATTCACTCTTTTTTTTTAAATAAAATATAATACATCTAATAAAACAATTTTAACGGTCGATATTTCTGTTAAATAATCGAGCACTAACAGTTCAGTTCGTTCGTGCTTCATTTGCATGATGCAAGTCCCACATTTCTACGACGAAAGCGTCGTTTATCCACACATTTTTACAGGGTTCTCTGTTTCACCGTAAAACGTTCTGCTCTTTTATTCTGACGACAACTCGCCAAACCCGGAAGTTGCATTGCGTTTGCCCCCGCGTCACACACGTGCGACGTCGGAGCAAGTATCACGACGTTGCCTTGCAGCCGAGTTCAGTAACTTGGTCGGTGTGCGCGGCATGGATGTATAAATTTGTGAAGTCAAAATTATAATATTTATAAACCTCCTCTATGGGCTCATTGCCGCCCGCGCAGTGGGTCCACTTCATACTACTAATGTGAAGGTAGGCTCCCTGTTTGTTCAGCTTCAGCAGCGTGCCGGATGCTGTCAGCTAACTAAAGACTACATCGATGCTAAAACGTCAGCTGTTACTGCATAGACATAATATTGTTATGTATCAAGTTTGAACTTTTTCACAGTGGCCAATTGGTTTATAATAATGAGTCATCAAAACAGCATTTCACATACAGTAGCTAACTTATTACTTGCACAACAAACCTATATCCACAGTGTCAGGGCAGAGTCCCAGGCTATACAAAACATCACAACCACAAGCACCGGTAATGCTGACATGCACCTCGTTCATGTTTGCTAACATCGTGGAATGGCCTGTCAAGATAACTACTTTTTGTTTCGCGATATATCGTCTAAGAAATAATTGCGATAAACGATATTATTGTCATTTTAAGACAATTTTATGCCACTGAATATATAATCCTAATATAATAGCGTAGTAATATAATGCAAGTAGACCTACACGCTTTCAAATAACAACCTTTTAATTTTTTAGATCATGGAAATTAAGGGTAAAAAATACATTATCCTAAATAAAATTTAAAAAAATTGAATAAATAGTATATAACCATTTTCCCTTGTGAAACAGCTTTAACACTCGTCATTCTGCTCTGACATTTATATGTGCACCGGAACAGGCGATTGCGGCTTTGAAATCGAGTCCATTTGGGCTTATTCTTCCAAACTGTCAGTAGTTGTCAGGAAAACACTATAACGCCTTAATTGGCGCCTTTTTTTCACTTGTCGATAATTGCTCTGTGTATGAAGGAAGTGCCCGAGAACCACTTTCGTCTCCGTCATGGAAAACCGCACAATCGAGTAACAATTATTGAGGTCATGTACATATATTGTGCGATATATTGATTATTGCGACAGGCCTAATCGTGGAGGAAGCAGGGATTTTAAATGTCAGCTCAAAAAATTACCGATCAGCATGGCAAGTGACCATGAAAGATTTAATCACAAAGTCAAAAGTTAAATTATAATAGCTGTAAGAATACGTTAATTTCAGTTATTCTCGCATCTCCCATTTCTCATTCTGCACCCCCCTACTGAAGAGACCACTGCTGTCATGCCTCCAACCATGGCTCAGATCAGCGATCCGAAGGTGGCGTTTGCCTATCTGCGGCCGGCCTGCGTCCTGCTCACCCGAGAGCCCAGTGTGACTAACGCGGAGACACTGGGCGCCCAGCTGAAAGACGTCGACGACGCCACGTTGCAGCAGCTCCAAGAGTACGTCCTCTTCCCTCTTCGCTTCGTCCTTAAAGTCCCCGCGCCGAAGAAGGACCAGCTGGTGCAGGCCGTGGCTGAGGCCATGAGCCATGTGCTGGAGAGCACCTGCGTCCGGAGCTGGGAGACCCTTCACGACCTCCTCTCGGAGCTTTGCCTCTGCCTGTGCTCGCCAGCCGATCCTGGCAAACCCGCAGATACATCGGAGGAGCTGAAATTAGCTGTGCTGAGGTGCCTGGACGCACTGCTTCATGCTGCCTATGGCGATATAGCCTTCAAACTCTTTGAACCCGTTATGATGCCCGGACTGGGAGCTGCCATATCACTGCTGCTGGCTTTAGGAGAGAAGGAGAAATCTCGAGATATACAGGCAGCAGCGTTGAAGTGCCTCCAGGCTTTGATTCTGCAGTGTGATTGCGCTCAGGAGCACATAGTCCCCTCCTCAGAGGAGAGATACACTATAGGCAGCACCATGGCTTCATTCTTACCTGGGATCACTGTGGCTGTAGCCAGGATCATCACAGGAGATCTGAGACAAGGCTATGCGGTCACAGTCAGTGCCATCAAGGTACCACATCTGTGTTAATTTGTGTTTCTTTGTGTAATGATTCAGTACAGTGCAGTCATGCTTAAACATTTTAACTGCTGCATAACTTGTTCCAAGCAATTCATTGTGTAAATAAATAGTGATGTCTCTCCGCTTTTAATCTGTATTCAGTCCTGTAGCAGACCATGTCTATTTAGACTGGATTCCATTCCACACAAGCAAACATGGATATTTTACTGCAGAACGAGTATATTACAAGCATTATATATTATTAAAGCTTCAACTAAGGATTATTTTTACATCTGCAACGATTAGTTTATCAGTCGAGAAGATAATGAACAGATGAATTGATAATGAAAGTAATCTGTAGTTACAGCCCTAGTTATTATCAATGATTGTTGAATGTTTCCCTTATTAATTCATTAAAAGTGGGGTATGCGATTCTGGAATAATCCAATACCATGATACAGAGCGAACAATGACACAATAAGTTATGTAGCTTTAGCTAGGTTGGGGGTTAGCAAACTGTCCCTACAGTTGCTGCTGCGAATGCTAACAGCCAGAGAAGATGAGACGGTATCCCTTAAACGACTAATAGATTGAAGGTTTTGTGGGTTAATGTTCTTTTGATCATCACACTATATATTATAAATGTACTGTCAATTATATAATAATACAACTGTGAAAAGTGAGTGTCCCTTGATAGCCTATATACTTAAGGCAAAATGCAGAATCCATTTTACTCATTGTAATTCTTGGCATATGTTTACTGAAAGCCTCCTTGTACGTGTTGTGTATTTCCTCATTAAGTGTAATTTGTTTGACCAAACGAAAACTGCCCGGATTTTAACTGCCAGGACACTGAAAAATGCAGAAGCTTAAAAGTCCATCATGCCTCGCCAAATTAACAGAGTGTGCTCAGACTTGTATATAGTAGGTATAGATACAGATCTGTATATAGACTTGTATTGACTCCTCCATTCCACACCAACGTGGTGTAAACATGTCTACCCTTGTTTGAACCAAAGTCAAATAAAGTGATTATATCCTTGTACTAATGTAATGCAATGGCTTGTTTATATGCCACACAATCATCTCTTTTTACTCTTATTGTCATTCAGCTTTGGTCTAGGACTGTGGGGCTTGTCATGGAAGACGCCCAGCTTCAAGCCAGTGAGCCCTGGAAGACTCCCTCACCAGACCTGGGGAGAATCAGGCAGCTGGTGGTCCATCGGACACAAGACTGGGTGAAGAGCACAGCGGGGAAACTGTGTGTGCTCCTGAAGAAGATCATCTCCTGCACTGCAGCTCACCAGCACTGGACGGTTAGACTAGAGCTGGTGGAGCTTGACGACCACCTGCTGGCCAGGTGTAGCCAGTCACTGGGGGAGTGTGTGGGACCGCTACTGGAAGCACTGGTGGGAGCAGTCAATGATGAGGAGCCAAGAGTCAGAAAGAGGTTTGATTTGATTGACATTTTTGAGGGGGGAAAACATTCAATCCCAGACTACGAGATGTTTAAAAAAACAAAAAACTTCTCCTCTCCTGTAGGTGTGAGGTCGTTCTCAGAGAGGTATCACAGAGGAATCAGAGCTGCAGCAGCAGCAATGATACCAGTAGAAGCAGCAGCAGCAGGGCTCAGACCTTCACTGACGTGCTTTCAGAGAATCTCCACTCTTTGGCTACCTCCCTGCCCAGACTGATGAGGACCTCTGATGACCAGAAGAAGCTGTTTGTCCTCAACGTGTTTCTGGGTTATTTAAAAGTCCTGGGACCACTGGTCTCTGTGGTACTAAACTCAGCTGCACATCTTGAGAGGATTTCCAAAGCCTTGATGCAGGTAATGTTAGCTGTCATTTTATCAAATTATACTTCATATTCTTTTCATATTCTATTTGTCTATTTGTTATATACAGTAATAAAAGGAAGTTAAAGATCTAGTTGTTTTACTTTTATAAATCTTCAAGTTTTCACGAGGTTTGCGAGTTGTCTTTGTACCAGCCATCTCATTTGACCTCTTAACCTTCATCACATTTTATTATTTGAAATAAGGCAATGTGTCCTCAACACCTCTTATCTCATTTCATTAAGTGGCTTATTTAACCAGTTCCAATCCAGTGTGAAGGCAGCAGGAGATGTGTTTTCTTTTTAAGGCTCAGCTTTTTACATGTAGGCCCTTCTTTTGTTCCCCATGTGGTCCCAACACCACGTATCATTTGGGAAACACTTAAAGCGTATATCCGTGGCAAGATTATGTCCCATTCCTCCAACATCGCTAAACTAACTGAGGTCCAAATTGTTGATATTCTCAAATTAAACAAGAAATACGCTGACTCCCCTGATCCAGAACTATACAAGAAGAGGCTTATCTTACAAACTTCAGTTTCAGTTATCTACTAATCAAGCTGTCCAGTTAATTTGCAAATCGTGGCTATGTTATTTTGAATTTGGGGATAAACCCAGCAAACAACCAGCCTCTTATATACGGCAGTTTTCAGAGTACTACTCCGCTGTTTATCAATCAGAATCTAATACAGGTACACTGTCACTTGATTCATTCGTCAGTGGCATAGAAATCCCCACCATTAGCCTGGATTGCAAGGCGCAGCTTGGCCAAACTCTCTCCTGCGACGAAATTTTCTGTGCCATCCAGTCTATGCAAAGTGGCAAAGCCCTGGGTCCAGATGGGTATTCTGTTGAATTCTTTAAAGCCACACACCTATGGTTGATATGTTTAATGCTTCCCTTGTAATAGGGTTACTGCCCCTTTCTGTCCCGTCAGGCCCAAATTTCTTTAATCCCAAAGAAAGCCTAAGACTCGTTGGACTGTGGTACTTAGAGGCCTTTAAGTGTCTGCCTTGTGGATGCCAACATTCTCGCCAAAATCCTCGCTTAACGGTTGGAGCCCATTTTACCTGAACTTATTCATAACGACCAGACAGGATTTATTAAAAATGGCATGTTCTAAATAGAGATGTTCCAATACGTTTTTTCCCTTCCTGATTCTGATACCTGGGCTCAGGGTATACCGAGAGATACCTGGGTGTGTATCTGTATATACAGCTGTACTAGCCCTGTATGAATTGCTAGAATTATTTTATGGTGTGCTTCAGATTTATCCCTTAATAAAACGAACAAATACATACAGTGAACTACTGTATTTATTACAGCATTTTTATGATCTGACATACATTTGACAGTATTTATTTTTCTTAAAAAGAACTTCAAGAAAAAGAACCTAGCCTTTGTAGTGAAACCGTTGTGTTCTTCGGGGTGACGCATCTTTAAATGCTTTATTAGTTACTCGTGTTAAAGTTTCTAATACTTGTGCCACCCCTCGAAATTGCAGCCTGGCATATGAGACATGTTGCCGTTTTAATGGCTGGTTGGTCAAGTCTGAAATGCTGCCAAACAGCGGACATACTGCTAGCGTGTTTTGATTTCTTCTTTTCTGCTCTAAACAGTGGTTGCTTGTGAAAACACAGCTCAACTTCCTGTGTTTGCATTCCAAGCAGCGAAGAAGAACCGATTTACGAGGCAAAGCTAGCAGGCATAACCAGAATCAGAATTACTTTTATTCGTCCCCAGTGGGAAATTCTTTTGTTACAGACATGCAACCGACCAGTGGAAGACAATAGAGCAAAATACAATAAAGAAAAATACAATACAATAAATATAAATACAATAAGATGAGAATGTAGTAATGGTCAATTAAACCCCCGATTTACATTATAATTTAAATCTAAACTATGAATTTCCCTCACAATCTACTTACATAATTCACATGATCATGTACATGTACAGTTTGCGAAGTGGATTTCCGATACTAGTATCGGAATTGGAACAACTCTAGTTATAAATGTTATTTACGCCCCTTCCAATTCCCAATCCCAAAAGGTTCTGGCACTGCTTGACGCAAAAACAGCTAAATAGTTTTTTGACACTCTGCGTCTGTTTGGTTTGTAGAGGTTTTCAGTAGTTGGATTAAGCTGCTATATTCTTAATCTATCCACACTAATGATATCTCGTCCCCTTACTTTTCCCTTAGATGCGCTTTTTCCCATAAACATATGTGAGTAACCTTCCACCCTTAGCTGCAACCTTTTTAAACCAGGTTTGGGTGAATTTCAATACCTCAGGATTACTGTCACGAGGAAATATGTCAATTTATTCAAGACTAACTTTGCACTGGCTGTGGTGCTTCCTCTGTCCTTAATGGGTCGTAAAGATGTAGATATTACCCAAATGTGTCCTTTTTCAGTGTGTCCCAGTTTTCATTCCAAAATCCCTTTTTAAAACCCTCAATCAAACCATTTCTTCTTTCATTTGGAATAAAAGTCCTAGTAGGAATATGGTCTATTTTACAACTACCAGATTTTCAGTTTATATTATGGGCTGCCAAGATCCACAGCATCCTTTACTGGCCATACTGCCACTTTAGGTACAGATAGAGGAAATTCCTGCTAACCATCATCCCTTACAGTGTTACTCCGCTCCCCACTAACTTTGATACCCAAATTTTACTCTAGGAATCCTTTCAGCCCTAGTTCAGAGCCCATTTTGGATTTCAATCATTTCCATTGTCCTCTCGCTGCTGGAAGAAATCATGCTCAAAGCAATAATAATGACATAAAGAATGTGTAGGCATACAAGGTAGGGAAAACATTTAAGAATAGTAAATGTAAAGTATTTCAAATGTGTAAAGTATTACAACCAGCATTGTATGCATGTTGTTAATAAAAACAAAACAAAAAAACAATACTATATTGTGTGCCTAGGATGTTTTTTTTTCTTTTTGCTGTGGTATCGAAGGAGGCATTGAGTATTGTTTTTTTAATACTAGTATTGTATCGAAGTTTAAAAATCTGGTATCATGACAACCTTAGTTTTTTAAGCTCTGGTTTATAAAGAGATTTTAAAGATGTAAAGACCTGTACATAGATGGGACCCATCTTTTTAAGATATTTTCAGATTCCAGATTTTGACAGGAATGTTTCTTCGCTGTGTCCAAGACCCCCTCCTCAGACACACCTCGATGTCATTCTGGAAATGAATGTCAACAACAAGGGAGCTGTGTCCGCACTCTGCGCTACAAGACAAGATTGGGAGGTCCACTTAAGACCACAGGTTTATGGATGAGGAGTGGGAAGGCGTTTTAAGCAGAATCCATTCTTCTTCCATGTGCGCCTGTCACAGTCTCATTCAGTGAAAACGTATAGATCGCATATACTGGACTAAACTCAGACTAGCAAGGTTAAGCCAGACATGGGCCCTACATGTGATAGATGTTGGTAGGCACCAGCCTCACTGCTACAAATGTTCTGACTTCGTCCAAGAATGCTTGCTTTCCGGAAATCTATCTTTTGCTCTCTGTCAATAGCGTTGGGCTCAGTGATCAAGTGATGCATTGCACTGTTTGGCCTTTTCCCAAAAAACACCAAACTCTCAAGTTTTCACGGGTGCCCTTGCCTTCTCTACTGTAATAGCTAGACAGCAGATTCTCCTTAAATTGGAACTCCAACCATCCACCTACTCCATATTAACAGGGTACGTGACTTAATGAGCACTTCTCTGCTGTGTTCACTTCAACATTGGCCTCATGACGTTTTAATTTGACAATTGACACCCCTCACCTGTGTATTTTATTTTATTTTCCTTATTTCTTGTAATCAATTTAATTCCTCCCTTTTTTTATTTTTATTTTTTATCTACTTTAATTTTTATTGTTAATATTCATTTTCCTTTTACAGGTGCTGGAGCTGGATGTGATGGACGTTCGCATTGTGGAGGAAAGGAGTTACACTGTGACCATAGAGACAAGCTCGGCCTCTCATGATTCCTCCACTGCTCACATACAGAGGAAGCATTTCCTCTACTTCACAGATGAGAAGATCTTTGCCGTGCTCATGGAGATCTGTCGCATGTTAGGTAGGTATGAGTGCTGTTTGATATGAACTTTGTGGATAGACTGTGTCAAAATGATCTGCAGTATATTTCTTATCCCTCTTCATACATAAGACTCTTACATGTCAAATTGACTTAAAAGTTGGACTAATGTCAGTTTTTGAAGGCTGATACTAATAAATAATGTATTAAAGGTGGCTACATTTTGTGCCTACATTATGTTTACATTTGACATTTAGTTTGACAGCTCTCCTGCCAAAATTCTAACAAGTAACTTTCCCTCTTCCTATCTTTAGGTTACTATGGCAATGTTTACCTGCTGACGGATCACTTCCTGGATCTGTACCAGCTGTCGTCTGCATACAGAAAGCAGGCTGCCATGGTGCTAAATGAGATTGTCAGGGGCTCCGCAGGCATAGCTGTGGCAACAGAGGATCGGGGTTTGGAGAGTCAAGTTTGGGGACAATCTCCCAACCAGGAAGACCTTAAAGTGGCAGTAGTGTCTGTCTTGGAGGAATACACCAGTCTGAAGAACTGGCACTTGGTTACTGTCAGTGAGGAGACAGAGAGAGACCAGGAGAACCAGCAGGTGAGGATAGTTTCAGCTCTGCAGCTTGGATATGTTGTCCTGAATCAGGATTTTACTTTGTTACAGATTAACATTGTTTTGATGTGCAGTGTGATCATCGCGTGTTATAGGCAATATCACTCTTCATGGAATAATATTCTTGAATGGAGTGATACTTTGCTATTTGAATTCACAATTTACATCTCGTTTTGTATTCTGTGAATATTTTCTAATCAAGTATGATGTTATTATTTATTTATTATTAATCAGCCCATATTGCTCTATAACTTGTTCTGCATTTAAATATGATCGCGGTCCGACCACTTCACTCCAAACAAAGCACTCCAGGCTTCATCGAGAAAGAGATCCGCACTTCACTCACAGTATGGCCTTGGAATGATCACTGTGCCTCAACGGCCTGAGCAGAGGGAGGAACTGCTCCAGGGGTTTCAAGTAACTGCTCTAAACTTTCAAGGCTCGATTATTGAGCTGACAGGCAGAGAAAATATCTTAGGGCCTCCAACCAACAGAGGCCTGAAAACGCAACGCAACACTGTCTTAGTTTGTAGATAAACTTACCGTTTGTCTTTGTCAGCTAAAATGTGTGCCCATGTAGGCACACGACCAAATGAAAATAATTCTAAGCACAGAAATATACTACACTCAGTGTAGAGCTGTTGTGGGGTCCTCCCTCAAGTCTAATGAATTACATTCATAAATGGAATGTAGAATAAATATGAATGTGGTAGGAGCGACAGCGGGCAACAGCTAGTTATTTATGGATGATGTCAGCTGGAGGAAGTGTCTGGGGAGAGGGAAGTCTGGGTGTCCCTGCTCAGACTGCTGCCCCCGTGACCCGGCCCCGGATAAGTGGAAGAAGATGGATGGATGGATGGACATTCATGAGTTTATTATGAGTTGAGGACTTGACAACCAATCGGTCTAAAATATTTTTATAACATATTGATTTCGATGTTGGAATGGGGTGATATTGCTTTGATTGGGCCACCTGAAGTGTCTTTTTTGAATAAAGGTACCCTGAAAATTTTTTGTTTGGTAAAATCAAAGGTACCCTGTAGAGTTTTTCTCTCCCCCCGCGAAATGAAAGACACCTTGTGGAGGTTTTTTTTTTTTCACATTGGCTGTGTCACCAAAACACATTGTGAGTTTCTAGGAGACCTAATAAACATGTTGAGTGCATTTCCGCCCTCATAAAACATCTGCAGAGATGGTTTTTGGATGCATTTGAGACCTAGATAATTTATGTCTTTGTTGGAATTTGCTACATTTCTAGGCACTGTCTTACCGCCAACTGTCGATAATTGGAATAGTATAAAACCTTTGGGAAGCCTGTGTGTTGTGTTGCAGCCTCGTGTGCGCGCAGAAGATGTTAACAAAATGGGGACCCAACGCTCAAAAACATTGCTCCAGAGCGCTACTGAAAAACTCCACGGGGTACCTTTTAAGATTCTTGTGTAGCGCCTCTAGCCCTAACCGATGATAGTAATAGAGACACTAACATCTACCTATGTTCAGGATTGGTATGCCATGAATAACTCACGAGAGAAGTTACAGCTGACAATTATACAACCTTACAGCAATAACAGTGCTGCAATTTGTATATAAAGAGATTCAATTAAAATAGAGCTCTTTAAAATAACAAACAAAATAGCAGAAAAAAAGAAATATTCTCTTTAGAGTTCAACTTGAATGCTCTTTGAAATTAAGGAGTGTGAGGTCCAAAGAGTTCAGTTCCTTGTGTGTGTGTTAAATATACTACAATAGACTACTACTACGACTACTTCTACTCAGGTAGAGCTAATAGTGTGTATGTGTTCTTATCTGGTGTCTAATGAATGAATCACACTAGTTAGACGTTTTCTGTGGAAAGATCCTACGGTAGGCCACACCGCTTCCACAACCGTCCACAGTCTTCCTGGGCTGGGCTCACCATCACTGAACCCGCCAGATTCTATCCGGTGGTTAAAAATAACTAACAAAAAAACATCCATCCATCCATCCATCCATCCATTTTCTACCGCTTATCCGGGGCCGGGTCGCGGGGGCAGCAGTCTAAGCAGAGACGCCCAGACTTCCCTCTCCCCCGACACTTCCTCCAGCTCTTCCGGGGGAATACCGAGGCGTTCCCAGGCCAGCCGAGAGACATAGTCCCTCCAGCGTGACCTAGGTCTTCCCCGGGGCCTCCTCCCGGTTGGACATGCCCGGAACACCTCCCCAGGGAGGCGTCCAGGAGGCATCCGGGACAGATGCCCGAGCCACCTCAGCTGACTCCTCTCGATGTGGAGGAGCAGCGGCTCTACTCTGAGCTCCTCCCGAGTGACCGAGCTCCTCACCCTATCTCTAAGGGAGCGGCCAGCCACCCTACGGAGGAAACTCATTTCGGCCGCCTGTATCCGGGATCTTGTCCTTTCGGTCATGACCCAAAGCTCATGACCATAGGTGAGAGTAGGAACGTAGATCGACTGGTAAATAGAGAGCTTTGCCTTGCAGCTCAGCTCCTTCTTCACCACGACAGACCGGTACATCGACCGCATCACTGCGGAGGATGCACCGATCCGCCTGTCAATCTCCCGCTCCGTCCTTCCCTCACTCGTGAACAAGACCCCAAGATACTTAAACTCCTCCACTTGGGCCAGGAGCTCTCCACCTACCTGAAGGGGACAAGCCACCCTTTTCCGACTGAGAACCATGGCCTCGGATTTGGAGGTGCTGATTCTCATCCCCGCCGCTTCACACTCGGCTGCAAACCGTCCCAATGCACACTGAAGGTCCTGATCTGAAGAAGCCAACAGGACAACATCATCCGCAAAAAGCAGAGATGAAATCCTGTGGTCCCCAAACTGGACTCCCTCCGGCCCCCGACTGCGCCTAGAAATCCTGTCCATATAAACAATGAACAGGACCGGTGACAAAGGGCAGCCCTGCCGGAGTCCAACATGCACCGGGAACAAATCTGACTTACTGCCGGCAATGCGAACCAAACTCCTGCTCCGGTCATACAGGGACCGGACAGCCCTTAGCAGAGGGCCCCGGACCCCGTACTCCCAGAGAACCCCCCACAGGTCGCCGCGAGGGACACAGTCGAATGCCTTCTCCAGATCCACAAAGCACATGTGGACTGGTTGGGCAAACTCCCATGAACCCTCCAGCAACCTGGAGAGGGTGTAGAGATGGTCCAGTGTTCCACGACCGGGACGAAAACCCCATTGTTCCTCCTGAATCCGAGGTTCGACTATCGGCCGAATTCTCCTCTGCAGTACCCTGGCATAGACTTTTCCGGGGAGGCTGAGGAGTGTGATCCCCCTGTAGTTGGAACACACCCTCTGGTCCCCCTTTTTAAACAGAGGGACCACCACCCCAGTCTGCCAGTCCAGAGGCACTGTCCCCAGCCGCCACGCGACGTTGCAGAGGCGCGTCAACCAAGACAGCCCCACAACATCCAAAGACTTGAGGTACTCAGGGCGGATCTCATCCACCCCCAGTGCCCTGCCACCGAGGAGCTTCTCAACTACCTCAGTGACCTCAGCCCGGGAGATCGACGGGCCCGCAACCGAGACCCCAGCCTCTGCTTCCGCAATGGAAGACATGCCGGTGGGGTTGAGGAGATCCTCGAAGTACTCCTTCCTCCGTCCAAGGATGTCCCCAGTCGAAGTCAGCAGATTCCCACCCCTACTGTAAACAGTGTGTGCAGGGCACTGCTTCCCCCTCCTGAGGCGCCGGATGGTTTGCCAGAATCTCCTCGAGGCCGACCGATAGTCCTTCTCCATGGCCTCACCGAACTCCTCCCAGACCCGAGTTTTTGCCTCCGCAACCACCCGGGCCGAGGCCCGCTTGGCCCTCCGGTACCCATCAGCTGCCTCCGGAGTCCCCCGAGCCAACCAGGCTCGATAGGACTCTTTCTTCAGCTTGACGGCATCCCTTATTTCCGGGGTCCACCACCGGGTTCGGGGATTGCCGCCACGACAGGCACCGGAGACCCTGCGGCCACAGCTCCGAGCGGCCGCGTCGACACTGGAGGTGGAGAACATGGTCGACTCGGACTCCATGTCTCCAGCCTCCCTCGGGATGAGGTTGAAGCTCTGCCGGAGGTGGGAGTTGAAGATCTCTCTGACTGGAGACTCTGCCAAACGTTCCCAGCAGACCCTCACAGTACGTTTGGGTCTGCCAAGTCTGTCCAGCTTCCTCCCCCGCCATCGGATCCAACTCACCACCAGGTGGTGATCAGTTGACAGCTCAGCCCCTCTCTTCACCCGAGTGTCCAAGACATATGGCCGAAGGTCAGATGAAACAACCACAAAGTCGATCATCGACCTCCGACCTAGGGCGTCCTGGTGCCACGTGCACTGATGGACACCCTTATGCTTGAACATGGTGTTCGTTATGGACAAACCGTGACTAGCACAGAAGTCCAATAACAGAACACCACTCGGGTTCAGGTCGGGGGGGCCGTTCCTCCCAATCACGCCCCTCCAGGTATCACTGTCGCTGCCCACGTGAGCATTGAAGTCCCCCAGTAGAACCACGGAGTCCCCGGTCGGAGCACTTTCCAGCACCCCTCCCAGAGACGCCAAGAAGGTCGGGTACTCTACACTGCCATTCGGCCCGTAAGCACAAATAACAGTGAGAGACCTATCCCCAACCCGAAGGCGAAGAGAAACGACCCTCTCGTTCACCGGGGTGAACTCCAACACATGGCGGCTGAGCTGGGGGGCTATAAGCAAGCCCACACCAGCCCGCCGCCTCTCACCGCGAGCAACTCCAGAGTAGTAGAGAGTCCAGCCTCTCTCAAGGAGTTGGGTTCCAGAGCCCAAGCCGTGCGTGGAGGCGAGCCCGACTATCTCTAGTCGGTATTTCTCAACCTCCCGCACCAGCTCAGGCTCCTTCCCCCCCAGCGAGGTGACATTCCATGTCCCTAGAGCCAGATTCCGTGTCCGGGGATTGGGTTGCCGAGGCCCCCGCCTTCGACTGCCACCCAATCCACAAAGCACCGGCCCCCTACGGTTCCTCCTGCAGGTGGTGGGCCCACGGGAGGTCGGCCCCACGTCGCTAGTTCGGGCTGAGCCCCATGGGGCAAGACCCGGCCACCAGGCGCTCGCGTTCGAGCCCCAACCCCGGGCCTGGCTCCAGGGTGGGGCCCCGGTTGCGCCTTACCTGGCGACGTCACGGACCTAGTTTTGATATTCGCCATGCGGGGGGATTCGAACCGCTCTTTGTCTGGCCTGTCACCCAGGACCTGTTTGCCTTGGGAGACCCTACCAGGGGCAATAGCCCCAGACAACATAGCTCCTAGGTTCATTCAGGCACGCAAACCCCTCCACCACAGTAAGGTGGCGGTTCTAGGCGGTTCCAGGTTTCAAACACCAATAACTTGACCGAATGCTGTCCCCCTCACGTTCACAGTTGATAAAAGAACAGCTTAGTAGCGTTGATATATGGAAATAATCAAAATTTTAGGACTATTCTGTGGCATTTCATACCAAGTCGGTTAAGTCGGTTTACAGTGAAATAAAGACCTCACGCTCTCAACCACTTTAGATGCGCAGAAAAAGTATTGCGCTCCACTTTAGGAGCAAAATGGAACTACACCTTTTAAATGACAGGGTTTTAGTAGCCCTATGTTTCATATGGGTTAAACTACCCATGTAAATTCAGGTTTAAATGCAGATTTCAACAACAGCGAAACTGTATGATAATGCAGTTGTCTTTTGTCTCTCTGTAGCTGCTCAGCCCATCCGGACTCCTCTCCATATCCAACAGCAATGTCAGCAGCACAAATGCAAACTCCCTCCAAGTGATCCCTTCCTCATTTGCCTCCCCGTCTCCCTCCACAATCCACCAGCTCAACAGCAACATCTGGCAACTGTGTATCCAACTTGAGGGCATTGCCTGCTTTGCTCAGGCCCTGGGGCGTGACTTTTGTCCCTTGTTGATGACATCACTGTACCCCGTACTTGAGAAAGCTGGGGAGGAGACACTGCTGGTCAGCCAGGCAGCGCTGGGCTGCATGTGGGACATAAGTAAGGCCTGTGGCTACCCCTCCCTGAAGGAGCTGATCAATGAGAACTCAGACTACCTGCTCAATGACATATCACTTAACCTGCAGAGGCTCAGCCAGCATCCACAGGTAAAATTGATGCAGTTTGGCATGTTGTTAAGATGTACAGTAATTTACTGTAGCACTTAAAAAAACAAATAATAGATGAATAAGAACTAAGGAAATATAGACAACATTTTTTTTGGAGAATTTAAGAAAGCAAGTTGTTGTGTTATGAAGGGAACAAAGGACCCAGATGCAGACAAAAGTGGAGGGTTTATTAATATGGAGGACTAAAAGAGCCAAAATAAAATAAATAAATACACCATTAAATAATTACTTAAATGTGTCATTAAATAATTAAAATACCAATTATTTCAATATTTCCATTTCCATTTCATGATTTCCATTTCCGTTTCACGATTTCCATTTACATTTCATGGTCCTGTGTTGCAGTGCTTCATGAATTGTCAAACTGTCAAACTCACCCATCAAAGTTGGTAGGCGGATCCTGACACCTGATTGGTTACCCTGCGCATCAAGTCAAGACAAATCAATTCCAGATAATAGATCGATGCAGAGCTATTTCCAATACACTGGGTGGCTCTCTTCGCCTCTAATGTTGGTTTAGATAACTATTAAACTAAACTTTATCGCCAAGTCGAACCTGCTAACCCCTAACGTTGAGAACGCCAGGACAAAATGGCTAAAAGTTGCCCGGAGCTGCTGCAAGAAGCAGCTAATTTAATAGAAGAAGCCCTGAGCAAAACTCCTCCAGCTCCGGCAGCTCAGTCGCAACAGAACCCTGCCGCTTCAGCGTCAGCTAGTAGTGGCACTTCCCGGTGAGGCTGCCAGGCAACTGTTGCTGTTATCGACGAGGATGGACAGCTCATGTTAGATGTTTCAGAGATAAAGCCAGAGAGGGCAGATTGAGGTGGTTTGGGCATGTTCAGAGAAGAGACTGTGAACATATTGATAGAAGGATGCTGAGGTTGGAGCTGCCAGGCAGGAGGTCTAGAGGAAAACCAAAGAGGAGATTTATGGATGTAGTAAGAGAGGACATGAAGTTAATTGGTGTGAGTGAAGAGGATGCAGAGGACAGGGTTAGATGGAGGCACATGATTCGCTGACAGGGAACAGCCCAAAAGAAAGAGACTTCAGACCAAAGCAATGGATCAGACTAGATTAGCATTAGCCCCGCCCACTGACTTTGATGGGTGAGTTTGACAATTCATGAAGCACTGCAACACAGGACCATGAAATGTAAATGTAAATCATGAAATGTAAATGTAAATATTGAAATAATTGGTATTTTAATTATTTATGACACATTTAAGTAATTATTTAATGGTGTATTTATTTATTTCATTCTGGCACTTTCAGTCCTCCATATATTAAGTGTCCAAGGAGCTAAGTCCAACAACAGAAACCAGGAAAACAAGCAGAAAAAACACACAGGGAAACATACAAGGTTGAAAACGGGGATGCAACGGAGGGAAGGACACGGGGAAGAAGCAACGACAAACTGACAAAGACACAGGGAGGACACACAGACTAAATACTCTTAGTGTAGGGGAGACAACGAGACACAGATGCACAACAAGACACAGGTGAAAACAATCAGGGACTCAGGGACAGTAAGTAACCAGACAGACACAAGTAGGAGCAAAAACCTTACCAAAATAATACAGGAAGTACCAGCATAAACTCCAAAACATATACTAAACAGACAATTTCCAAATAAGACAAGAACCCAAACAATGAACATACAGAACACAGATAGACTAATAACCAAAAACACTCCACAAAACCCCAAAATATATCCTATAGAACCAAAACCATAACACAAGTGGTGTGCGCAGAAAGAGGGATTCAGTTATTTGAGGCAGTAAGATATCACCATATTAAAGTAGAAATATACCAAGAAATTGTTTAAGTGGGTTTTATAGTTTTATGAAAATGTATTTGGAGATTTTGTGAACAGATATGGTTTCACAAATGAATAAGATGGCAACTAACAATTTCAGTTTCAGTTTCTGTAATTTTATATTTTAATTTTATTGTATAAATGGTTAGTTGTTTACTCCATATCAGAAAATAGTGAAAAATTGCCATGTTAAGTTCTCAGAGACCAAGTCAAATTGCTTGTCTTGTCCAACCAGGTCCAAAACACAAAATTATTCCATTTAGAAAACAGAAAAAAAGCCACAAATCCTTATGTTTGCCAGTTCTGCTTGTTAATGTCTTAAACTATCAGAATTCTTGGCTATTTTAATTTGAATTCTATTTCGTTTATTGACTATTGATCATTTCAGCAGTACAAACAAAGAAAATTACATAATAGGTGCTAACACAGTGAGCCTAATAGCTCACTTTTGTTGAGCACATCAGAGTGTTTACATCTGAATCTGCATATGTTGCCTGTCCACTAGTGTGTACTGCCAAACACCTTTTCCTCTTGTGTGTGGTTGGCTGCTGTCAGACTGATTTAAGATTAGATTAACTGCACACTTTTTTACAACATATTTTTTTAATCTTGGGGAGGATTTCAAGGCATTCCAAGTCAAAAGGCTACAGTCCAAGTGAGGTTAAGTCAAGTCTAAAGTCCTCAGATTCATGGCTCGAGGTTGACTGTAGTCCAAGTCATAGGGCCTGATTCCACACCCCTGTGGTTTATCACCCAGGAGAATACTGTGAATGGGTCTATATGGGTTTGCAGCACCCCGAACATGTATTTCATCATATTCCCGTCTTGTTGGCCAGGCTCCACGGGTGTTGACAGTGATGTTAACTCACTCTGACTGCAGCCTGCTGCCTCTGGTTGGGGACATCGTTCAGGATGTGCTGATGGCTCTGGATCTCACTTACGACAACACAGCTGCTCTTTTCTGCTCTGTGCTGCACGCGCTCATGACGGCACTGGGTGAGATTGCAAAGCTGATGTCAACTCGTTTATTACATATGGTGAGGGTGATAAGGGACAAAATCAGTATATTGCTTATGTGACTCTACCATACACATACTACCATACTGTAGCATACCATCCCACTCTTTACCACACTTTGTCTAAGCATTTTGTTTAGTTATCTTCAAAATATTTAAAGGTCAAGTATGTAACATTTAGGAGGAGATATTGGCAAATACGAAATAGAATATTTATAAGTATGTTTTCATTAGTGTATAATCACCTGAAAATAAGAATTGTTGTGTTTCCATTACCTTAGAATGAGCCGTTCATATCTACGGAGGGAGCGGGTTCCCTTCCACGGAGGCCGCCATGTTGAACCGCCATGTTTGTAGAGTAGCCCAGAACGGAAAACCCAAGCTCTAGAATGGGCCTTTTGCGTTTTTCGCAGTTTCTTCTAGCGAACTGTATTGAAGTGGTTGCAAACTGCAGTTTCACCGCAATGTACTGCACCTTTAGGGATGAATCATGGAATTTAGTAGGGGGTTTTAGTATCCCATGATGTTTTAAAGAAAATAATTATAATAGAATTATTTTGTGGAAATTTTTGGCATTAATATGGTGATCTCTAGGAAGAAGGAACAAATAACATCAAGGATGGAGACAAAATTAAGACAAAGATCTTGCACACTTTTGAGTTCACACACACCTCAATGCGTCACTAACCTAACCTGTTCCTGTTGTTGTTTTTCGTTTTAGCAAGGTGGTTTCCCTCCAGTTGTGGTAGGACCAGTGCCTCTGCCAGACCCAAGCAGACCTCCACTCACAAGGAAGTCTTCAGCATCCGCCAATTCCTGCTGGATCACCGCAAACAGAAAGAACTGGCAGAGGGCATTGGAATAGAGGAGGACGATATTGAGGACCTTGGTAAACAGTATTTCAACAGTATTTTACATTTCATTGTAGTATAGGTTTCACATTGATGTAGAGGTTATATTAGTTTAAACTTGACAGAAAATACACTATGAATAACAAAGGAAATATAATCAACATTGGGTGTTTGCCAAGTCTATCAATCATACATCACCTGTCTGACCATCACTGTCTCTTCAGAAGTCCCTCCTGCCACAGAGTGTGAGGATGTTAAAGATATTGGTGGTCCTGATGTGAAAGCGGAGCTTCCTTCCCACCTCAGCATCGCTAAAGATGTCATGGAGCGCTGCATTCATCTGCTGTCCGACCCTAGTCTCAGGCTCCGACTCAAGGTACTGCCTGTGGTGTGATGTAGTGTGAAGGGGAGCGTTAGTTTTGATGATAAAAATCCTAGTGAGGATTGTTCACCATTGTAACGGAAGCCCTTTCAAATGCATAGATATTGTAGAAAGAATTTAGTTTTGTCTACACCGTGATGGCTTTTTATCGGTGTGACAAGCCACATGTGACGATGCCATCTTGAAGATGACTATATATTCACAACACACAAGTTAGCTCACAGCTCCATGCTATCCTTCTCCAAAATTGTAGATTTGGCAAGGAGCTTGTTTCAAAGAGTGCTAAGTACAGTAAAAAGATATGCCAGGTCTATAATTTTTGGCCAGTCATTGCTTTGCAGTCAAACTAGTCTAATATGAGTTAAGCTGGGCTCACACTACAGGAGATTTTGAAATCAGTTGGGATCATTGCATCACACACAAAAGGAGAATCTCAAACATGTCCATACTGCAAGATGTGAAAATTATGATGCATCACATACTACAGGATATTAATAAGATTATCGGGACTGAGGAAGCGATGCCCCACCTCCCGTGATACCACGTGATCTCATGGGGGGGCAAATGTTAGCAAAACGGAGACTGATGTGGTGCAACAACTTGCTGTAGTAAGGCTTAGCAGTGAGGGAAAAATCTAAAGTAGAAGGCATGGGTCTGGATGAGAAAATGAGACGCAGTCAACACGGAGAACTGGAGGTGAGATTTTAACTCCGTGTGAGCCCAGCTTTAGACAAAAAAAACTTAGCCAGAAATTAACTTAGTCACCCCAGGCTTTTTCTCCAGGCTTAGGCTAAGCTATAGGCTCCATTACCATGATGATAATAAATGACCTGACCTGCTGACAACAAGAGGAAACATAGCTCCAGTTGTAGTTTGCTAATGTGGTTGTTGAATGAGTAATAAGAAAAGAGTTGCTAGAAACTACAATATCCTCATTAAGTTATTACTAGTAAAATATAGCTTACAGTAAGTTCTTTAACAGGGCATACGTTTTCTGTGTGTTTTCTAGGTTTAAAAACACATGTCTCGTGGTCGACTGTTTTGTTAGATCCAAGCCATAGAAGCTGTAGAGATGCAGCCCGTTCCAGATTTGTTAACAAGACAGCAATGGTTAATAATAGTAGTAGTCAAAAGGGATTGAGCTATTTAAGTCTGGACCAAATTGGTAGACTGACATTACCACCTCTAGAGCCACTTCACCAGCGAGGCTAAAAACTGCTGATGTATCAGTGATGAATCAAACACTTCGTAGTGAGAAACTAAATAGAAATGAACCCCTCCGTACAGTTCTGCTGAAACAGGCAAGTTGTACTTCTAGAAAAGCAATTATTTTTTAACATTGTTACCCAGGATCTTTGGACCTTCAATATGGCTTACAGAAGTTGTTACATTGTGTGTGTTGTTGTTGTTACACTCTATATACAAAATATATACATTAATGGGTGTACTGCATGTCTTTGTCTTAAGGTATTGGATGTGCTGGAGCTATGTGTGTGTGTACTGAGTGAAAAGGAAAATGAATTTCTGCCTATGGCCCATCGCTGCTGGCCCGCCCTCCTACAGAGACTCACAGCTGATGACCCTTTAGCCGTTCTCAGAGCCTTCAGGGTACGTAAAACAAGTCTTTTCCTGAAGTCAACAAGCCTTTGTCTGAAACTTCTTAAAAAGAAAATTGTTCATTTACTGCATTGGTGGATTATTTTATAACATCTGCAGCTTAATATTGTGGAAAAGTACACAAAACGTTCATTAAATAACTGTTGCAATGTAATGCTCTATTACGTTATCAGGATCAAATTACTGTCTGTCACTATGTGCTGCAATGGATAGGCCTTATTAATTGTTTGTATAAGGAACAGGAAGCACCATCACAGTCACATAAGTGATAAAAGGTAAAGTGCACCACAACAGTTTCTTTTTTTTGTCTCTCTTTTCCAAAAATCTATTAACCTCCAGGTACTGCCAAACTATATGAAGAAAATCGCCAATGGTATTGTCTGGACAAAAGTCACAATATGGATTAGCTCTGCGTTTCATTTGTTCTTATCTTTGAGGTGTGAGATAAGACCTGTGAATACATTTGCAGTGTATCATTTGAGGGTTTGGAGTTGTGGATGACAGGGATATATTTGACCATATAGCATGCTAATCCAGATCTGAGGAGGTACAATGTTTGCCAACTTTATTAAGATTTCATGCAACCTGCATCCCATAACACTCAAGGGTCGCTCATGCCCTGTCTGACTCCATTTTTTACTAAATTGAAATAACATTTTAATTAATCGGTTTTGCAAGCATGTAATATTGACTGAATCAAAGGTTGTGGTTTTAGGCACAAGTATAGTGTCAGTTTATTATGAAATAGCTATAATTCTGTTCTTTTTATTTTAAAAAACATTTAAAACTAACAAGACAAAAGTAATTAAGTTGTCTGCTCGCAAACTGTGTAATGGCCATCAGCAGTATGGCAGCGTTTTATTAAATTCTGACAACTTGCTTCCTTCATACATTACATGCTGAGTCTCTCTTCCAGATGCTGTGTACGCTGGGTGAAACATGTGGTGACTTCTTGAGGAGGAGGGTTTCTAAAGAGGTTCTGCCCAAGCTGAGCTCCTCACTGGCACGGCAAGCTCCAATCAGCGCCAAGGCCGGACCCGTCTACACACACACCCTGGTCTACAAACTGCAGCTGGCTGTACTGCAGGGGCTGGGCTCACTGTGCCAGAGGCTGGATCTGGGTAAGAGAATAGGAACACATGAGATTATCATCCCAAATGATTGTACCTGGTATGAGCCATCGTATAACATTGGTCGTACCAGGGAAATATCTTAGCCCTGATATGGCAGGTTTCTTGAAGCAAGATAGATAGATTACCTTTGTACCAATGTAATATTTACCTATGTGTGTTAATGAGAGCTCTGATGAAGTAAAATTGTGCTGGAATCAGGATATGAATAGCCAGGCATACAGACTGGATCAGGGAGAAACAATTAGCCCAACTCTGTCCAAAGTGAAAAAAGCTTGAACAGAAATGCAAAGTTTGACAGTTTAAAATTTTCAAAGCAATTAAATTTTTTTTTAGCCTCTGTGCTTCATGACAAGGTTTGGGGACAGTGTGCACCTGGCAGTCTCACTGCACCTGGCTGTTGTTATCTACGGGTTATTCTTTTAAAATGTAGCCGTAGTGTTGTTGACTTTACATTGAAATGGGTAGAGGTTAAAGCTGTTCTGCATCCAGCCAATACGACCACATCATTTCCGAGACTCCGTCAAAGATCCTGTCACAAACACACACGCACACAGTTTGTAACAGAAATAAGACATTCAAATATCCTTCAGATTGCCTTCCGCAAACTCAGTGGCTTTTACCACAAGATGGCAGTCTTGTATAACAGTAAAAACCATGCAGGGGGACCATAGTAGGGGTTAGTGTATCTCAATTCTCCTGCTCTGTTTTATTATGAAGGCCTGAAAAAATGATCCAGTGTTGTGTCTTGTAAATATGATTGTGAAAACTTAAGATGCGGTGTATCTATTTATCCACACCATTACGTAAAGTTACTTTTTGGTGTGTGTCCATCTCTCTGGTATTTGGGACGTGGCAGTGGTTTTCATGACAGTGAACACCCTTTCAGATTTTTCATTCAGTTGTTAAATCAGTATTGCTTTATTTACCTTCCTTTGTTGATAGCACAGCCTACATCCCAGAACATCACATGCACTGCAGTGTGCAATAATTACACATGCCATTACCACTTATACTTAAAATCACACAATACTCAATAACTTTCATGACTAGAAAGGCTGTGCTTGAAGTCAACATATTTTAAAAGATGACGTAAAACATGCAGACCATAGCCAACTCATCCAACAGGATGCTACTGAATCCTTTGGTGTGCTCAGAATAACTGCTGCAAGAAACTGTTATTGAGCAAGAAACACAGTTAAATCTGCACAGCAATCAGCAAATCAAGAAGCTACAGGAAAGGAGGACATTTAATTGATTAGCTTGGAAATGTAATGTTTTTTTAAAGTTGGGTATTTTGTGCTTGGCATAGCTTCAGTATCATAACTGAAAATGTTCATCCACTGTGGCCTGGGGGATCAGTGCCAGTGTGTTACCAATGATGTAATAATGAGCTCCTTCTCAAATTTTTCATCAATCATTACGTTCATTAAGCAGAGATGTCCCTGTTGCAGGCATATCGGGTTCAGATTGCTCCAATTTTCCAACACTGCTGAATACTCTAGGGGTTTTTCAGACTACGTATTGAAAGTAACATGCTCATTACAGACAGTAAGAAGTGGTGTTTGCAATCAGTGATAAAAAATATGTGGACAATTTTCATTCACTTAAGTGGTTATCATAATCACTTGTACTTCCCAAGGACAGTGAGTATGCAAGAACTGGTTGGTAGGGTTGTAGCAGCAAAAAATCATTACATAGAGGTTTAACACAGCTCTGATTCATAGGGCTCATTGTTTTTGTTTTAGAAACAAAAAAATTACTGTAATTCTGATTTTAGAAAATACAAACATCTGGGTTAAAATCTGAATTTGTGATTTTCGGGAGTTCTCTACCGCAAATCTACCTGGGATTTGATTTCGAGTGGTGGTATGTCCAGTCTGGTCACCTGTACATAAACCTCACACGTTAGCCTCCTGCTGAAGCTTATCACTGACATGAAAACATAGCGGTCACAGAGGTAGCAAAGCTGTCTGCAGCACACCGTGGACCAAAGTTTAGTAGTGATGGGACTGCAGTGCATGGGGAATTCCATGTTCTGTCTGAACTGTTAAACAGAGGGGGGTAGTTTTGGTTAAAAAAAATTTGATAAAAAGCAACATAGAACCTTATTCTTTTACAACAAACAAACCTGGTTTAACAAGGAGATGACCCATCAGCACTGAAGAAGAGGTGGTAAAGTTGGAAGACGATCTCTGTAATAAATGTTTATCTAGGCAGACTGAACTAGCAGCTGGTATTTGGTGTTAAACACTGGAATGGTGGCAGGGGACGATCTCCGGAATAAATGCTTACCCAGGCAGGCAGAACTGGCAGCAGTAAGCTTTTGCACTCCAACTACTCACAACCACAAAGTGCTCTCAGTCAGTGTCAGTGTTTTCACTTTTTGAACTTCTAAGTGAGGTGCAAAGGAAAGGTGAAAAGTGCACCAGCAGAGAAGTACCTGTACCTTCCAATAATAGAGAAAATGTGACTTACACTTTTACTTTTTACTTCAGATGAAGTCCGATTAAGTGGCACCTTCTTCTTTGCTACTGGTACAAATTTAAAACAAATAAAGAACCTTAGTTTAAGTTAAATCACTGCATGTAAAAACACACTTACCTCAAATGTTGCATAACCATAATGTGCCAGGCTTGCAACAGGTATTTAAATTGAACTTATTCTACAAGTTCAAAACACTCAACAAAAAAAAAGTAAAGCATGCATCCATCCATCCATTTTCTGCCACTTATACAGGGCAGGGTCCCAGTCCTAGGTAATCTTGAAAATACTTTGTCATTTCCACTTGTTTTAAAAGTATGCAGTTTAAAAAATTATTGGTTCCCAAGCCAGATGAGAAATCTCTCCAGCGTGTTCTGGGTCTACCCCGGGGTCTCCTAGCAGTTGGATACGCCATGAAAACCTCCAAGAGAGGGCACCCATGAGGCATTCTGATCAGATGCCCAAACCACCTCAACTGACTTCTGTTGACGCAAAGGAGCAGCGGCTCTACTCTAAGCTCACTCCGGATGTCTGATGTCTGAGTTCCTTAACCCATTTTTAAAGATGAGTCCGGCCACCATACGGCGGAAACTTATTTTGGTCGCTGGTATCTGTGATCTCATACTTCTGACCATAGGTGAGGGTTGGAACGTTGATCGACTGGTAAATTGAAAGCTTTACCTACCGCCTCAGCTCCCCCAACACCACCTGGGGCAGTACAATGCTGGACGTTGCACCACTCCACCTGTCAATCCCTGGTTCCATTTTACCCTCACTTGTGAACAAGAAGCAGAGATACTTGAACTCCAGCACTTTGGGCAGAAACTGTTTTCCGGGCAGAGAACCATGGCCTCAGACTTGAAGGTGCTACATAACCTAACCACATCATCTGCAAAGAGCAGGGAAGCAATTCTGACATCCCCATTCCGGACACTCTCCTCCTACCGGCTATGCCTTATGATCCTATCCATGAAAATCATAAACAGAATTGCTGGATGTAGCCTCTATGGCTATCGTGGGTACCTTGGCGGCACACAATCACAGTACGCAGTAATCCAGGTAACGTCTTTATTGGGCCTTCTCAACATGTGCAGACACACATAGACACACACTGGGCCGCCTGAACTGCTGCGCCCTACTTCCTCCGGTTTCGTGCCTCCTCCTCAGGTCCAGCACGCTACTGCTTATAAGGGGGAGTGAGAGCTCAATGTGATGCAGCTGTGACAACTAGCTCTCCTTGGCCCTGCTCATCTGAGCCACTCCCCCAACTCTCCCTCTCTGCAGCTGACGCTAACCCCCCCACCAAACACACACACACTGGCAATGGACAACCCTGACGGAGCCTGACACCCATTGAAAACATGTTTGACTCCCTGCCGAGAATACTGCCAAAACACCCTGGGGGACAAGACGTAAGCCTTTTGCAAGTCCACAAAATACATTTAGACTGAATGGGCAAATTCCCATGACCCCTCTAGTAACCCTGAAACCAAGCTTAAAGAGCTGGTCCACTGTTCCATGACCAGGACGGAATCCTCATTGAACCTCCTGGATCTGACGTTCGATAAAGAGCCTCCTTTCTAGCACCTTGGCATAAGCTTTGCCAGGGAGGCGGAGCAGTGCGATACCCCGGGAGCATACCCTCCGGTCCTGGTCTGCCATTCTGCAGGCAGTGTCCCTGACCTTTACATGACATTGAAGAAGTGTGTCAGTCAAGACAGCCCAACAATGTCCACAGCTGCTCAGGGAATATCATCCTCACCGGGCGCCTTGCCATGATGAGGCAGCTTTAAGTTTACTTGTAGGTGACTATGATATAAACATTATAATCCACTCTGCGATGTACTTTAAAACAACACTTACTCACCTGTTCTTTTTTTTGCGTGTTTCTTTGCCTCTGGATCGTTTGTACAAAATGATATCAAAATGTAAAAGGGTTTTCCACAAGTCCACAATGAGAGGACCTGATGCCTGAAGGATACTGTATATTTGTTACACAACCCAGATTATGTTCATTACAAATAAATAATTTACAAAGAAATACACTTCTAACAAACCCACCTGCATTTGATGTTGTAGTTTTAGTCTCTGTCAACTGGGTGAAAGGATCAGCTCTGGGTGTTTGTGTTGATACATTTCTCCCTTTCTTTACTTTTTACCATCAGATGCGCTACCCTTGTTTACCTGTGTTTTTTTCCCAGGTTATACAAGAGAGAAAAAATAAACCCAGTTTTTCAGCCACGGTTACACCATTAGGCATGTAATGATACAGTCATCTCGCAATTTGGTTTGATGAGCCATACTGGGTTCTTGCTTTGATATTAACACAGTATTTCAAACAAAATCAGAATAAAGACAATCATGACTGAAATGTTTGTTCTGGATTTCTGAGAAGCCAAAATTATCTACTTTATATTTCATGACAAACGTTGCAACGTGATTTAGCTTAAATGTTAAATGTAATACATTGACCATAGTCAATTAACTGAAAATAGACCACAGAATAACTCTGAAAATTTACTGCAAGTTTTTGTGTCACAAAGTTTCTTTACATTCTCATAAACTATTTTGAAAAGAAGTCAGTTAAATTTACTTACTGGTTATTGGAGCTTTTCCTCAATATTTTTGTCTAGCTTTATATTCCTCTCTGCAAGTTTTTGGTGCACCAACAATGTTAGGATGCCCTTCCTGTGTCTGTCCCTCATCATACTTTACCTTTGTAGTGATATCTGGTTTGCAGAGTTTCTCTGCACCTTTTATATGTGGCTGGCTCTGCATTATGAGTAGGTTTTTGATTCTCTGGGATATTTCTTTAACATTATTTTATGCTAGAGTTCATCATGAAAATAACAATTCCAAATGAAATAAAACATTTGGCATATACAATTTCACTATACAATGGATATATTTTGCTCACAGTAAAAACGTATGATAAAAAGGGACGTGAATTGTACTTGTCTCGCGCCTTTCTAAACTTCTGACTACTCAAAGCACTTTCACACTACATATCACATTCACCCCATTAATACACTGATGGCAGGAGCTAATTGCCCATCATTACAAAGGTACAAACTAACCATTTACACACACTCACACACCAAAGGCACACCTTCGAGAGCAATTTGGGATTCAGTATCTTGCTCAAGCAAGACAATCCGCTCTGCCACAAAGCCACAGATACGATGTGGGCTTCGTAGATAATTGGCGGACTTTCTGGGGAAGACCTGGTCTGATTAGGAGAGACGGCATTCATCCAACTTTGGACGGTGCAGCTCTCATATCTAGAAATCTGGCCGAGTTTATTAGTGGACCTAAACCATGACAACCCAGAGTTGAGACCAGGAGGCAGAGTTGCAGTCCTACACGCTTCTCTGCGCTTCCAGAGCAGTTACCCACCCATAATCCCATAAGGACGGTGTCTGCCCCCCGGCCACTGAAATTTATAAAATCAAAAGCTAACAGAAGAGGAGTTATACATAATAATTTAAAAAAATATTATCACAACAGAAATAGCACCTCAAAATAAGAGAATTAAATGTAGACTCCTAAACATCAGATCTCTGTCATCTAAAGCTGTACTAGTAAATGATCTGATATCAGATTATCACATTGATTTATTTTGTCTCACTGAAACCTGGCTGGGTCATGAAGAATATGTTAGCCTAAATGAATCCACTCCGCCCAGTCATATTAATACTCACATTCCTCGAGGTACCGGCCGAGGAGGTGGAGTTGCAGCCATCTTCGACTCAAGCCTATTAATCAACCCTAAACCTAAACTAAATTATAACTCATTCGAAAGCCTTGTTCTAAGTCTTTCACATCCAACCTGGAAAACACGACAGCCAATCCTATTTGTTATAGTGTACCGCTCTCCTGGTCCTCATTCAGAGTTTTTATCTGAATTCTCAGAATTTCTATCAGGTTTAGTCCTTAAAACAGATAAAGCAATTATTGTAGGTGATTTTAATATTCATGTGGGCATTGAAAATGATAGCCTTAGTAGTGCGTTTATCTCATTATTAGACTCGATTGGCTTCTTTCAGTGTGTACATAAACCCACTCACTGTTTTGGCCACACCCTCGACCTTGTTCTGGTATACGGCATTGAAATTGAACATCTAACAGCCTTTCCACAGAATCCTTCGCTATCAGACCATTATTTAATAACTTAAATACTTAACTCCTATTACTGGAGTACACACCAGTAGTCAAATACTACTACAGTAGTATTCCATCTGAATTTAACACAATGCTATGTCTTAACATAACAGAGGACTCTTATGCAAATTTCAGTCCGTCCCAGATTGATCATCTTGTTGATAGTGCTGCAGGTTCACTGCGAACGACACTTGATTCTGTTGCTCCTCTTAAAAAGAAGATAATAAAACAAAAAAGGGTAGCTCCATGGTATAACGCTGAAACCCGCAAATTAAAGCAAACATCACGAAAACTTGAAAGAAAATGGCGTTCCAACTATCTAGAAGAATCTTGTTTAGCCTGCCAAGATAGTCTTAAAATATATAAGAAGGCCCTCCGTAATGCCAGAGCAGCCTACTACTCATCACTAATAGAGGAAAATAAGAACAACCCCAGGTTTCTTTTCAGCACTGTAGCCAGGCTGACAGAGAGCCAAAGCTCCATTGAGCCATGTATTCCTGTAGCCCTCAGCAGTAACGACTTCATGAGCTTCTTTAATGATAAAATTTTGACTATTACAGAGAAATTTAATCACGTCCTGCCCTCAGCTGGTGCCAACCAATCTTCAAGCATAGAGGCGTTGGAGGGAGCTGTGAAACCTGAGGTGTACTTGGAGCACTTCTTTCCTGTCGACCTTATTCAACTAACGTCGACAATTTCTTCATCTAAGCCATCAACCTGTCTCTTAGACCCAATTCCAACTAGGCTGTTTAAAGATGTTCTACCATTAGTTAGTACGTCTTTTGTAGATATGATCAATCTGTCTTTACTGACAGGTTATGTACCCCAGTCTTTTAAAGTAGCTGTTATTAAACCTCTCCTTAAAAAGCCCACTCTCGATCCAGGGGTTTTAGCCAACTATAGACCTATATCTAACCTTCCCTTTATCTCTAAGATCCTTGAAAAAACTGTTGCTAATCAGTTATGTGACTTTCTAAATAACAATATTTGAGGATTTCCAGTCAGGTTTTAGAGTGCATCATAGCACAGAAACAGCACTGGTGAAAATTACAAATGACCTTTTAATTGCATCAATTGTCTCTGTACTTGTCTTTTTAGATCTTAGTGCTGCATTCAATACCATTGACCATCAAATTCTATTACAGAGACTGGAACATTTAATTGGAATTAAAGCAACCGCGTTAAGCTGGTTTAAATCCTATCTATCAGACCGATCTGAGTTTGTATATGTTAACGATGAATCATCCGAGCACACCAAAGTTAGTCACGGAGTTCCGCAAGGTTCTGTGCTTGGACCACTTCTATTTACTTTATTTATGCTTCCTTTGGGCAATATTATTAGAAAGCACTCCATAAAGTTTCATTGTTATGCAGATGATACCCAATTATATTTATCGATTAAGCCGGATGAAACTGATCAGTTAGTTAAACTTCAATCATGCCTTAAGGACATAAAAACCTGGATGACCAGAAATTTTCTGACGTTAAACTCGGACAAAACTGAAGTTATTGTACTTGGCCCCGAACGCCTCCGAGACTCACTGTCGGCAGATATAATTGCTCTAGAGGGCACTGCCCTGGCCTCCAGCACCTCTGTGAGGAACCTAGGAGTTATCTTTGATCAGGATTTGTCCTTCAACTCCCACATGAAGCAGACCTCACGGACTGCCTTTTTTCACCTACGTAACATTGCAAAAATCAGGCACTTCCTGTCTCGAAATGATGCAGAAAAATTAATCCATGCATTTGTTACTTCAAGGCTGGATTACTAGAATTCCATATTATCAGGCAGCCCGAAAAAGTCCCTTAAGATTCTCCAGTTGATTCAGAACGCTGCAGCACGTGTACTGGCAAGAACTAGGAAAAGAGATCTTATTTCTCCAATATTATCTTCTCTGCACTGGCTCCCTGTGAAATCCAGAATAGAATTTGAAATCCTTCTCCTCACCTATAAAGCTCTTAATGGTCAGGCACCGTCGTATCTTAGAGAGCTCATATTACCTTATTACCCCACTAGAACACTGCGCTCTCAGAATGCAGGGTTACTTGTGGTTCCTAGAGTCTCCAAAAGTAGAATGGGAGCCAGAGCCTTTAGCTATCAAGCTCCTCTCCTGTGGAATCAGATCCCAGTTCTGGTTCGGGAGGCAGACACCATCTCCACATTTAAGAGTAGGCTAAAGACTTTTCTCTTTGATAAAGCTTATAGTTAGGGCTGGCTCAGGTGCACCTGAACCATCCCTTAGTTATGCTGTCGGGGGACTTCACATGATGCACCTCTCTCCTCTCTCCTCCTCTCCCTCTCCACCTCTTCTCTCTCCCTCTCCATCTATAAGCATTCTTATCTCATTATTGCATGTTACTAACTGTACATCTTCTCTTTCCCGTAGTTTTGTGCTTTCTCGTCTCCTTCCTCTCTCCTTCTTTCGCTTTCAATCAGTATTTCTGCCTCTGCTGTAGAGTCTGGATCTATGATTCCAAGGCACCTTCTTCCCCCATTCCTGGTCACCACCCAATGCTAAGATTATTATTATTATTGTATATTATGATATACTATTACTTTACATCTTTATGTGGAACTTGTGCTACTGTATGTTCTCTTTCCTCTTGTTTTCCTCCTCTCCATCCGTATGCATTCTCATCCCATAAATGGATGTTACTAACTTGACTTCTTCCCTCTCCCGGAGTTTTGTGCTTTGTCGTCTGTCTCTTCTTTCTTACTGTCACTTTCAGCAGGTATTTCAGTGTCCGGAGATGTATCTGGATCTGTGACTATGGCGACCTGCTGGGGCAGTGCTGCTGTCTATGGTGCAGGGGACGAGAGGTCCGGGTCCTGCTCATTGGACTCCACCTGGAGCTGCTCGGTTGACCGTCTGGACTCATCTTCCCTTATGTTTTACATCCCACACTTTTCAACATAATTACATATATATACAACAATTTTGCCATTGCCATCATAACTGTATATGTTATGATTTTCATGCTATGAATCTATTCTGTACTTACGACATCTATTGCATGTCTGTCCGTCCTGGGAGAGGGATCCCTCCTCTGTTGCTCTTCCTGAGGTTTCTATCATTTTTTCCCCTGTTAAAAGGGTTTTTTTGGGTAGTTTTTCCTTAATCGAATTGAGGGTCTAAGGACAGAGGGTGTCGTATGTTACAGATTGTGAAGCCCTTTGAGGCAAATGTGATTTGTGATACTGGGCTATATAAATAAAATTGAATTGAATTGAATATGTTTAGGTTTGGTCCATCTTAACCACTCATGCCTTCAACATTGAAGAAAATATATTCTCTATGTAAGTATTCCATTTGATTCAATGCAGCAGAGAACCCAGAAGAACTAGCAATTTTTTCCTTTGTCTGTTGAAAACTGCATTAGGAGACTAGTCACACTGTGCAGCATTATGAGTTGAGAGAAGTGTAACGAGGCGACAACACCGAAACTGTCTTAAAACTATGTAAAGGTTACACAGGTGTAACAAATAGGTACTCTTTTAGACTAATGACAAATGTGAGTTTTCTCCTACAAGGTTGAGTTATGTATTTATAGTTTTAGTTGATGCACACTTTAATTACATGACTTTGCACTTGGCTTACTGATAGTTTGGTTGATTATACTGCAGAAAACCATGGACTAAGTTGAGTGGAGACAAAAATAGGCAAGGTCACTCCGGATGTCTAATGTCTGAGTTCCTTACCCCATTTTTAAAGATGAGTCCGGCCACCATACGGCGGAAACTTATTTTGGTCGCTGGTATCTGTGATCTCATACTTCTGGTGACCATAGGTGAGGGTTGGAACGTTGATCGACTGGTAAATTGAAAGCTTTACCTACCGCCTCAGCTCCCCCATCACCACATTGGTGCGGTACAATGATGGACGTTGCACCACTCCACCTGTCAATCCCTGGTTCCATTTTACCCTCACTTGTGAACAAGAAGCAGAGATACTTGAACTCCAGCACTTTGGGCAGAAACTGTTTTCCGGGCAGAGAACCATGGCCTCAGACTTGAAGGTGCTACATAACCTAACCACATCATCTGCAAAGAGCAGGGAAGCAATTCTGACATCCCCATTCCGGACACTCTCCTCCTACCGGCTATGCCTTATGATCCTATCCATGAAAATCATAAACAGAATTGCTGGATGTAGCCTCTATGGCTATCGTGGGTACGATATGGGTAGACTGTGGCCTTAAAGGATGCACACGGTCAGCAACAATACTCAGGTGGGCTGTGGCATTTAAACCATGCTCAGTTGGTATTAAGGGACCTATTGTGTGCCAAGAATGTATTCCCCACACCATTACACCACCACCAGCAGCCCGGGGCAATTCGAAGTTTCCGTCGCCTTTCTGTCAGCTTGAGGATGGCTATTTTCCTCTGACCTCTCTCATTAACAAGGTGTCTTCACCCACAGAACTGCTGCTCATAAAATTGGATAACTTTGGATTAAAGTACACTCTATACATCTTTCTGCATGCTTTGTTGCCAGCTCCTATACATGTTACCAGGATTTCACTAGGGCCAAAATGGAAAAGTTCCTCGGGTCATTGAGGGATCCACTTCTTCTCTTGCAAGTGCATTTGGTGATTTTGGCAGATAGACCTGGTGTATTGTACATAAAGAGGTAGTACAGCACAGCTTTAAATAGTGAAAAAGCAACTGCCTCCTATTGCATGACCACTGGAGACTACAAAAAGGCAACTGCAGCAACATTGCTTCTTCTCAGATGTCAGATGTTTTATATACAACCCTCACATGACTGGAATGTAACCAAGTAAAAACTGTGTATTTTCTGTCACACTAAAGGAAATACTCTAGTCAAGATCCATGTGCTTGATTTGTCTTGCTGGTACTTAATGCTGTCCTTCAGAACAAGGGAGAGTTGGAGTCAGAGATGGAGAGAATATAAAAGAGAGGAGAGAAACAGTCAGCGGCTGCAGCCTTACTCATGTGAATACCGATTTGACTAGTTTACATCTGGGACGCCTGCAGCAAGCCAATTACCAAGCCATAGTCACAGAGAGAGGGGAAGACGGAAACTCAGATTGACTGAAGCAAAGAATACATTTCAGCCCCAGTTCTAGCTTCAGCTCCAATTCAACCCTGTTATTCATTTACCACAAAATTGAACAGCACCTGGCCCTCTCCTCTTTAGTATTTCTTACTTCGCTGCCTTTCTCCAACTATGCTGATTCCACAAAAGACTACACGCTATGAGTGCGGCACCAGAAAGGGAAGAAGAAAAGGGATAAAAGGGGTTGCTAAATAATCCAATTTAACTTAAATGTGCACTGCTGCTTTTATTCTTGACACACCGCGAGCAAGCCTGGTTCAAGCCGAGTGTGGGATGAATTGGCAAATAGAGCAAGCAGAGAGGGAGAGAGACATGTTTTGAAATGAGGCTTGAAAGGCAGCCCAGTTTGCAGCTTAGGGAATCACTAAATGTCTGCTGGGAAGGATGGCGACTGCGAAAGATAGGGAGAGGAGATGAAAGAGTGGAACGAAGTCAAGTTGGATGGAGGGAGCCGGAGCTGGCCGAGGTTATGAGAGGTACAGTTGAAGAAGGGGAGAAAAGAGAATGAAGGCAGGTTGGTCAGTGTACAGAAAACTGCAGGAAGTGACGAAAAAAAAGATCATGGGGAAAGGACAGAGGAAAAAGAGGGTAGCCCTGTCCATACTCATCCACTCCTCAAAGGGGGAAGAATGGATGTGTGAAATACAGAGATATGGAAACAGCCTGCTGTGAAATTTTTCCTCAGCCATCTCAGCAGTTTCTCTCAGCTCATTAGGAGCTAGAAAAGGTAAAGTCCAGGCATGATCTATTTTATTTCCTCTTTCATCACTATTTTTTTATCCCTCTTCCTCCTCTCTTTCCAATCTACCATTTTACCAAGCTACACTGTGTGCTGGCAACTGTGATTTCATCTTGAGTTTTTGATCAAGTGGATTTTGATGTTGCTATTTGCCACTTGATTCCTGATATGATTATGTTTTTCTTCAGATTTTTGTTGGCAAAAAAAAGTTAAACCCATTCTTTGTTTTGGCAATAACCACATGGCTGAAATTCTTCACCTATGAATTGATATTATGGAAAAAACGTCTGAAAAGGCAAATGAATATTTATTTATTTTGCAATTTGGCTCTAAAAGACGATACAGATGATGAAATTCAGTCAAGATCTTGTGTTTTGGCTTTCTCAGGTGAGGCAGACCTGGATGCTATCTGTGAGGCCTCCCTGCCCTACCTGAGCTGTAGACAACCCATCAGACTCCAAGAGGCCAGCCTAAGGTGAGCCCTTATCCAGTGATGTAGTTAACTAAGTAGTTTAGAACAGCTTTGAGATCATTTACTTGAATTCTTCCATTTTATGTGAATACATTTTACTACACTACATTTAACTACGCTGTAGTTACTAATTACTTCGTTGAATAAGATTTTACACATAGGACAATTACCTAATCTGTTGTGTTGTTCTAGATTCGATTATTGGAGAAATTATACAAAAGTCATGTGTACATTCAGTATTTCTACCCAAAACATTTTGTGTGTATCCTTGAAGCCTAATAAACAAGTTTATCGTCAGCTATATACCAGCTTATTATAGACACTAGCACTGAGTCTCCAATGATCAACCTTGTGTGTTAGTTTGGGACTGCTGCGGTAACCGTCATGGCTTGTGTGTTAGACATAAAATTATTCTAAGCTCAAGCTCAGCACTACAGACGTCAGGGGTTATTTTCTGGCCTTGGTAACGGAAAAGCCAATGCTTTAGCAAGCTAACCAAGCTAACTGCCGGCACCTACCTGTCCAACAGAAAACGGACGACCTTTTCATCCCCATCCTCTTCCTTCAGTGCTCGCCAGCGGGTGAAGGCCAAGGCCAGATTCTCTCTCATTTGGGAACGAGCTTTGTCCGCATGGCTTTTCGCCTTGCCATGTGTGCGTTTTTTCAGCGCTGTGTCCCCAATTATCGTAGCTTCCTTGCACCCTGCGCGCTGTTATTGGCTGGGGCTACGCACCCACAGCCCAAAGGGTTGGCGCCTGAAACGCCCCGAAAAACGTCACACCAAACAAAGAACATACAGGCAGAGGGCAGGGTGTCTGCAGATACAGACATCGCCACACACTTCCAGTGGGTCAGAAGTGATGATAGAGAGGGATTATTTTAGTATGAGTCTATACATTGTTTTTTGGGGGGTTTTTTTTAGGAAAAACCAACTCCTTCTGCCATTTAACAATGTAAAAAAAATAGTAGGAGCAAAATCAACATTTGTCTGACTGCTGATTATATGATACCGATCCGGATTATTAGATATAAGACTATATGTGTATGCAATATCAAACCTCACGGTATCAACACATTTATACATTAAAAATAAAAAAGATTATTTTAAAAGAATACAGGACATTTTGATCGAAAGATATGGGTACAAGTTATACTGGCAGATCTGTTGTTATTTTACCATGCTTTAATTAGGGTTAGTATTGTTTTATCCTTTCCTCGACACTGTCACATTTATTTTGCTCAGAATGTGGGGTATTTAATACATTGTAGAATTGGACAACCCTAGCCATTCCATACTTCAATAGGAACACAGTCATTAAGTTCACCAGTGTGCAAGTGGGGGGACTTCTGGACATTTGGATTCAGCTGCTCTCTCTTATTTAGAAAGCTCTTAAATTAATTAATCTTAACAGCTGTTTGTCATGCTTAAGTTGCTGCTCAGAGCTGGTCTGGGATGATAATTCAGGCCAGGACTCTTAACGTCAGTCCAGACCAGTCTCCACATTCATTCCATTCACAACAGACCACGTATGCTGTAAGCGTTTTGTTGAAATATGTTTCTGTTTACCGTTGATGCCAATATCTTTTACTTTTAGTTTAAAAAACATCCAAAATAGATAAAAACAGCGAAGTGTCTTCAGTTTCCCGAGGTAGTCATTTGCACTTCCATAATTAAGGCAGCAGGAATAAATAATCATATAAATCATTTTTGGGCACGTTTGGAGTGTTTGTTTTGTGCCTGGCATTTCCTCAGAGCTCTGACTGGATTTTTGTTTATCATCATGAAGCTCTGGTAGCGCTGAGTAACTGGAGATGCTTCCACCTGACATAAAAGAGTGTACAGCCCTTTATTTTATATCATGTTTCCTTCCTCTGTATGACAGCCGGCTTTTCACGCCTTCGAGTGTAACCGCTCAGAACAACTATAATGACTTTTGATTTCCGATGTGGTCGGATAGCACGTAAGTAAGAACTTGTTATGATCGATTATGCCCCGGGCCTTAAGTACTTTGCCTGGTTGAGGGAATAAAAACAACATGAAGGCAAAAGGCGGTGTTGAGTTAATGAGCTTATAATTAGGACTGTGCACTAAAGTAAGTGAACCTGCTGTGTTCTGCTCAGTCCGTCACTTTGGATTACAAAAAGTTGTTTTTCCATACTGTAGATGTTATGCACCTTAACAAAATGAACCTCAGGGCTATTCCTCTTCCCATGTATCTTTCACTCCTCTCCACAGCGTTTTCCGACACTTAATCCATGTGGATCCGGATGCCTTCTGGTTTACTCTGAATGAGCTGCACTGCCCATCCTCCTACATCCCTACCCACCCCGAACTCCAGCCTGTACAGTTGAACGGAATGGGCCGACCTAGAGACGAGTACTCGGACAACGTGCTAAAACTGCTGAGTGAGGAGTTTGGCTCAGTTGCTGAGACTGTCAACCAGCCAGTCAGCTAATGAGCTAGTGATTGATGTGATTGACTCATCTCTCGAATGGATGGCTTATTGAACCACTGACTTCAGCATGTCAATTAACTGAAAAAAAATCTGACAATTGTGCCAAAACACAGCCATGTTGTACAGCTCTGATAAGCAGCAAGGTACAAAGGGAATTGTCAATAAAGCATCTAGTCTGCTGTTTACAGAAGTAGGAACACTTTTGGTTTCTTCTACATTAGGAGACATGCAGTGACAGTGCTGATGTTTTTCATTTCATATGAAGGCACTGGCATATACTGTATGCAAATGTTATACTATTCCTTTTAATGTTATGTCTTTGTTGTCTTAAGAAATACCTTATTCCTAAATACCTTGCTGTTTTGACTTATTCAACCTGTAGTTTCCGAGTAGCTCTTAACACATGGCACTTTAATACAGCTTAATTTGGCTGTTGGTGACCCAGACCTAGTGACCCAGTTTTTTTGTGTCCTGGAAACATTCATAATCAAAATGATCACCAAAATACTCCTAACTATTACAAATAATTTTATTATGTGTTGCAATCAAACCTCGGGGTGTTCAGCACTCAAGAACAGGGCTGGGAATCGAGCCTTAAACGTTAAGGCACCAACCTAAATGTGTCAAATGTCTGGCCAGATTGGTAATCTTTTTACGTAGTCTCAAGTCTTCAGTGATGTCACTTGAGTTGGTGTCAGTTGGGACTGAAGACTAGTTTGAAAATGAGAAAAATGTGTAAAGTTAGAAAGGAGTGCGCTTACCAGGCCTTATCTTTGCTTGAGTTTAGCAGATCGAGGCTAAATTAGCTGCTACTAGCATAACACACCCGAATATCCAGTCTTGCATTGTGGGTAATGTAGGCACTAGGTTTGTTCTAGGACTGCAATGCTAAAGCAATGGAGTACTCTTTTATTCACATACAGTAGTTTCCATTTTAAACCACAATTTTGCCAATTTTAGACTATTTGATTTAGGCATCGTCCTTGTTCGGCTGTTTGTGTTTCGAAAAAAGTGAACAGAGAGATAAGACGCTCTGCTCTCAACTGACTGTTGTTTGTTGAAACAGTCTGCCCGCATTCGGGATCCGGAAGCCGCACTGAGTCTGCAGCGTCTTCTGCCCAGGATGTGGAGCCAGCGCAGAGATGATCCAGTTCCGAGGACCTGGATGTCCTGAGCGCGAAAGGTGGTGAGGTGGGTGGCTCGTCAGCCCAGTCACTGCAGTATGAGTAGCTGCTGGAGGCGATTTTCTGAAGAGAGGAAAATGGTGGCTAGGCTCAATATCACCTGGCCAGCGGAGCAGCAGGACACTCTTGGCCGGAGTAAGCTCGGTGAGTGTTTCTTTCTAGCCACACCTCCACACCCACGTCGGGACCTGCCGTTCTTCTGGATCTCCACACCATCCTGGTCCAGGCCGTATTTTGCACAGTTTTCTAGCTCGACTGGTCACCAGTCTGCATCGATCAGTGGGTGCAAGGAGAACGGCTAGGGCGGGGAGACGCTGGCGACGTTTTATCGCCCGGGCCGCGTCCTCCCTTAAGACCCTGACGTTGCCTGATGTTGCCTTGTCACATTACATTGACTTTAGTAGGCAAGGCATACGGGGCAGCGGGCCAGGCTGGGTATGTCTGCACGCCATGGCATGTGTGCGGGTGTGCCCGGCCGACCTGATTAGGACCTCGACTTTGGTGGGGCCCTCACATCCGAGGATGGGACGGAGCTCCGCCATGCAATGACAGCGGTTTAGCCCCCGTCACCAGAGGTCTCGGGCCTGAGCTGAGGGTGGACCACCTCAGCCTTCGAAATCTCGCAGCTCTTACATGCTGGCTCAGAAAGCGAGTGTGGCCCAGCGTGGCCCAGCATGCCCCTCCCTAGCGGCCAAGGGGCTCGCTCCAGCCTGCTCAGAGAGGACCTGAGAGGGAGAAGACGGACCTGAGGGCCGTGCTTCTCGCTCGGCATGCCTCACAGAAGTGGACCTCTTTGCGTCCCCAGACAATGCTTACTGCCCCCTCTGCATCCCTTGTGGATCCAGAGCACCTGGGGCTGGATGCCATGGTGCATTTCCCTGATTGCTCTGCTCCCGGGGGGGTCTAGAGAAGGTTCACCGAACAGGGGCCAAGCTGCTGCTCGTGGCCCTGTTCTGGCCAGCCAGAATCTGGTTCTCGGGCCTGGCAGCCCTCCTGGACGGCCCCCTGTGGGAGATTCCCGTCAGGAGGGACCTGCTGTTGCAGGGCCAAGGCGAAATATTCCATCCCCTGCCGGGGAAATTGAAGCTGTGGGTCTGGCCCCTGAGGGGGACCACCTCCAAGCTGCCGGTCTCTCTACTGAGGTAGTTGAGACCATCTTACACTCTAGAGCCCCCTCCACGAGAAAAATGTTTGTGGGTAAGTGGAAAATTTTCAAAACATGGTGCCAGTAGCGCCATCTTGACCCAGTTCACTGCCCGATGGCTTCAGTGCTGGAGTTCCTCCAAGGCTGGTTTTCGGCTGGACTCTCCCCTGCTACACCTAAGGTGTATGTGGCTGCGATTGCAGCATTCCACAGTTTGGTGGATGGTTGCATGCTTGGGAAGCACCGCTTTGTTACCAGTTTCCTTTGTGGCACCTTGAGGATGAGGCCTCCAGTTCGAGTCAGAGTCCCTCCGTGGGATCTGATAGTGGTGATGGATTGACCACAGCACCATTCGAGCCACTGGACGATGCATCAGACAGGTGTCTGGCCTTAAAGATGGCATTTCTGCTGGCCATGACTTCTCTCAAGAGAGTGGGAGATCTGAGGCCCTGTGGGTGGCTCCTGCTAACCTAGAGATTGTTCCAGGCGCAGTTAGAGCCATCCTGCATCCCAGGCCGGGTTATGTACCTAAAGTACCCACTGAGGTGACCCAGCCGCTAGTCCTGTAGGCCTTCCATCCTCCTTCAGAGTCAGCGGAACAGAAAGGTAGGCTGCAACCACTTTGTCCAGTCAGAGCCCTGGAGGTTTATGTCCGGAGGACATCCCAGTGGCACAATTCGGAGCAATTGCAGGTATGCTTCGGGCCCCCTCGTAAGGGCTGCCCAGCTACCAAACACACTATTAGCAGGTGGATAGTTGAGGCTATCGTTTCGGCACATGAGGTGCGCGGTTTGCTTTCACCTCTGTCGATAAGTGCTCACTTCACACAGAGTATGGCATCCTCCAGAGCTTGGTGGTCGGGAACCCCCTTCTCCGATATATACGATGCTGCGGGATGGTCCTCACCTCACACCTTTGTGAGATTTTACAGCCTAGACCGCTTAAATAATCCGGGATCTGTGGCTCTCTTTTCCTGAAGTGTGCCCTGCTGGCTTCACACTCGTGACAGGCATCCCTTCAGCATGGCGGAGTTGGTACTGCGTTCCCCATAGCGTCAGCTGACGCAGCGTTGAAGTTCCCTTGAAAGGGAACGTACCAGGTTATGTAGGTAACCATGGTTCCCTGATAGGGAACGAGACTCTGCGTCTCGCTGCCATACTTTCGGCATGCCTCTGAGCGGCTTGCTTCAGTCGATCAGAAGGCTGACGACAACGGTGAAGCCGGCTCCCTTTGTACCTCCGGTTCTGCCGGCGTGCATCACGTGTTGACGTTAAACCCAATCAAAATTGGTCTAAGTTGATACAGAGATTCAGAGGCCGTCACGCTGAAGGTGTTCCCCATAGCGTCAGCTGAGGCAGCGTCTCGTTCCTTATCAGGGAACCATGGTTACCTACGTAACCTGGTACGTTTTTGCCTCCTTACAGAAACTCAGGCATTTTGTCAGCACTTAAAATAGAAAAATAGAATGATTATCGGCCTTACTAGACAAAAGTCTTTTTTTATCAAGAAGCTCATGTATAGGTGGGCATTTCATTTTTCAACAAGTTCCATGAATAGACTAAAACCAACAATGTATTGATCCTACTAACAAGTATCCTTGTAATCCCAAGCCTGATATAACTTATTTCTCGTGCCATAGTGCTCCGTTGTTCTCCAAAAGCTATCAATGAGCCACACTGTCAAACTGACCAACATGTTCATTACAAGGACCATGGGTTTTATTTTTAGTCAATCCCACATACACTGTATTATATGCAGCCATAACTACTCAGTAGCAAACCAAATCCAGGGCTGAAAGGTCCACAATTTTCTAAGAACTACAGTGCCCAGCTGTTTTGTTTTTTTTTTATTAAATAAAAAAATTTATTCATGTCCTGTTTTATGTTTTTAATATACATCTTCAGGCATGGGGTTAAGTGCCACAAACAGGGTAGGGAAGTCAAAACGTTTTGAGAGATGGACTAATGCATTGTTGGTTTTGGTATTTTAGTGAAATTTGGTTGCAATTAGGGCTGTCAAAATTAATTAATAACGCGTTAAGGCAAATTCATTTTAACTGCAATTATTTAATTGGAGAAGCCCATAGTTGGAGAAATCGAGAGCAGCCACAGACGTAAAGGATGCAGCAGCAAACAGAAAGGGCCGGCTAACATTAATATAACTATTCTGAAACAAGTGACTTTATTTAGCCTACATAAGCTACCATTTTTTCTGTTTAACTTGTATTAGACTCCAGGTCGAAAAATAAAAGAAAAGGGCATTTTTACACTGAGCACGTTTGCTGCAGTCCAAGTCCGAGCGCGATGGTTCTCAGTTTCCCCCGCAGCACTGGTCAACTCGATTCTGTTGAACCCTGGTGCATTTGTGTGCATCTTACATAATCACAAACATCCACAGGATATGATAGAAAACATAACGTGGTTCAATATTTTGGATGAAGGGGGCTTTTTGCTGCATGTTTGTAAAGGGACCCTGAGGAGATTGCATGCACTATGTGCAAATACTGCAAGCTCGCTCTCGCTCCTATCCGCTATCACCACTTATGTGTTTTATTGAACTCTACGTTACAACTAGCTAAAAAAATGAGCAGGTTACTTTTCTGAACAAGAGCGCTCGCAAGTCCATGTTTCTCACACTGTTCACGTGAATCGCGGAACAATTCGAGTGCAACCGAACTCAGAGCAGCTCCTCGAGGTAGTCTCGGGTTCGGTACCCTGGTGGGCTCCCAGGTCCACATGACAGCTTTCACATGATCAATTTTTCATGCGAACTGTGCCCCGTTCTGAACTAAACTGCCAGTGTAAAAACTGCCTTTACTTATAGTCTTAAAATGAGAGAAATCACTGCTTATTCTGAATTTTTAAGCTTAGGCTTAAGAGATATGAACAAGTTCTTTGAAAAACATCTATGACCTTTGATACATGTCTAGTCTTCATGCTCTGATAGTTTCACTAGTAATAAATGTACATTTGCATAGAGCATGCATATTTGTCCATACCCATGTTGATTAGAGTATTAAAAACTTAAAAAATATAAATTTAAGGTAAATTTAGAACTGATAAATTTGTACGATTAAGTTGCAATTAATCGCGAATTAACTCATGACAATCATGCGATTAACCGTGATTTTAATTGATTGACAGCCCTAGTTGCAATATGAAAAATATAAAATAAAACCTGACTCATCCTTTAAGTGTAAGTGTAAGGATGGAGGAATGCTTCCCCATAAGGAGATGCAATAACTAACATATCCTTCCACATCACACGTGCTGTCCGCAGAAGATGCGTCAGCATGAAAGAAACATTGTACTCCAGGTTGTGTAACTGGCGGAACTGAATGCCTCATGATAGGAATGCTGGCCTATCTATCATCGTACCTGTTATCGGTCTGCACTCTATGGGGTTCTAGGGATGTTTAAATGAAGGAAACCGGAAGCCCCCTCCATTATCACATCAGCTCTCTGATGGGATAACCCAGAGAATCCCCACCTCATTGCTCCATAATGAATGTATGAGCCTTCTAGTGTTAGTGTGGGGAAACAAGATCGCCACGTGTTTTGTATTTAGCTGACCTGGCTCAACGCTAGCGAGCGCCTCTTTATCTCATCCTGTGCTGTTGCTATTTATCCAGCTGTCAGGGCTGACAATAGCACCATTAGTCATCAGAAGCAATGGGGGGGGGGGACTGCCTAATATCGTTTCTACACACATACAGACACAACTGAACAAACACACTCAACAACCCTTAAGATATAAATGTGTAGGGATTGTTCAGGACGGTCCTCATGACATCGAAGCTTATTGTTCCACGCCTCTAAATCAATGAGAAAATGACCATAGATTTCACTGTTATTTCATATACAATTTATTTCATTTGATAAAGCCATACACTGAGACCAAACATTGTAGAAGAAATTTCCATTTTCCCTCTTTTGTAACAGTGATCTCTTCTTCACAAAACATCAAATCAAAGATCAGTCACTGATCAGTCCGCCTTCAACTAAAGCACCCTCCCAGTCTACAGAGACTGCCAACAATAACAAGAGAGCTGTAGTTGCTCTGATGGATAATACAGCACAGAAGTAAAGGCTGTCATGGCCTTGAGACACAGATTATATTTTGAGGCAGTTGAGACAGCCAATTTCAGTGTTTCACTAACAACATTTTCCTCTAACTTCTCGCCCTCACTGCTCAAGGCTTTATCCAATATGTTACCCACATTCTCTTTGTCCCGTTCGATACCTTCAGTATGAAGTATTGTTCTGTGCTTCACACAAGCATCTGAGCAAAGAGATTAGCAAGTTACAAAATTGGCAAAAGTGAAATAGCCTCTCAAACCTTTTCAGACCCAAGTCCCAAACTGCCCGAAATGAATCCCATGTTCAAGTTCATTAAAACACGGTAACGCCCTGCACATGCAGTGCAGTAGTTTGAGAAACACTGCTTAAGTACTAAGATACATTAGGGAAATCCCTTTCTGAGCAGCTATGAAGGGAATGTGTCATTCATCTGTCTGTACAGCACTTTTGGAGAGCAGTAAAACAACAGAAAACTGGTTTGAAAGAAAAAAAAAAGGATCTCTAACAGAATGGACACTTCTTTTTAATATGAACTATACGTATAAATGACAAAAATATCTTTAACTAACACTGTCTCTGTGTATGGTTGGTTGCAAAAGGTTTTAAGAAAATTACTGAACATGCACTCATTTTATTTCATATTTTACAGTCATATATACAGAGTGTATTAGAGGCTTGTAGTGGAGAGGACTGAGGCTTTTTAAATGATTAATGATCAATGGAGCCAGACCATTGGAAAAAGGGAACTAAGCTGGGATAGGAATACAGCACTGCTCTTTCCAAAAACTATTTTGCACCAAAATCCAATTTCTTCCATTTACAGAGTGGATTCAGAGGCACACCCAGTCAGATTTGGATCTTTTCATGGCTTTCCAAACAGGCAGGGTCCACATGGAACAACTCGATTGATTTCTTTCAGCCTTAACAGCCATGAATGGATCGAACCTGCAGCACAAGGGGTGAACACAAATCATATATTTTTCGTTGCGCTGCAAATTCATAAGCTCTGTGGGGAATCTACAGCCTGTGATGTGCTTTGTTTGAATTGTGCACAAAAGTGGAAGAAATCCCACACTTTCTACACTGCCATTGTATTTACTCCAACTCACATTAATTGAGGCCATATCTGTCCTTGATGAGCACTGCTGCTCTGAGACCTTGATGAATTCCTGCTGAACAGAGCATGTTTCTTTCTCCCTGCGAGTAAACACAGAATAACTTGCTAACTTTCAGGTGTATACAGATTTTGCACATTATTCATGTCCATTATTTGAATAAAAAAAGATGCAATGAAGCTAGTGTTCTAGGTAAAATGCTAAGTAATCAGACTCAACAAAATTTCCAGGAAAGAATTACTGACAGTTGAATTTCATTCAGTGCACTCTCAGATTAAAAGGAACATTTTCTTTTACCGGGCATAAACCTAGTTACAAAAGGTATAACACGCCTTTTTTCTTAGAGTGTACCAAATGAGATAGTAAGGCAGAGGAAGAAGTATGAGCATGAAAGCAGGGTTGTGTTATTTACAGTATCTAAAGTACAAGAGTGGAACAGAGCATGGGCTAATAGTAAGACAAGTCTTTTTTTTTTTTGTGCTGAAAACCGGAACAGTGGAGCTGCTTAGATCTACACATCAAGCACCCTTTACTGAATGTCGTGAGGCCAGGCTTTACAGACAGTGAGCAGTCCAAATCAGGCCCATGCACAGCAAGAAAAAGCTACATTCCCATCACAGTTTACAGCACTGCGCTCTGATTAAGCCTTACTGTACATTTCTAGGGATTCTGGATTGGGGCACAGGCTTGCACTGTGTGGAAAGGAATAGCTTTTTATGCTGTGACACACATCATGTTATGCAATCCTTGTGTAATCTATCACTCAGGTGTAATAAACCAACATCTACAGCATACAGCTTGGCTCGTTGGTGCAGTCATTGTGGCTGTGGTTACTGTCCACATCCCTCTTCCTCAGCTCTCTGCCTGCCTTGTGCTGCTGAGTGCTGCTGCTGTGGCTGTGGCCGTGGTGTGCTGGCAACGAAGGCCGCTTGCCGTGCTCCTGGTGGTGCCCATGATTCTGGTGATGGCCATGAGCGTGCTCTTTGGTGCCACCGTGAGACTCCATGTCATCCCCGTCGACGAAAGCCACTCCTCCCTTGGTATCGTCCCGGACCTCGAAGTTGTTGTGGTTACTGATGATGATGTCACTCTCTGGCACCACCTGCAGGTAGGCTCTGACGCGGTGGTGGCGGGCACCCGCGTCATCGCTGAAGTCGATGACGCGGCATTCGTAGGTGCCCTCATCAGACGGCTTGACGCGGGAGAGGCGGAGTTTATGGGAGATGTTGCTTCCTACAACCTTCACAACCTAGCAAAGATAAAAGAACTTATTGTGAGACTAAAAAAGAAATCATACTTAATACAAGCCTGTATAATGTTTGCTGAACAGCCGCTGCTGTGGCAATTACAGGATAATGGTTAATCCTAAGGCTAAAATGTAGAGTAACACTAGCAGAAGTACAGTAATCAAACTGACATGGTAATATCAGTTACAAAGCAGTTACAAAGCAATATCTATTTAAAGTTTGCTAACATTAGCCACCATAAGATATTGGTCATATCAGACCAAGTAAAGCTGTGGTGGCAAAACCCTTGAGTTTATTGAATTGAGCAAGGGTTTATTTTATCGGTTACCTTTCATTTGGAAGAGGAGAAATTAGTTATTTCTCCTCTTTCAAATGTTAATGTACTCTCGCATAAGCTAAAACCTTGAAAAGTGATAGTGATATCAGAAAGATGTAATGGTTCTAATGGCTTAAGCAGAAGGCAGGGAGGTATTTTCAAATACAATGCAAAATAGCAGGGAAATGAAATCAACAAATGTGGCAGACAAAGAGTGTCCAACATCAGTCCTACTCATACTAACTATTGAATCATCAATTGGACTGTTAAACCAATTATTCACTCCCACAAGACGACACAACTAATCATCTAATCAGCATTGTTGGGCTTTTGCTTGTACCTTATCAAGTACAAAGACATTACTGGTATCAGAAAGTCTGCTTTGTTTTTTGCTGGCTTTTTTGTCATTGTCCTTTTGCTTTGTCTGTTATTGTTTCTTTCTGTCTTTTCTTCACAATGTCCTTCACTCTCTTCCTGTGTTTTCTCCCTGTCTGCCTATCAGCTTATATCTTTGCCAGTCTGTCCCTCATAGTCTCTGCCCTTAATTGTATGAAGATGAGACTTCAAAATGAAATACCTGCAGATTCACAAAACAAAACAAGAGCAGCCTTCTACCCCGTAACACACCCACAAACACTTATTGGTACTATCTCACAGATGCTCGGTCAGTTGAGCTGTCTGGTGATGAAGCTGGGTGAGTGGTAAAGTGAGCAAAATGTCACAGGCCCACTCGCAGTGACTGTGGACAGTGTTGGACATATCAGGGCTGCTGTCACCCCTTTTGCTGCCTGTCTTTCTTGTACAAGAGGAAATATATATTTTAGATTATTTCATTGTGCCTAAATCATATGATTTCGTATCTGTGTTGTGATGGGTTAGATTCCTGACAATCATCTGACACCTACAGGCTTACCCTCATCATTACTAAGCCCATTTTACCTAACAATTTCCCGAAATTACATGCCCAAATAGATTGAGTATATCTTAACAACCACAAAGGCTATATGCATAATCTTGGTTTCAAAAGAAAGCTAAGACCTGTGAGATTACAATAGAAGTATAGGGATTCAGGTATCTATACTTTGTCAGATAATATGCATCTGGAAAGCAGTAGAAAATTGAAATTCCTACCTCCGCCTAAAAAAAACCACATCATTTATAGTGAAAAGACATTAGAATCATCAAGGAATAAGCCTACACTTTGTAATATTTGCTAAGTAACTGTGCAAAAGTAGATACTAAAAAAGTGAACCTAAGCAGTTTAACACACATTTTATCACAGATATTTCCAGGCGAAACCAGCAAATAAGGCATTTGGATCCAGATGTGCCATTGACCTGTTTTAGGTACCAGGCAGTAAAAACTAATTATATTTCACTAATATATCATTATAGTAACTCATTCCATCAACTACAACTGTTTTTGAGTCATTTTGAGCTTATAATCTGGCTCAGATTCACCTAGGCACTCTCACTGTACACACACTATGCTTCTGGAGCTGCTCTGTGTGGCCTGTCAAAGAGTCAGCGCTCAGCAGCCCATTGGCCGATCTGCATAAATGACACCTCCTTGTGACTGTTAGAGCCAAGCTTAGTACTGGCTTTTAGAGGAGTCTCTGGCCTTTGTGTTAGGATGTTAGGGTTGATGCTTCCTAGCTTGTGTACTGTTCATTTGGACTGTCCAGGACTGGACAGGACTGCGTACAACCCCCTTTCAAGGGGGATGTACGTATGGGAGAGGTTTTTAAACGGATACTCCAAGTGGAAATGTTTCCTGAATGACATGTCAGCTTACAATTTACAACTTACTTAGCCTGGCTCTGTCCAAAGGTAAAAAAAAAATCTGCCTACCAGCACCTCTACAACGCATTAGTTGCATCTTTATTGTTTAATCAGTAAAAAAATAAAAAAGTGACTTCCTGGTTTCTTGTCGTCACTTTGAGGTTGGCAACCGGGGGAGTCTTCAGGAATTTACTGCTCCCGGCTAAGAACTAGTCTGGCACATAACCCGCCACCCCAAAACCGCAACCTGTTGTTGTTTCACTTTTGTACGTATTAAACAAACAAGGTATAACATGTTAATTATTGAGTTTTAGAAGTGCTGGTACGCAGATGTTTTTAACTTTGGACAGCTTGGAGGCTAGCTGTCTACCCCTATTACAGTCTTTATGCCAAGCCTACTGTCCCCCTGGCTCCAGCTTCACATTTCAAAGACAGACACAGGAGTGGTATTCACCTTCCCATCTAACTCTTGACAAGAAAGCAAACAAGTGTATTTCACATGTTGAACTTTTCCTTTAATGGTTTAAGTATCCTCTTGCGTGCAAATTCTGTCAAACACAAGCTATCTCTGCACTTGCCAGTTACCACCCACTGAACAATTTCATAGTGATTATCTGTTTGAATACATATAAAAGGTTTATGGGTGCCTATCATAAATTAGACTTTGCTTTGGAAAGTAAGGAAAATAAGCTTACCATATATAGATAGACAGATACGTGAAGTGATGAGAGATACAAATAAAGAACATGAGAGCTACAGATGTAGATGTGATGTTGCAATCACTTAAGTAGTGAGGCCTGGATACACTCTACACGTCCTCCCAGCCAATCACTCCCACTCACAAAGGTGCTGCTTAATACATTCTATTTTTTTACCTTAAAATTATGAAGAGACTACATCTTTTCAAGTTCACAGAGCAGCACTGTTGAGAGTCAGGGGGCATCATGAGATGTGATGCACCAAGATAAATTACTTTGTTCTTCATCACCTTCCTCACTGTTTTGTAGCACTATTCTTCAGTTTGTGTCTGCAGATGTGTGAGCATCTACCAAGTTTTTGTGTGACAATATGGATGCAGACCAACATCCATTATATACAGAAAGCTCAAAATGATTTTCCAGCTGTAGAGCCTCCGGTGTTTGGCTCCACCCACACAAACACACACACATATACGCACTTATTCACCCAAACCACAGCTGGTGCTTTTATTAAAGCGAATCAACAGCAGCTAGGCAGTTGGGAGGAAGGAGAGAGGCTTTATGTTTTTTTGTGTGTGTTTGTTTCTACACGAAGAGCAATGTAAATGTCTCTTTAAACATCTTTATCTTTGCATGTATGATATATTTAACTTTAAATGCTATTTGATTTACTTAGACATCACTGCTTTTACATGCAATGCTTTTAAATACAAAATTTATATGATTAGCCAGTAGCGTTTGTTGCTCATTTTTGTAATTGTAAAGTCGCTGGAGAGAGATTTAGCAAGAGGAATGTGTTGGTGTGGAGGTAATGTGCAGTTAGTTAGTAGTTAGTTCCTACATTCTCACTCTTGCAGTTAATTAGAAAGTCAAAATTTTGACTCACTATATGGTTGTACTGTCTTCCTCACTAAAACCCTGCATGTTGTGGGAAACTGTTCTCCTGGGTGAGTAACTAAAAGTCTCTATGGATACCAGAAAGGATATAAAAAGCTCTGCTGACATTCCAGCCTGTGTCCTTCACTGTTTATTATTTGGATTTGGTGTTGCAGTCATAAAGATGAAGGGGCCTTTATGAGAATCTGAAAATGATGCACTGCCCCCTTGAGGAAGACACCAATGAGCACCATTGCTGCCTGTTCTTTGGCTGACACTTGAATTCTACAAAACCATCAAGGATAAAGTGAATGCGTTGATTTGTTGCCTGGAGCGTTTACTGCACTGGGAGCTGCGTCAAGTAAAAATCTGATCCTTGTGTGTAATACAGCATAAGTACAACATCTGCAAATCATCCGGAGCAAGAAATTTAAATGTAATCATGCCTCATTTCTTATTAGAACACCAAGGCAAGCATAAGGCTTTTCTCGGAGAATGACAGCAGATAGTGGTTAACTCACACTTATCTTTGTAGCATCCTTTGGCATCTCCTCCTCAGGAGCCACCTAGAAAAAAACATCAGTGACAGGATTTAATCTAAATAATCTTTATTAATTCATTATAACCCCTTTGATAGGGTTTATAAACATAAATGGGAATATTATGTACCTGGACACACTGGTGGACATACTGTGTTCTTACATGAGTGTCAGCTAATTATATTTATATATTCCACGTTAATCCATGCAGGTAATATATGACAATCTGCTGGATTAATTGACCTGGGACTCTCCCAAATGTAGTTTTTCTAAGCATAATGTATTAGACAGGATTGCTTTTTATCTTTTCTATGTTATAGCTGCATTAATCAATGTTTCAATCAATTTAATATCAATATCTGTATAATGTGACAAATGCAGCCATCCCAAAACAGTAGACAGACAAAGTTACCAAGTGGCTGGTGAACATAGTCGAACATCTAGAGGCTGATTTTTTTCTCTCTTCTGAAGACCGAAACATAGTTAAAACGAGAGTTAATATAAGATTAATATTTATCTACATGACAAGAAACCTGACTCCAATGAGTGCAAATGTTGCTTTGTGACTGCTAGATATGAAAGCAATTGTTTTTCTACTGTAACAAATTAGTGATAAACACTTTAGCAGGGAAATGGTGCTGGCTGTTTGTCTGTCTGAGTTAATTATTTTCTGCCCCCTAGTGACCAAAAAATCATTAATGCAGCTTTAAGGTATATAATTACAAGCTTAAATGTGAAATGTGAATGTTTATTAGAACTTGAGCTTATTTTTTTTATCATTTTGGCCATCTTTTTAATCAGTTGTGATAACACTGTATTCACCAAAGGGTAAGAAACACAAGCGGTCAGACAATCAAACCATAAAGGTTTTGAACAAACAAACAGTTTTGCCAGATAATCTAAAGCACTTTATTTTGAAATTAAAAGAAATGTGAGCCCACTGAAAGTACTGTAAGTACTTTAGGTCAAAGTTGAACCAGTCAGTCTGTCTGTAAACTGTAGCAGGTTGATTGTCTGACCACTCATGTTTGTTGCCCTTTCAGACTTCATTTTAGTGATGTTGCCAGAAGAAACATTTTGGGTACAATGGTATTATTATAGATATGAATGATGGCCAAAACTATTAAAAAAGCTGTCAAAGATCATAAATATACTTTAAGCTAAAGCCCGAAATAAAAGCTGTTGGTTGATGGGGAGTTCATTTACAGACGTTGCATAAGAGTTAATTATTTCACATCAGAAGTTCCTGTTATGAACCTACTTCATTCGTTGTCCAGGGCTGTCTGTCCGTCCAGTCGAGATGGTTCCTGATGTACCACCATTGGATCTCCAGTGAATACGAGGGCGTTCCAGCCCCTCTGAAGGAGCAAGCCATTTCTACATCCTGACCTCTTTGAGCAGTCATGTCATGAGGCACCTCTGTGAACATGGCTGGAGAGACACAGAATGAGACACGGTTAACAAATGGTGTCTAGTCAGTGGTATCCAGTACAGTTAGAAGAAAAATGTGTGAGGATCAATTTTTTTGATGTTATCAATAAATAAATTTAATGTCTACCCAACAATTTTATTTTTGGCAAGGTGGGAAATCCAATACAGCAACATCATAGATCAAGACTATGATGTTGCTTCAGAAGATTTTTCACCCACAAAAATTGTTTTAGCAACTCATACACAAAATGATAGATGATTCATAGCATAAATGTAACATTGGTTCAGAAAATTCTGACATGCCTATTAGTGTTTGGGGGATTTGCTCATTAACTAAGTGTTGTTGAGGCTCAAATTGTAGTGGGAAACGGAATGAATACCAGGTAGTGTATCATAAAACAGTTTTTGGGCAAAAGTCTTAATTTGCTTTGGCAACAGTTGATTAATCAGGGACTGACTGTATATATTGATTGAATCAAAGATCCACCCTAGAATGCGCTGGGAGACATCATCAGTAATGTTACCTGAGGTCATTGGGTCATCATACACCACAATGCTACATTTAAACAGCTGTAGCCTATCCTAGTTTGTGAACTATTGTCCTACTGCTGTGGCAATTTTGTAACATCCATCCATACATCTTTTTCCGCTTATTCAGACTTCCCTCTCCCCAGACACTTCCTCCAGCTCGTCCAGGGGAATACCGAGACGTTCCCAGGCCAGCTGAGAGACAGTCCCTCCAGCGTGTCCTAGGTCTTCCCCAGGGTCTTCTCCTGATTGAACATGCCAGGAATACCTCCCCTGGGAGGCTTCCAGGAGGCATCTGGAACAGATGCCCGAGCCACCTCAGCTGACTCCTCTTGATGTGGAGGAGCAGGGGCTCTACTCTGAGCTCCTCCCGAGTGAACAAGCTCCTCACCTTATATCTAAGGGAGCGCCCTGCCACCCTACGGAGGAAACTCATTTCGCCCGCCTGTATCCTGTATCCTCTTTTTTTAAATGCTGCATTAATGTTCTCTGTGAGAATGAGTTTTCTTTGTACAGGTGATGCATTTTTAACTAATTCTACCTTTTTTTGTAACATCTGATCGTAATTATGTGCTTATATATGTGTGTGATATTGTGATGATCAGTGTTGCCACAATTACTTTGAAAAAGTAATCTAATTACTGATTACTCCTTTAAAAAGTAATTTAGTTACTTTACAGATTACGTGAGTTTACGTAAAACACATGCCAAATTAAAAATGCGAATCGTGACTTCCATACCGGATCGGTCGGGGCCCAGGTTAACAACGGCCGCCACCGGTGCTGATGACCTACAGGGTACCGGTGGAAATTGGACTACTGTTGATCGAAGACGAAGAAGGAGAGGAGGAAGGTGTGTTCGTAGGCAGAGAGAGAAGAGGAAAGCTAAGAATGTAGGACTGACAGTAGGGACTTTGAATGTTGGGACTATGACAGGGAAGGCTAGAGAGTTGATTGACATGATGCAGAGAAGGAAGGTGGACACACTGTGTGTCCAGGAGACCAGGTGGAAAGGTAGCAAGGCTAGAAGCTTAGGAGCAGGGTTCAAGTTGTTCTACCATGGGTCAGATAGGAAGACAAGCGGAGTGGGAGTTAAACTGAAAGAGGAGCTTGTGAGGAATGTTCTTGAGGTGAAAAGAGTATCAGACAGGTTGATGAGCCTGAAGCTGGAAATTGAAGGGGTGATGTTCAATGTTGTGAGTGGTTATGCCCCACAGGTAGGATGTGAGCTAGAAGAGTAGGAGAAATTCTGGAGTGAGTTAGATGAAGTGATGCAGAGCATCCCCAGAGGTGAGAGAGTGGTGATTGGTGCAGATTTCAATGGGCATGTAAGTGAAGGGAACAGAGGTGATGAGAATGTGATGGGCAGGTTTGGTCTTCAGGACAGGAACGCAGAAGGACAGATGGTGGTAGACTTTGCAAAGAGGATGGAAATGGCTGTAGTGAACACTTTCTTCCAGAAGAGGCAGGAACATAGGGTGACCTATAAGAGCAGAGGTAGAAGCACTCAGGTGGACTACATCTTGTGTAGACGTAATCTAAAAGAGACCAGTGACTGTAAAGTAGTGGTAGGGGAGAGTGTAGCCAGACAACACAGGATGTTAGTGTGTAAAATGACTCTGGTGGTGAGGAAGATGATGAGGACAAAGGCAGAGCAGAGAACGAAGTGGTGGAATTTGATAAAAGGAAGAATGTCGTGTAGTTTTCAGGGTGGTCAGGAAGTGCTCCCAGATGACTGGACCACTACAGCTAATGTGATCAGGGAGACAGGTAGGAGGGTACTCGGTGTGTCATCTGGTAAGAGGAAAGTGGACAAGGACACTTGGTGGTGGAACGAGGAAGTTCAGGAGTGTATACAGAGAAAGAGGTTAGCAAAGAAGCAGTGGGACACTGAGAGGACTGAAGAGAGTAGACAGGAGTACAGGGAGATGCAGCATAAGGTGAAGGTAGAGGTGGCAAAGGCCAAACAAAGAGCATATGAGGACTTGTATGCTAGGTTGGACAATAAAGAGGGAGATGCGGATTTGTACAGGTTGGCCAGACAAAGAGATAGAGATGGGAAGGATGTGCAGCAGGTTAGGGTGATTAAAGATAAGGATGAAAATGTATTGACAGGTGCCAGGAGTGTGATGGGAAGATGGAAGGAGTACTTTGAAGAGTTGATGAATGAGGAAAATGAAAGGGAACGAAGAGTAGAAGAGGTGAATGATGTGGAGCAAAGATTAGCAAGAGTAAAGTGAGGAGGACGTTGAAGAGGATGAAGAGGGGAAAGGCAGTTGGTCCTGATGACATACCTGTGGAGGTATGGAAGTGTCTAGGAGAGGTGGCAGTAGAGTTTCTGACTAGTTTGTTTAACAAGATCTTGGAGAGTGAGAGGATGCCCGAGGAATGGAGGAGAAGTGTACTGGTGCCAATTTTTAAGAACAAGGGAGATGTGCAGAGCTGTAGCAGCTACAGAGGAATAAAGCTGATGAGTCATACAATGAAGTTGTGGGAAAGAGTAGTGGAAGCTAGGCTAAGGGCAGAGGTGAGCATTTGTGAGCAGCAATATGGTTTCATACCTAGAAAGAGTACAACAGATGCAGTATTTGCTACGAGGATGCTGATGGAGAAGTACAGAGAAGGTCATAGGGAGTTGCATTGTGTCTTCGTGGATTTAGAGAAAGCGTATGACAGGGTGCCGAGAGAGGAGCTGTGGTATTGTATGAGGAAGTCTGGAGTGGCAGGGAAGTATGTTAGAGTGGTGCAGGACATGTATGAGAGCTGTAAGACCGTGGTGAGGTGTGCTGTAGGTGTGACAGAGGAGTTCAAGGTGGAGGTGGGTCTGCATCAAGGATCGGCTCAGAGCCCCTTCTTGTTTGCTCTGGTGATGGACAGGCTGACAGATGAGGTTAGACAGGAATCTCCATGGACTATGATGTTTGCGGATGACGTGATTTGTGGTGAGAGCAGGTTGAGGAAAATCTGGAGAGATGGAGGTCTGCTCTGGAAAACAGAGGAATGAAGCTAAGACAGAATACATGTGTGTCAATGAGAGGGACCCAGGTGGAACGGTGAGGTTACAGGGAGCAGAGGTGAAGAAGGTGCAGGACTTTAAGTACTTAGGGTCAACGGTTCAGAGCAATGGAGACTGTGGAAAAGAGGTGAAGAGGCGAGTGCAAGCAGGTTGGAACGGGTGGAGAAAAGTGTCAGGTGTGTTGTGCGATAAAAGAGTATCAGCAAGAATGAAAGGAAAGGTGTTCAAGACGGTGGTGAGACCAGCGATGTTGTACAGCTTAGAGACAGTGTTACTGAAGAAAAGACAAGAGGCAGAGCTGGAGGTAGCAGAGCTTAAGAGGTTCTCTTTGGGAGTCACGAGGATGGACAGGATCAGGAATAAGTACATCAGAGGGACAGCTCATGTTAGATGTTTCGGAGATAAAGTCAGAGAGGCCAGATTGAGGTGGTTTGGACATGTTCAGAGAAGAGAGTGTGAATATATTGGTAGAAGGATGCTGAGGTTGGAGCTGCCAGGCAGGAGGTCTAGAGGAAGACCAAAGAGGAGATTTATGGATGTAGTGAGAGAGGACATGAAGTTAATTGGTGTGAGTGAAGAGGATGCAGAGGACAGGGTTAGATGGAGGCACATGATTCGCTGTGGCGACCCCTGAAAGGGAACAGCCGAAAGGAAAAGAAGAAGTCAATACTCCAGGTCACTTCACCCTTATCATAAAATGTTTATCTGAGACAATTTGGCTTGGTGATAGGAACAGCAATACACACTTACTGAGACTGATGGGGGTTAACATGTTGGTTAAGCCAAGAGGTAGTTCCATCCAGGAAATTGGATAAGATGATGCATGGGTGTGTATTGGAGTGGAGGAGATTTCACATGCTAAGATAGAGGGCTGGAAATGTATAAGGCCCTGTGCATTTTTCTATAGTTTAGTTTCTGCAGAAAGCTCCCATACTATCGCCGCTTTCTTGTAAACTTTATTCATAATAAAACATGATTGTATAAAGGACCATCGCTTGTCTGCTGTTTACCAATCCACCACACTGCCTTCTCAAGTCAACTTGCAGCTCCCACTCAGCTGCAGTGATGTTGATGTTCCTGATGATGTTCCTGGTTGCTGTTGGGGCTGCTCTCCGGCCCTGATGAAGGTGATGTGCTTGCTGCTGGTCATGGCTTTGGAGATGCACTCAAATGCCTTTAGCACCTGGTCATGGCGCCAGCGATAGCGGCCTTCTTCCAGGACTTTCGGGCAGCTACTTAGGATGTGCTCCAGCAACCCTCTTCTGGGTAAGCCAACTTCTGGGACATAGAGGACATGATGGTGTTTCACTCTTGCCCCAGACTTTGCTGGCCTTGGAGTGACATCATATACAACTTGGACTTTGAACTAAAGGAGATCTTCCATTCCAGCGCGTTCTCCCACCTTGTCCTTGCCCACCGTCCTGCAGTTCCGTTCTTTCTCAACATCAGCCCGCACTTCCCTCAGGGTTTGGACCCAGGATAGATGGGCGTGCAGTGCCATCCAAAGTCCACCCCTGTTTAAAAGCACAGCGAGGTCATCCATGAAGGCTCTGATGGGGGGCTACCTGACAGACTTGGTCAGGTGGCCTCTGTACTCTGCCTCAACTGCCTTGACCACAGTGTTCATTGCAAGTGTGAAAAGAATAACTGAGATTTTGCACCTGGTTATGATGCCCTTCTCCAGCCAATGCCAGCCTGATGTCGTAGATCCAAAAGTGACTCTAAGCCTGAAGTTATCATATTAGTTCAGGATGAGGGCCTTGTTCTTTCTGGGAACATCCAGTGCAGTTTAAACCAGCTTGTGGGGTATTGACCCGTATGCGTTGGAGAGGTCTACCCAAAGCACTACAGGAATTTCGTCTTTCTCACTACCCTTCACTGTTCTCCTAGGGTGGAACTAACACTGCAATGACTATCTCCTGGAATTCCTTCCAGGTGGGCTCTCTCACTCTGAATATTCACTAACAAAATTTTACAGCAGCCCTAACACTGAACACATCAATCATCGAAAAAAGGTGAGTTCTTCCTTGGTTGCTTTTTCAAGATGGTAAGCCATATTATAAGCATCTGTGATGGTCAGACTGATGAAAATAGAGAAATGGAGTAGAGTGTGTGTTAAAGAAAATTAGTAAAAAGAGAAAAGGAAAAGTGTGCTGAATTTAAGTAAAGTTAAATGAAATCAATGAAAGTAAAATAGATGAAAAAAGAAAAAAATGATAGAGGTCAAAGAGTGTTTTTATTATCTCAAATCCCAAGTTAAGGTGGTTCGGCCATCTGATCAGAATTGATCCTGGGCACTGCCTGCCTGCCAGTTTGCCTGCCAGCCAGCCAGTTTACCTGCCTGCCTGGATTGTTACTCGCAGACTACTTTGTCTGCTTACCTGCCTGCCTCCCAGTTTGCATGCCTGCCTACCTGCCTGCCTGGATTGTTACTTGCAGGCTACTTTGTCTGCTTACCTGCCTGCTTCCCAGTTTGCCTGTCTGCCTGGATTGTTATTCGCAGACTACTTTGTCTGCTTACCTTGAGATTTGCACTGGTATTATTTGATTTGAGGAGCTAAAATTGGATTATTTTGAAAATAGCTATACATGCGGTCATGACTCTGCTGTAAAGAACGTCCAACTGGTAGGAGACCCTGGGGTAGACCCAGCACACGCTGCAGAGATTATAAATCTCATCTGGTTTGGAAAGCCTCAGGATCCCCCGGGAGGAGCTGGAAAATGCTGCTGGGTAGAGGGACATATGGATTAGCTTGCTGCCACCACGACATTGCCCTGGATAAGCGGCAAAAAATGGATAGATGGAAATCACAAGTTACCTTTTAAAGGAACTTCATCGCTGTGTCAGCTGATGCTATGGGCTCAGCGTGACAGCATCTGAATCTCTGTATCAACTTAGACCAATCTTGATAGGGTTTAACAATCCAATCCAGGGGTGGTTGTGGCTTGGTGGCAGAGCGGTTGCTTCCCCCAGCCATGTGTCGAAGAATCCTTGAGCAAGATACTCAACCCCACAATGCTCCCGAAGCTGTGCCTTCGGTATGTGAATGTGTGCGAATGATTAGTTTAATTTGTACTGATGGGCAGTCAGCTCCTGCCATCAGTGTATCAATGTGTGTAAATGGGTAAATGTGATATGTAGTGTGAAAGCACTTTGAGTAGTCGGACGACTAGAAAGGTGCTATACAAGTACAGTCCATTTACATTTACATTTAACGTCAACACGTGACGCACGCTGGCGGAACTGGAGGTTACAAAGGGAGCCAGCTTCACTGTTGTTTCGTCAGTCTTCTGATCTTCAGCAAGCGCGCTGGGTCTCTGTGAAAATGATGAGTGTGAAGCCGAACAGGGGCCCAGCTGCTGCTCGTGGCCCCGTTCTGCCCTGCCAGAATCTGGTTGTCGGGCCTGGTAGCCCTCCTGGACGGCCCCCGTGGGAGATTCCAATCAGGAGGGACCTGCTGTCGCAGGGCCGAGGCGAAATATTCCATCCCTAGCCGGGGAGGTTGAAGCTGTGGGTCTGGCCCCTGAGGAAGACCACCTCTGAGCTGCCGGTCTCCCTACCAAGGTAGTTGAGACCATCTTACACTCTAGAGCCCCCTCAACGGGGAAACTGTATGCGGGCAAGTGGAAAAATTTCACTACGTGGTTCCGAGAGCACCACCATGACCCAGTTCACTGCCTGATGGCTTCAGTGCTGGAGTTTCTCGAAAGCTGGGTTTTGGCTGGACTCTCCCCCGCTACACTCAAGGTGTATGTGGCTGCGATCGCAGTATTCCACAGTATGGTGGATGGCTGATCGCTTGGGAAGCACTGCTTTGTTACCAGTTTCCTTCATGGCACCTTGAGGATGAGACCTCTGGCTTGAGTCAGACTCCCTCTGTGGGATCTGATAGTGGTGTTCGATGGACTGAACACAGCACTCAAGAGAGTGGGAGATGTGCAGGCCCTGTTGGTGGCGCCTGCTCACCTGGAGGCCGTTCCAGGCACAGTGAAAGCCATCCTGCATCCTAGGCCAGGTGATGTACCTAAAGTACCCACTGAGGTGGCCCAGCCGGTAGTCCTGCAGGCGTTCCATCCTCCTTCAGAGTCGGTGGAACTGGAAGGTAGGCGCGACTGCTTGGTCCGGTCAGAGCCCTCGAGATTTATGTCCGTCAGACATCTCAGTGGCGCAATTCGGAACAGTTGCTGGTATACTTTGGGCCCCCTCGTAAGGGCTGCCCGGCTACCAAACACACTATAAGTATTAGCAGGTGGATTGTTGAGGCTATCGTTTCGACGTACGAGGTGGTTTGCCTTTACCTTTGTCAATAAGAGCCCACTCCACACAGAGTATGGCATCCTCCAGAGCTTGGTGGTCGGGAACCCCCCTCTCCAATATATGTAATGCTGCGGGATGGTCCTCGCCTCACACTTTTGTGAGATTTTATAGCCTAGACTGCTTAAATAATCTGGGATCTGTGGCTCTCTTGTCCTGAAGTGTGACCTGTTGGCTTCACAGTCGGACAGGCATCAACTCAGCATGGCGGAGTTGGTACTGCGTTCCCCATAGCGTCAGCTGACGCAGCGTGTCGTTCCCTATCAGGGAACCATGGTTACATATGGAACCTGGGACGTTTCCATTGATTTTAGTTTGGAAAGAAAATTGTCCTATTCACTGACATTTTCCCCAAAAGAATGTAATGACACAAAAAAGATCCAGCAGCAGGGCAACAGATTTTATATTAGATGCAAGTTTTGGTAAAACTCCTCAGCAACAAAGACAAAAACCTAATTTTGTAGCCACAAAAGGCCAATAGCAAAGCCGACAATACCAGAGGTAAGGAAAAAGCAGCATTTCAAAAAAGAATCCTAGGAATTTTTGACAGGAAACCATGAAACCAATGATGCCAAACCAGTTTGCTGGCTGACATTGGTGACCCCACATAGTAAACATTAGTGCTTCATATTCACTAGCTGTGGCCAACCCATGGCCCTTTGTTGCATGTGATCCTCTTTCACTCTCCCACATCTCCTGTTTCTCTTCAACTGTTCCTATCAAATAAAGGCCACTAAAAAAAATACTTAAAATGTATGCTCGCAAGCAATTTATAGTTTTAATAGCTAACTAAATCCTCTTACAAAGCTTCTTTGCACAATCTGTAAATTGCTGCTGATACCAAACCTGAGCTGTGTGAATAGTTAGATTCAGTTGCAGCGGGAGCTAAATTTAAACCCACATTTTTAACACTTGTCTCTACCAAGATGCACTGTACCATTAAAACAAAACCCAAGAGACCAGCTGTCATCCTCAAATTGCACCAGGGAACCATAAGGAAGAAATCATCTTTGTATGAAAGATTTTGTTTAAAAAGAAGCCATAAATCTCCTTTACTCATGAATATTCAGTAGCATTTTTCTGCAACATAACAGGCAGCTTTTCAGCCAGTTTTCTCATCATCCACATCAAACTACAGACTCAAGTGTAACTGTTGAATGTAAAGAGAGTCTTTCCTTTTGGGTGGAGCTCGGCAGGTCACTGTTTCATACTAGAAGGCAACTTTTTTAAATCGAGACTTTGCAACTTTTGAAAGTTGCAGGATAAGGACACAGTGAACTTCTCTTTATTTCTTGAGTCATTGACTTTAAAGACTAATTTCTTGAGCATGAAATTTCATTTTTTGCCTCATAAACAGTAGTTTGACAAAAGTCATAACAAAAGGTCCATTTACTAGCTTTTTCTAAAGCTTTTAACCACATCTCAGAGTAGCCTATGCATGTTTGAAATGGAGAGAATTTGAAGACATCTATAGGCTGAATTGCATGAACATTTTGTTCATGAGGACATCCATGAGGATGTTCGTTTGCATCCAGCTCAAGCTCAACCTGCCAATTTTAAAAAGACAGCGGTGAGCGAGTGGTTGGCTGTTTTAATGAGTAGGGTACAACAGGGGAAAACTTGCTGGGAGAAAAACATAATTACTGGGATTTGACTAAAAAAAGAGAACTGCCAGTAAGTGGGTTTTTCATTGTGTATTTTAAAAGACGAAGTGAGTATGCACATTTGTGTTTATTTTACTGTGCTTGTACTGCTTGTACTTCACAGTAGGCTACAAGCAGCCGTTAGCTACCAGTAAATGACACAGGTGTGCTGCTAGGGAATAATGTATTTATGTTTACATTATTTTTTTTTTTTGACTATTTGTGTGACTACTTATCCAATGTTTAAACTGCACAGATATATACAAGTTAGTTAAAGTGAAACTACATAATGCAACCGCAGGGGGTCACAAGCCAGTGTCTTCATGTGCCAGTCCCATGTCTGGATAAATGCAGAGGGTTGTGTCAGGAAGGGCATCCGACGTAAAACACATGCCAAACTAAAAATGCGAATCATGACAATGACTTCCATACCGGATCGGTCGGGGCCCGGGTTAACAACGACGGCCACCGGTGCTGTTGACCTACAGGGTACCGGTGGAAATTGGACTACTGTTGGTCGAAAACGAAGAAGGAGAGGAGGAAGGTGTGTTCATAGACAGAGAGAGAAGAGGAAAGCTAAGAATGTAGGACTGACCGTAGGGACTTTGAACGTTGGGACTATTACAGGGAAGGCTAGAGAGTTGATTGACATGATGCAGAGAAGGAAGGTGGACATACTGTGTGTCCAGGAGACCAGGTGGAAAGGTAGCAAGGCTAGAAGCTTAGGAGCAGGGTTCAAGTTGTTCTACCATGGGTCGGATAGGAAGAGAAACAGAGTAGGAGTTATCCTGAAAGAGGAGTTCGTGAGGAATGTTCTAGAGGTGAAAAGAGTATCAGACAGGTTGATGAGCCTGAAGCTGGAAATTGGAGGGGTGATGTTCAATGTTGTGAGTGGTTATGCCCCACAGGTAGGATGTGAGTTAGAAGAGTAGGAGAAATTCTGGAGTGAGTTAGATGAAGTGATGCAGAGCATCCCCAGAGGTGAGAGAGTGGTGATTGGTGCAGATTTCAACGGGCATGTAGGTGAAGGGAACAGAGGTGATGAGAATGTGATGGGCAGGTTTGGTCTTCAGGACAGGAACGCAGAAGGACAGATGGTGGTAGACTTTGCAAAGTGGATGAAAATGGCTGTAGTGAACACTTTCTTCCAGAAGAGGCAGGAACATAGAGTGACATATAAGAGCAGAGGGAGAAGCACTCAGGTGGACTACATCTTGTGTAGACGTTGTAATCTGAAAGAGACCAGTGACTGATTAGGAAAATGAAAGGGAACGAAGAGTAGAAGAGGTGAATGGTGTGGAGCAAAGATTAGCAAGAGTAAAGTGAGGAGGACGTTGAAGAGGATGAAGAGGGGAAAGGCAGTTGGTCCTGATGACATACCTGTGGAGGTATGGAAGTGTCTAGGAGAGGTGGCAGTAGAGTTTCTGACTAGTTTGTTTAACAAGATCTTGGAGAGTGAGAGAATGCCCGAGGAATGGAGGAGAAGTGTACTGGTGCCAATTTTCAAGAACAAGGGAGATGTGCAGAGCTGTGGCAACTACAGAGGAATAAAGCTGATGAGTCATACAATGAAGTTGTGGGAAAGAGTAGTGGAAGCTAGGCTAAGGGCAGAGGTGAGCATTTGTGAGCAGCAATATGGTTTCATGCCTAGAAAGAGCACAACAGATGCAGTATTTGCTTTGAGGATGCTGATGGAGAAGTACAGAGAAGGTCATAAGGAGTTACATTGTGTCTTTGTAGATTTAGAGAAAGCGTATGACAGGGTGCCGAGAGAGGAGCTGTGGTATTGTATGAGGAAGTCTGGAGTGGCAGAGAAGTATGTTAGAGTGGTGCAGGACATGTATGAGAGCTGTAAGACCGTGGTGAGGTGTGCTGTAGGTGCGACAGAGGAGTTCAAGGTGGAGGTGGGTCTGCATCAAGGATCGGCTCAGAGCCCCTTCTTGTTTGGTCTGGTGATGGACAGGCTGACAGATGAGGTTAGACAGGAATCTCCATGGACGTTGTTGTGATGTAGCAAACATGATGTTTGCGGATGACATTGTTATTTGTAGTGAGAGCAGGGAGCAGGTGGAGGAGAATCTAGAGAGATGGAGGTCGGTACATTTTCCTGCTTTTTTGTCCTTAGCCGATCACATGCCTGAACGGTAACCAGGGGCATTGCACCCGTGGGGGATGTGGGTGTTTTAACACCCACACTTTTCCCAGTGAGAGGGTTCAACACCCACACTCTGCAGTTTTTCCTTCCAGCAGCCGCTCCCCTGTTTCTCTCCCCCGCTCTGTCTGCGCTCACTGCAAACATGACACCTGCTTTGAGTGTGACAAGCTGATGATTGGCTGTTCTGCCTTAAGCCCCGCCTCTCTTGATAAGGCTCACCGCTAGCCCCTCCCATGACACCTTAAAGGTGTGTTCAAACAGCACGCGAATGACGCAAATAAATCGCGCTATTCGCGTTAAGTTGGACGCTTGAACATTTTGAGTTTACTCGCTTCATTCACGCGTGAAATCCGCTCCATTCGCGTGTACATTTCTACACACCAGACGCGAATTCGCATCATGGGAGGGGCTAGCGGTGAGTCGGTCCCATTGAGTAAAGAACATTTTTTTCAAATTACCAGATTGTCCGACCTCCTCACTCACTTTCGTCCAAACGTTTCTTGTTTCTATAATGATACGAGGACGTATCGTACAGCTCGGAGTATCCACACACAGCCACAATTATTTTATCCGCTCTCTCTTTCTCTCTCTCTGGTTTTTATGGCGGGTCCAACCAACTTGTTCAGGTGCATGCCGCCACCTACTGTACCGGGGTCTGCAACTATTATTTTAGGCTCCATTGTTGTTTGGATTTCTGCCTCGCTCCTAATCACGTCACTACTCGAGCAAGCTCCTGATTGGTTAACGCGGCCCGAATATCCGCCAAAGTTCAGATTTTTCAACTCACGCGGATCGCTCAACTCGCGCGATTTGCGCATCAAATGCTCAATTCGCGTCATTCGCGCTGCGCCAAACATGCCAATCGCGTCATTTGTGCCACGCCATTCGTGCCGCAAAATGTCAATTCGCGTCTTTGCATCGACTTAACATGTAAATCACTCACACGAATTAAGCGATTCGTGTCCGGTGTGAACACACCTTTAGATTTATCGGTCAGCTTGTGTTGAGGAGGCGGGATTATGATTATGCTTATTTACATCCTCCTTTTCCAGGTACTTTGAATTTATGCTTTCGAGGGTTTTAAATAAGCTTGATATGTGTATTAATGTGTATATATGTTTATATTTTGTTCTTGATATATGTTGTTTGTATATCTGGAGTTTGTAACAAAAATAATTTCCCCCTAGAATTATTAAAATATTTCTGATTCTGATTCTTTAGCAAGTCTAGTTATCTTTTTACTTATTTTCTGTGTGTTCAGAGTGTGTTTTTCTTTTCTAGTATCTCATTTAAATGGGGAGCTTTTTATATTTTGTATGTTATGTGTTTTGTACCCTTCTGTCGTTGTATTTATAGTTAACAAACAAACCACATCCACCCCCCTGCACTTATGAAAAGCTTGCTACACCACTGACAGTAACAACAGCACAAGAAGATATAGATAAATATCAATATTTATCTTAACCTTACTGACTTTAGCTAACATTAGCTAAGCTGCTAGTCATACCAGACCAAGTAAGGCTCGCAGCAAAACCCCTCGTAGTATTGAATTAATCAAAGGTGCATGTTATTGCTTATGAAGAGAGAGATTGTGTTATTTCTATTTTTCAAGAGTTAAGTAGTCTTGTTTTAATAGTATACAATCAGTGATGTGGCCTGGTTTCAAATGCGAAAGATTTTAAGTAATCTTTACCCCTCCTCGCTTGCCTTTCATAGTAAACTCCCCACTGAAACCCAGACTAAATTTCCTATACAGTTAGTAGCTAGTGATCCACCACACAATTAGAGGCAGCTCTGAGACACAGTATGGACAGAGATGTACAGTAATACATGAAGGATTGATTTACAAAAAACACTTCTGAACATTTTAAGGAATTATTCAAATGTGGAATGTACATCAAATGCCACAAAGTCGGCGGAACCGCTCTCATATAAGGGATGACATTGACCAATATTTTTTATAATTAATGAAATGCAATTACTAGCTCCATATATCACCTCATGAGAAAAATAGAAGCTGTACTTTCTGTATTGTCACGGCCACAATATTTTCCACTCGTCATTTGGTGAATTCCCCTTGAAACAAGTAGATCGGATGTGTTTTTGCTGTAATCCTGTGTCCCAGGTGAAGAGTTTTATTCCAAACTGTAATCAGCACCACTTGATTTCCTGGTTCTTTAAAGTAAAATCTACTATTTCATTTTACTGAAGTTCTGAGGTGGACAAAGTACACAACTCCATTACTTACGTCAAAGTATAGATCCTCCTGGTCAAATATTTCTCCAATACAAGTTGGAGTAATGAAAGGAACTTAAGTATTCAAAAGTACATTTTCTTTTTAATGTCAATGCATTGTTGTATTGTTGCCACAATGCATTTACAAAACCTAATGACTCTGAAACAATCTACCTACATTCCGTAGGCTGTTTCAGAGTTGTTGCAATGACTTGCTTGTAGAACTTGGAGAATTAAAAGCTTGTAGGATATTTTACAAAGCCTGTAGAAATGCCTATAGAAATTGAATCGACAAAAGGACAGCCCTTGTTGTTTTAATTTTTTTATTTAACACCCCCGCCCCCCACAAGACAGCATGGCAGCGTTCTGACACAGCTTTAGCAGTGTGTGTGCGTGTCTGTGTGTGTGCTTTCGTGCACATGCGTGTATCAGGCAGACAGTGGGACGCTGTAGATGCAGCTTCCTCAGGAAATAAAAAATAAATAAAACAACCAACCTACCTTAAATTCCCAGTTACACACCTCTAGCTTTATAACTGCCAAACAGCAACACTACTTTAAGTGAGGCAAAAAAAAAAAAAAACTCAAAAAAGACCAAACACAACTTTCAGACAATAATAGTAAGTTCATTTTGAGGTAACATCCACCCAATTTTTTAATCCTAAAGAAGTGCACATCTGCTGTCAATGCAAACAATTTCTTGTGTCTCACAGGTCTCTAGTGGTGATGGGTGAGAAAGTTCTCAGTTGGGTCAAACTTAAAGAAGTCCCTATTCAATTTCAGTGGAAGCTGGTTCTCAAAGTTGTGTGAATTAATTCTTCCCATTCTTGGGCTCAAGATCAAACCAGCCTCCCTAAAAAGCCTTTCACAGGCAGCAGAGGCAGGCAGGGGTGTGTTTAGCGTGAGCGACAGGTTGGCTATAGCTGGGTAAGATTTGGAATGCATCCAGCGTAGGAGTAGTTTATTGTGATTGGGTTTTCTCCCCTGACAAAAACAATGTATGGTCTATTGCATTTAAGAAAAGAAAATAATTTATCGGCTGACTTCAAAGCTATGCTTCAAAGTTCCGAGTAACGGGAACCTTCATACAAATGTGGTGGAGTCAAAAGTACAATATCTGTCTTTCAAATGCAGTGGAGTAAAAGTCATAAGTTTCCAAATACAGTTATACTCAAGTACAGATGTTGACAAATGTACTTAAGTACAGTACTCAAGTAAATGTACCTCATTTATGTTCACCTCTGCTGAACTTTATCTGCCATACTGAGCTTTTCCCTGACAGAAGAGTGACGCTTCAGAGGATTGTGTGTGGTTTTAATTACTGAGCTATTCAAAATTGAGTACATGTTCCTCTGCAACCTTTAAAATGCCTTAACTTTTGTGCCCCTATACTCATAGATTTATCTGGCTCATTCTGTCAATAAGAATGAGAACGTGCACGTGTCGATTTTCATCTGGTCTCGTAGATTAACCTCGGCTGTTCAACCACTGAGGCTGCACTATGGATCTGTCTTTTATTACGAGAACAGTACAAGCCTCAAGTCATACATCCCTCTTGTATATTGATCAAATCTGCTTGTATTTTTCATTTGTGAAACCCGAAACGCACCAGGTATCGATTTGACATTACACAGTCACACAGTCAGCAGCCATGCCCACATTCCCTCTTCTTGTTGATAATATTCAAAGCTGGGACATAAAAACTGCTGTATAAGAGATAGAGCCTCTGAAGTTGCTCTCAGCAATGATAATCTGTCTTTTTCCACTTAGCTGTGAAGCCCACAACGCAAAATCCATGCACATTTCTGACTTAATGCGTCACACTTCATCATCAGTCCATTAAAATATAGGGGAGATAATTCCTACTGAGCAATTTACAAAATCCATACAGCAGATGCTAATCTCATCATATAACGTGCCTTTTCTCATTCTGTGTCTTTCAGTAAGATGTCTTTTTCTTTATTTCAGTCATTTCAGCACATATTTGATACTTAAAAAACAGTTTTTGCTGTAAAGATTTGGGGAAATTCACAGATAACCACTTCAAATGTAATTATTATCTTCTGCTGCGCTGCAAATCTCTATATTCCATTGATTCTGGTGTGACAATGATTCAAACAAGGTGGCTATCTAATGCTGTATCTCTTATTAATAGTCATCTCTAATCGCCACACTAAAAGGCTGCGATGAGTTGGGTCTGCTCACCCTGAAGCATTATCATTATCTCCAAGATAAACAGTGGCTCTCGGACAATTGCTGTAAATCAGTGCTCGAAAGCTACAGCATGGCAGCCAAGTCAGACTCTGTGTCATGGAGTCAACCCATTTACCTCGGGAGGAAGGGGAGATGGACAGAGAAATTAATATGAGAGAAAACGTGTTCACAAGATTGAGAAAAATAGACCTCTGTATGTGTTTGTGTGATGAGCAAGGAAATAAACCATCACCACAAATCGAATTAATGAGCGGGTCGGTGTTTACGAGATGGAGGCTCTGTGTGTTTATGAGAAATAATATATGGCAAGAATAAAGGGAGGAATTAAAATGAGACTGTAGTGACAGAGAGAGCAGAAGAAGAGGAGGAAGGCAGAGGACAATGTGTGAGGTAGCAGATAGCTGTGGGTGGGGGCTGCAGGGAGGCCTGTTATCATTTATTTCTTTGAGAAATGGAATGTGGCAATTACAGCAGTGATAAAAGAAGAGCAGGACATGTTTCTTCTTACCGTGCGCTCACACCAGAAGCTTCATGAGCTACAAAAGCAGCCTGCAGTCATTCATTTTCTATGGGAGCTGGCGACGAGAGCAGCGAGCTGCGGGCAGCCAGCGACCAGAGCGCCAAGAAGCGTTCATGAAGCTCCTGGTGTGAGCGCACAGTTACTCTTACCTAACCTTCCACCTTACGCCATCTAATAGCTTGTTTACACTTAGCCTACAGTATAGAAAGAATTCTACCTATGACACTTTTCTCCAAATGTTTAAGAAAGAAAGGAAGGAGACTGTTTTATATAAAAAAAATCAAATCAAAACAAAAGTGATGTACTACATTGCACACACATTTAGTTTAATGAGTGGGAGGAAAATATTTGTGGCAACAGATAAATCAATACAATATAAACGGAACATTTTGACTTTGTCTTTTTCTCAAATACCAGTGTAACTTTGAAACTCCAATAATCTTTAATAACACTAAATCTAATTATTTTGCATTATAAGAAAGGTGTCAGTCATAGTGATGAACCAACAGAGAATTATTACCTGACTTTGCATCTCTATAGAGCTTTTTATCTTTTTGCTCATTGTTTTGGTTTTATGGATGCTAATTTTTTGTATAATCCAGTTTTACTGCTCTCATTTCCAACTGCAGCAGGCTGCTGTATCTAGTGAAAAAGCTGCGATTAATCCACTGCATGCTACCTGGCCAGTACCAAACACAAGATATAGTTAGCAGCTAGCTGGTGAATAAACTGGAACACATAGCAGCTAAAGAGCCAGATGTTTTTCTCTGGAGTTATAACTCCAAATGAATGATAATGTTGCTCCACATATGCTAGATGTGTAGGCAATTGTTTACAAGCAACTTTGTAAGGCAATATAGCTGTGTGTCTGCCAGCTTGTTTTGGAGTTTGGTTAATTCAGCTTTAATATTGGTTGAATTCCATTTATGTCCTAATTTCATTGATGTTTTACTGGCATGCCTAAATGGAACAGAGCCATCATTTAATGTTATTAGTTACACCTGTGGTTTCCCTGCATTGAGGAGAAAGGCCAATACTTCTACTGCTCCTCTACACAATAATTTGAAAAAATGCACTTAAACTTCTAAACCAACAGAAAAATAGACCGATAACCATAGATGGTGTGTGGACGTAGTTTCTGTGACATCAGCCATAGGTTTCTGAACAGTTGTTGTGAAGCTCAAACTGGGCTCCGGCTGTCGCCAACTTGGCAGTGCCTGACTCCGGTTAATCCAAAAATGGGCAAAGAGGTGGAGCTGAGGCGAGCCTAAAGAAGCCTGGTCTCTGGAGACCACCTAGCGGCAAGCCACCTGAGAGGGGACCCACCTGTCACTCGAAACGGCCCAACCTTAATTATACATAGCTTTAAGCCTTAATCTAACTGAAATGGGTAACAACTCTGGAATTACGGGGAGTCACATTTCTCCTCATTTGGTAGAGGCTAACCGCCTCCCCGCACTTCAAGCCCCTGCACCAAGCTAACATGTGGTCCGAGGACCAGTCACTCGACTTAATGCAGAGTGCCAAACTGAAATTAACCCACCATCAAACTCCCTGTAAGAGAGTGAACACATCGACCCCCATCCCTAAATGACAGAGTGTTACTGGGATTAATAACTGTAATTACTGAATTTCAAATTGTAATCCCTTATTACTAAAAAAATTAATCACATTACCATAACACATAATGTCAAGTAGTGCATTACCCAACACTGCTGATAACTAAAGCTAAAGCCAATTTATCAGAACACTAGAATGTTTCAGTACATGATTAGCCAACAGTGAATTTCCCATAGGACTAAAATAGCTGCTAATTGTGGCCAGCAGGTTGTACTAAAAACAGTCCAGCATAAGTTTTCTGCCACATGTGTAGAGTATAAATGTAACCTCATAAAGCATTTACTGTCCCAAAACATCAAGACATAGATACAATAAGAATGGATTAAAACTATTATATGACTAAATAAAAAAAAAAAGGAACAGGTTTCAAAGTTTCTATGGTCGGAGGCGTAACTTTCATCATTGCTACGGGATATCTTGTATTATGGTGCGGACAAATAAAAAACTCTGTAAATGCTTTATTTTTAAGACATGCCACAAAACCCAACCACTGCACAGCTGCTTCACTGCCTTAATGGTTGGTTGTTAACAGGAGGGGTAAAAATATCTAACCTATTTCATGCTGACACAAATTAAATCTTTATGGCATAAATCCAGGGCACAACATAGTAAAAAATATCAAACTGATATATATATATATACATATATGTGTATATATATAAAAAACACATCTTATTTATATGTTGTTTGTTGTCCTAATCATGATCATTGATTTGATCTGCCACAGCATTAGCAACCAGACCACGGGAGACAAGTTGAAAATGAATATATGCTTACTCCTACTTACTGCATTTGTTGCAAAATAGATCGCACCAAGCAACCGGCAGCATCAGCCTCTGAATGTCAATGCTGTTCAGTGTGTGTGATGGCTGGTGGTGCATTGGGCCACATCCAGCACTCTCATGAGATTTCAACTTCTTGAAATGGCTTCAGAACACCTGAGGAAGTGGCTACAGCGTAGTGTGACTCACAAGCTATTATAATGGTAATTTGGCTGATGTATGTGCATCCCGTTACATTCTGAGAAAGAGAAGGATATTAGTGTTGTTCAATGACACGCTAATAATCAATTATAATATGATTTACTAATTATATTAGTTAATTAATAATATATAGTTAATAATCATTAATGGATAGCTCTTATATATATATATGTAACTACATTTGTAATTACTGTTTCACTCAAACGGTAGACGGAAAAAAATCTATTGTGTTTGCATCTATTCTAAGTCTGCTAAATGGCTAAAAGGAAAATTTAACAGTGGCATCAGCTTCAGAATCTCAATGCTGATCATTTTGTGATGCACGGTAGTTACATTACTGTGTGTGTAGCAATCCACCTGAAGAGGATTGAAAACCAATGGAGCCAGAATATTGATTTTTATAAAGTCTTAATAGCACTTGGAGCCCATTTAAAAGCTCAAATCACTACAGAAAACCTGGGCCATGAGAAACGACCCAAGTGGGATAAATGCTGTATGACAGGAAAAAAAACATATAGGCAATTCACTTTCTCCATGCTCTTCTCCCCTGGGAGGTCCGATGGTTAGACTCAACAAGAGCAGGTAGGAGTTTAATTATTTTTAAAGGACAGAGGTTACAATCAAATCTGCAGCCACATGCTTTCAAGATGGTTACGCTAAGCACGCCTGTTACTTAACACCATGTAATTTATTCGTTTTGATTTAAAGTAAAGTTTCTGAAATCCTTGTTGGAAGTAAATAAGAAGGTATGCCCCTTGTATCATAAGTCTATGGTCTTATCTAAGATTAGCAGATGGGAACTTTGTGTGCTCTGGAGTTTTCAGCAGGCTTTCCATTTGGCATATGTTGTGATTATATTTGAGACTTACTCCTTTGATACAAAACAGAACCTTGCTGTGCAGCTGATGCGCCAGCAATTTACGCAGCATCTACAGTAATATTAGTTATAGTGATATTTAGCTGAATAATAATTATGAGTATGTCTAGGCTTTAGATGAATGACTGAACAGAAAACTGAACACCTGAGCAGAAAGGCTTTACTGCCACTCTGGGTTCAAGTCAGTTTCCCATTTGTTTTGGTTGGGGTCACAAGTATGCTCTTTCGCACCTGTAGCCACACCCAACAGTGATGTCACGGGTGTCCTGACACACCCTGGAAAACACATCACTGCAGCAAGTTAAACCAGTGGAGGTCAGCAATAAGATTCAGGGGGTGTTAAGACAAAAAACATTTCCATACAGAGTTTTCAAGCAACTTACAGTAGGGAACAAAGATAATTGGTCCTTAAAGTGCTGTTGCACCAAACACATTCACAAACACCACAAATTTCAATGAAAACAGTCTCAATTATCCAGACACAGGAAAACTAAATGAGCAAAGAAGAAGAAAAGAAGAACAGTGGCTGCAAGTAGATTCTCACCATTAATGACACAGGACACTGAACAGAATATTTAAATACAAACTATGCCCTCAAACGTTATTTGAATTAACACCTCTGACAGTCTAAAAAGAAGACAAACATGATGAGCTTCACCAGTCTGGGATATTGCACTACATTGTCAGCTATTTGTATAATTTCATCCACCAGTGTATGTGTGTGTTTCCGCAGGGTTTTTTCTGTGTGAATGATTATGATGCAGTATGTGCACATACCGTCAATTCTTTATTTACTTTTAATCTATTGTCTTTATTTCTTTATTTACCTCAGTGACAGGGAGAACCAGGCCTTTATTTGGAACATTATTATATTAGAGACAGGCATTTATTTCTAATTTCCTCAGTTCCCTAGTTATTGTGAACTTAAAAATTGGCATTTGGTTCTAGGCAGGTAACATACAGTGGGTTTATTGCAGATTTTTCACAGAAAACTGCTGCTGGTGAGACTGAACCATACAGTAAATGTACAGCCATGAAACCAAAAGAATGAGCTAAAAGAGGTTCTATATAGAGCTACCAAGTTGAGTGATAATTCTGTGGGTTTATCAATTCTAGTTTGTATATGCTTGCAGAATGTGTGTGTCGTATGGTACACAAATGCATTTGTGCTTATGTGACCCAGCGTTTGTGTCTACAATTTAATGATGTATGTGAACATTTCTGTATTCTATATGCAAGACGTGTGCCATGCAATATCACTTGGTGTAAGTCAAAAGATCCCGCTGACCTCTGTCTCTACCAGTCTCTCCTCTCTAATTTCTCAGCTGCAAAAACAGACTGCTACCGCTCAAAGTTTAACAACTCACCTGAATCGCACACTCTCTTTAAAACCATCTCCTTTCTCCGCCAGCTCCCCCACCTTCATTGTATTTAACAGCCGATGACTTTGCGTCTTTCTTTGTAAAGAAAACAACAGCCATTAGCAGTCAGTTCTCTGCGCCGCCACCTGTCGACCTCACACATCCCAGATACGTGTCTGCTCCTCTCTTTCTCTCATCTATCTGAAGCTGACGTTTCCAAGGTCATTCATTCTAACCATCCCCACCCATCTCCTTCAGTCCATCTCTACGTCTGTTGTCCCTGCTCTGACCCACATCATCAATTCATCCCTCACCACTGGGTCGTTCCCCACATTCAAAGAAGCCCGCATCACACTGCTACTGAAGAAAGCCACTCTCAATCCGACATTATTAGAAAGCTACAGACCGGTTTCCCTCCTTCCCTTCATTGCCAAAGCTCTGGAGTGAGTTGTGTTCAACCAGCTCTCTTCCTTTCTCACATAGAACAACCTCCTGGGCCGCAACCAGTCTGGTTTCAAGGGCGGCCATTCCACGGAGAACGCACTGCACTCAGTTGTCGAAGCCCTTAGACTGGCAAAGGCGACATCCAAGTTATCTGTACTTATCTTACTGGATCTGTCTGCTGCCTTTGACACAGTTAATCACCACATCCTCCTGTCCTCTCTCAGTGCTATGGGTGCCTCTGGAATCGCGTTACAATGGTTCAAATTGTATCTCTCGGGTTGGTCGTTCATAGTATCCTGGAGAGACGAGGTCTCTGAGTCCCAACATCTCAATACAGGGGTGACACAGGGCTTGGTGCTTGGCCCGCTACTCTTCTCCATCTACATGACATCCCTCGGCTCGGTCATTCAGAAGCATGGCTTTTCACTATGCGGATGACACGCAGCTCCACTTGTCATTTCAACCCGATTGTCTCTGCTTGCATCTCAGCATACCTGAGTGACATCTCGCTTTGGATGAAGGACCATCACCTGCAGCTGAACCTCGACAAAACAGAACTGCTTGTGATCCCGGCCAACCCAAAAATTCACCACAACCTCTCCATTCAACTAGGCTCATCGACCGTTACACCGTCCAGCACGGCCAGAAATCTGGGGGTGGTAATTGATGATCAGCTAAACTTCAAAAGCCATGTCGCCAGCACCACCCGGTCCTGTAGATTCATCCTCTACAACATCAGGAAAATCAGACCTTTCCTATCTGAGCAGTCTACACAAGTCCTAGTCCAGGCTCTTGTCTTGTCCAAACTGGACTATTGCAACGCGCTACTCGCTGGACTCCCTGCTTGCACAACCAAACCTCTGCAGATGATCCAGAACGCGGCGGCAAGAGTGGTCTTCAATGAACCGAAGTGAGCGCACGTAACTACTCTCTTCATTAGGTTACACTGGCTCCCTGTTTTCGTCTGCATCGAGTTCAAAGCGATGCTCTTGGCCTACAAGACCACCATGGTTCTGCACCATCATATCTTCGCTTGCTAATACAGACCTATGTTCCTGCCAGATCCCTGCGCTCTGCAAACGAACAAAATCCGGTGGTACCGTGCCAAAAAGGAAAAAAATCACTCTCACGCACCTTCTCTGGATCCGATTTGCCTGCTCATACAAGATCAGCAGATTCTGTAGCAACCTTTAAAAAGCACCTGAAAGCGCATCTCTTCCGTCAACACCTAAATGACAATCAATAGCTTCTTCCTTTCTATCTCTTTTCATAAAAAAAAAAATTAAAAATCAATCCTTCCTATACTTAGCTTTGTATACTGTGCTGGGCTTTAACAGACTAGTTTCTGATGCACTTATGCTTTTGTTACCTTGTGTTGTTATAATTGCTTCCATTGTCTTGCTAAATGACTAAATGTAAATGTCTAAATGTATATCCCTAAATGCATGCGTTCAAATATTTTTCAGCATGAGTATTCATGATTCTGTTTCTGTGCGTCCACTTGTGCACACACGTGTGCATGTGTGGACCTTCACCACCCGTGTGCTTTACCAGCTCCTCCACTTGAGCTGAGTTTCCTGCTGTTTTGGCCCAAATCCCAGCTGCCGGCCTGCCTCCCCGCAGCGCAGGTCAAACACTGTTTTCCCTCTTAATCAAATGAAAAAGGTTAAAAGGAGAACACGGCTTCCTGAGCCAGAGGGTTCAGCCAGAACACCAAGGACGAGTCATTTTTTTGTTTTTTTCCTGAAATTCAACACATCAAAGGGGCCACCTCTACACAAGAAATCATTACCACATCAACACTCAACGATTACTTCCTCACAAAAACACAATGGGCGCAGAGAGCTCAGAATAATGATGTGCAGTATCAGCTCTCAAACTCCAGTCTTTCCGCTCCATCACGTTCAGGAATAATACAGACACATAAATCTGGCTTCTCATTCAGCAGGGGCCTTATTTTGCTTTGCAGGACCAAAGTAGTTGTGTGGCTCAGAGCTCCCGGCTGGAACAATAAGAAATTCAGGACTAGAGCTGGGGCTATTTCTGTCCTCTGTGCTATGCATAAAAAAACGTGCAGCCTGTGAGGTGCTGTAAAATGAATCCTTTCTTCATTGTAAACTGTGAGAAGCACGACTGAAACAGACCACCTTCAAGTCAGATATAAGTGATCAACATTTTGAACTACTGGAGATGCGTAGTAAAAACCGTCATGTATTGTGGTTGCTTTGATACCACAATGCAGACATTCACATCCACCCACAGCAAACAAAGATGGCCTATTTATTCAACATGTTGTTCTGTTTTAATTTATCTTCACTCTGTATTTCTTGTATTTTTATTTTGATCATATTATCTGCTGCTGTGACAACTCAAATCCCCACAGGGTTCATTAACATGTCATCTCATTGAGGCAAAGGGATCTGTCTAGAGCAGGGGTCACCAACCTTTTTAAAACTGAGAGCTACTTCTTGGGTACCAATTCATGTGAAGGGCTACCAGTTTGATATACACTTCTGAAATAACAAATTTGCTTAATTTACCTTTAATTATATGTTATTGATAATAATTAATGATATTCATCTATGTGAAGACGTTGATCCTGTTAATGATTTCTCCCAATAATTATCAACCATGATTTAACAAGGTAGGAAACAGCTAAATATCAGTATGCAAAACTTTATTTCTATAAATCTCTGCAAATATTTACATTTTCAAATGATCTCTTTGAAAGTGCCAAAAAAAACCCCTCTTTCTCCCATTCACTGTGAAAATGATATGTTCTCTTTCTTTTTTCTGCCATGTTTTCGGGGGTAAATAATGCCCTGACCTTCACTGCGCCCGCTGGCTGGTCTCCACGGCAACCCTTGCTCTAATCTAATATGAAACATTTTTTAAAGTTTTTTTTTAATATTGTCATTTTCAAATTCACACCAATGCAAGTGTGATTTAAAAAAATAATAGCAACAAAAAAAATTAGATGCAGCTCACTGGTAAGTGGCGCCATGGTGAGCTATTTTCAGAAAAGGCCCGCGGGCAATTCATGTGGTCCTTGCAGGCATCATGTTGGTGACCCCTGGTCTAGAGGCTATTTTTTATATGCAGTGTATTCTGAACAGATTGAAAAGGAAACCCCATAAACCTTTGCTAATGCCCGTGTAGATATATTGCTTTTACATGCATATACAAGCACTGGCACACACTAATGGGCCTATACACTGCAAACATGCAGTGCGTCCAGTCTCATTGAAAGGCTGCTTGGGCTCGATGAAATGTGTCGGTCATAGAATATATCTTTAGAAAGTAAGAAAAAAAATCTGAAAATGAGAAGGAAGATAAGGAAAGACAAAAGTGTCAGCAAGATCAAATCAAAGAGGATGAGCACTGAGTCAGTTGAGGAGTTGACATTTGATGACAGCCAGTAGGTAGGCTACAACATCAGTCTGGAAACAGAAATGCACTCTTGATTTGTTTTCTGGATTTGAATGTACCAACAACAAAGACAGATAATATCAAAAGGAATTAAAAAAATGCATTAATCAGTGTTTTTATATAAAAGATGTATAAATGTAACGTGGTCGTTCATAGTAACAAAATCACAGAGAATTATCACCCTATGCTGCTGTTTAACCTCAGCCTATAGAGCATTTTAGTCTGTTGTAGCTTTGTTTTATGGCTCCCATCGCTGCTGCATGGTTGCCAGATGCAGCAGGTAGCTGTTTTGAGCAAAAAAACTCTTATAAACCCAGTGTACATCCTCTGTCTGCTGTTTGGTTCTGGGTAAATAAAGTTAGTAACTACTGTAGCTGGAGAATACATATCTAACAGTTTAAGGCCCAGATATTTGCTGGTGGATATTTTAAGTAGATTTGCCATGTGTCCAGATTAATGAATGGAAAAATGCAAGACATTCTTTTCGGTAAACTAAAATTCTCAATCCCTTTTCAATATGCAGTATTCTCATTTGTTTATAATGGGTGTGAGCAAAATAGCAATTGCCCATAATGTGGCTTTACCCATACAGCAAAATAGGCATACCAATAACACCCATACAGGATTCTTGGAGATCGGCATTATTATCTTGAAGCAGCAACAAAAATAAAATCAGAAATATATTTTTTTCCCCATCTGTATGGTAACAAAAATGATTCTTATAAAATATCGTGTTGACTCAGACCAACCTGCAAAGAGAAATTATTAAAATGGAAAAAAAAATCTCTTCACAGATTTCACAGAAACACAGAGTCCAATAGAACAATGTTATCCTAATTTGCAAATGCTTATTAGTCTGGAACCTCCCAGTTCATTTTCCAGGCGTTATCAAGCGCAGACCAAAACGCCTGTTCAGAGCAACGAAACGTGTTGGGCGACAATTTCGGTGCTGTGATCCGTTTTCAAGCAGGGAAAAAATGCCAGCCTGACCACAAACTTTCTGAAATTACAGCTAAAAAGTACAGTAAAATGTGTTTCTGAAAACGTTTGAGGTGGAAAAAAAGGCAATGCAGTAACAGAATTTTGCTTCATATTTGAGCAGCACTGCCTAGTTTGGCAGTCTGATCTGAGTTTCATGAGCCTGGTGTCTTGTGCTGCATTAACCAATCAGAGCAGCGAAACATGTGACGTGTGACTTCAAATCTCAGTCTTCGTATCAAACCCTGGCCCATATTAGATAAACAGCTGTGACCGGCCCGACCGAATCCATGACGCGTGAAAATCTGTTTGAATGAGAGGGGGTGATGATGGTGATGATGACAGTGGTGGTGATACCAATGATGAGGACAATACTGATGATAATGATATCTTTATAAATTAGATTTTAATGTTATGTTGATAGATCAATTTTATATGTGCTTGTCAAAGTAAATTCCTATCAACTATGTTGAAATGGTAATTTAGTATTGAATCTTGATTTAATGAAAATGTAATTTTGAGAGGTTAATGGTTCTGACACTGGACCATCTCTATACCCTTGCCAGGTTGCTGGAGGGTTCATGGGAGTTTGCCCAACCAGTCCACATGTGCTTTGTGGATCTGGAGAAGGCATTCGACTGTGTCCCTCGCGGCGACCTGTGGGGGGTGCTCTGGGAGTATGGGGTCCGGGGCCCTCTGCTAAGGGCTGTCCGGTCCCTATATGACCGGAGCAGGAGTTTGGTTCGCATTGCCGGCAGTAAGTCAGATCTGTTCCCGGTGCATGTTGGACTCCGGCAGGGCTGCCCTTTGTCATCGGTCCTGTTCATTATTTATATGGACAGGACCGATGCTCGGGCATCTGTTCCGGATGCCTCCTGGACGCCTCCCTGGGGAGGCATGTACAACCCGGAGGAGGCCCCGGGGAAGACCTAGGACACGCTGGAGGGACTATGTCTCTCGGCTGGCCTGGGACCACCTCGGTATTCCCCCGGAAGAGCTGGAGGAAGTGTCTGGGGAGAGGGAAGTCTTGGTGTCTCTGCTTAGACTGTTGCCCCCGCGACCCGGTCCCGGATAAGCGGTAGAAAATGGATGGATGGATAATGATTCTGAGGTTATCAGTGATATGTCAGTGCATCAGTAGCAGTGGTTACCAACCTTTTTTGGATTGTGACCCCTTAAAATGAGGCAATGTCTTATTGTGACCCATCATCACATCACGTCATTTCTCCGTCTCGGATTGTTTCATTTGAACGATTTGTTAGAGACCTGCAATGATGAAAGTATCCGATATTTCACAAGAAAAAAGAAAAAAATCTAAGAAATGTTAATAAAGATACTGTGGTTGAAAAAAAATATATATTACACAACACTCACATAGCCACAAGATAAACTTTAATCTGAATAACCTCCGTTAAGCTGGAACTCCCAGCAGTTTAAGACACACAATAGGAATTTCTGACACATTTGACCCCTGTCTCTGCAACACCACATTCATCTTCCTACTGTACTGCACTCTCTCTCTGCTCTTCTCTTTAGTCATTTCCATCCAGACTTGCCAGGCAGCTCATCAGAAATAATTAGCAACTAACGAGTCTCTCACACGGCCTCATAACAAGCTTCATGCTCTAATAATGAGCCTCTACACAGTTCTGTGGTAAACAGCTGCCATCAGTTGTACAGAGAACCTGCCGGAAGCCTTAAGCCCGAGCAAACCTAAAGACAAACCAGCATGAGCAAGCAAAATCCACCAGATTGTTTTGTCTCTTTGAAACGCGTTTACGTTTTTTTTTTGAAGATTCGCTAATGAGAAACCACAAATGAATTAAATGTAGAACGGCACAGTTGGAATTTGCTGACTGCCTATTGCCTATTCATAAGTCTACAATACTTCACAACTTTAATCAGCCGTCCAAACAACAGAATGAAATAATGTGTTTCCACAGCATAATAAATGTAAAATAGTTTGGGGGTAAGGGAATTGAGAGATGCTGTTTCAAAACATTATGAAAATCAGACCTTTCTGAAAGGAAGCCAGTTTTTCTCTCTGCAGCCAACTTCATAGCCTTTCTAACACTTTGTGAAGAGGCACTTAATCCTTCCCATTCTGCTATTTGTCATGGATTTAACATGGTTTTCCATGTGGTGAAGATAATCTGACCGCAGTTTAAGTGACAAATTTGAGAAGATCAAGGGAACCATCTATGTAACCGTAGAAAATTCAAATTTTTTAAGGATTATCCTATTTCTGTGCTGTGATGTTTCTGTGTTTAAACATGGCTGCAACGGTGATGAAACCTATACCTGTCATCTATCATCATAAATCTCTTGCTGGTCGTGAGTCACCCTGAAACGCCCCCCCCCCAAACGGAAATGTGTCAGAATTCACACAAAGTAACCACAGTATTTTGTCAAAAATCAGCTTTTAGAATTTATTGAAAAGGAATGCAGGCATCATGGTGAGGTGTGTAATGATTTTTAGAAGCCTAGATGAAAATGCCCTGTGGGGTGTGTATAGTCCGTACAGCAGGAGCGGAGCTAACTAGCCATAAAACAGTGATGGATGAGATGAAGGTTTAAACAGCCATGTGTAAATGCCACTGTGTTTATGAGCTGTTGCTTGGTGTTCATGAGGGTTTGTAAAAGGCACTCTTCTTGCATACTGAGTCTCTGATTTAATAAAAGATACCAGGGTTATCAAGGATTTGCTTTGTTTTGTTTTGTTGGTATTTTTGGTCATTCATTTATTCAAACTGAAAGCCTCTGTTATGCTAACCTTTATGTGACCTGTATGCTTCTTTACTCTCCTAGTTACTTTACTCTCTCCTACTTTCCTAGATCTTGTCAGTACACATGTTGTAGCGTTGTGGATCAACTGGAGAGTCTTAAGGGACTGCGAACCAAATGCGTGTGTCAAAATAATTGCACCTCAGTGGTCCACTTACTAGCTTTTTACAGAGCTTTCAGCTGCATCTAGAGACAAGAGTCTCTGGCCACAGAAATAGCCAATTGACATTATTTTGCCACACATTTTGTTCCCATGGTCAAGAATGAATTTCTATGCCCAATGTGTTTGGATGCCACTTTAAAAGGAACATTAATTTACATTACATGACATTAATTCTGCAGACATTTTTGTCCAAGGTGGACACAGCTACATTATATACATGTGAGCGAGTTGTTTTAACCCTCACGTGTCTCGGTTGTTAAGTGCCCTGCAGTATTTATCCTCACACGTCAGCTTCCCCCCCAGTAGCTCAGTGTCTCCGTTTCCACCATTACAGTGCACTAGCACACAGCAATTAAAACACCTCACCAAACATTTATTCAATGAATTTAAAGGTGCGTAGCTCACCTTGAGATACAGAGCGGTCAATAAAGCCATCTCCAAGGTGAATCTATAGTAGCTCCCAATAGACAGAAAACCGCTGTGCAAAGTGTAGAGACACATCCATGTTTTCAAAAATACCACAACAAACTAATAGTACCCAGGAAAGCTTCTAACATTATGTTTTTTTATTCATAAAATAAAGCACCGCCTTGTCTGTACTTTTCTTTTGGTATTGTTGCAGTATTCTTATTTTCTGCAGCAGTGCAGCCATGGGAGGAGGACTAGTTTCAGACTAGAAAGCACATGAGGAGTCAATGAAGTCAGAGGGAAGAAGAGGCAGAATGAAAGAAACAGGCCTGCAGAAATCACAACAGGGAGCATCTTTCTTCCTCTGCATCTTTAAAAGTTGCCTCCACCAGCCTATTCTCCTAGGCCAGGCTGAGAGGAGATGTAATGTGAGAGACGGGAGATATCAGCACTCAGTATCTAATCTCCCTACCCTTTCTAATACATCCTGGAGTATCCCCTCCGACAAAGACACAGGCAGGTAAATTGGAGTCGACACCTGCACAGGCTAAAACCCAGAACCCGAGCTTTACAGCGAAAGGTAAGCTCTTCCTGCTGGACCTGACTCAGACCAAATAGGCCTAAAAAGACTGAATCAGCTGGGCTTGTATAACGTCTTATTTATCAATCACTTCTTTCCCAGGGGCTTTTAAGTCTTTAAAAACATGATTAAACTTCTTTAAGGATTCACTTAAGTAAAAGTACAAAAATATTAACAGCTAAATGTACTTAAACTATTAAAGTAGAAGTACTTGTTTGGCCAAATGGTTCCTTTCATAGAGTTACATTATTATAGATATCAGATTATTTGAATATTATTACTGATACTTTAACATGTAAGTAGCATTTTAATGTTAGAGCTGGTGGAGGTGGAGGTCATTTTAAGTACTTTATATACTATTGGATAATTTAATCTATAGCACAGTATCATATTTAAATCATATATAAATTGATCATATGTTTTGTTTGTAAAATCTTAATCTGTAACTTCAGCTTTCAGGTAAATGTAGTGGAGTAAAAAGTACAATATTTCATTATTTAGTAGTATGAAACGGAAATGCTCAAGTACCTCAAAATTGTAGTTAAGTACAGTACTTGAGTAAATGTACTCTATGTAAATGTAATGTTACATTTCTGATCTCTGTCACAGTAGGGCACTCCTCTGTTGACAGGACATTGATACTGCATCAATACTTTCTAGTCTAATACTTTCTAAATCGCGTTCACTAATACGACTACTGCCATTGCTAAATTTGTTAGTTTGTGGTTTTGTTGGTTGATTTCAAACAGCAAGACTTGGAAATCTGCAGTGTGAAATTTGTCTTTTTACTCTGGTTTTTGTGAGTAAAACTTGTGCATGCACAAAATGGAACCCGTAGGCTTCTACAGGAAAGGCGTCAATGCTAATTATCTGGCTTGGAACACTTGTTCAAGCAAACCTTGTGCTGAAAGAAAAAAGAAAGATAGATAAGATTACAAAAATGTTCTTTCACGAGGGCCATTGACTGATAACTGAGTCAAAATCATTGTATATTAAACATTCTTAGCCCTTATTATCATAATCAGAAGCTACTTTGTGAGCCAAGAAAAGGCTGAGTGGTACATGGTGTTTGAAGGTTTGGCTACACCTTATTTCATGGAGTGCACTATTTTTTTTTTATCTCAGGAAAGAGCTACAAGACAGTGAATGTTTAGAACTGCAAATAAAAAAGATTGTTATATCATCATATCATCATATCATCATATCAATCACCATATTTAGTGCTGGTTGCAAAGGGGCCATTTATGGATATTAAAATGTGATGAATTGGACATCATGTCACGGATACACAATTCATCTTCTTTTAACATGGAGAATGTTTGATGGTCTCTTTGGTATGACTGAAAACACAGCAGTGGTAGTTATGGAGCTGATTGCAGAAAGCCAAAAGAGTCTCCCATTATCACATTGTTAAAAGCCAAAGCTGAGAAAGCCTCTGTGTCCAATGCTGGAGGCGTACAGGCAGCAACAGGGAGAAGAGGAGGAGGAGAGGGCGGGGGGCTTGCTGGTAGACAGGATAGCTGGAACCGAGCCTCCCTGTCTGGCAGGGAGTGGTGAAATTCCCCTCCACACAAATCATACCTCTTTCTTCCCTTCCTCCTCCTCCTCCTCCTTCTCTTTTCCTGCTTTTCTCTCGCTCTTCCTCCTCATCCTCCTCCTCCCTGCAGGTTGCTGTTGTGCGAGCGAGGCGCTCATGGGGTGAGCTGATGGCATGGATAAACAAGTGATCTGGCTTGTTGGATGCACGTACACACGCCTTTCCGCGTAGAGAAACACACACACACACACACACACACACACACTATCTTTCCAGTACTCGCTATATTGAAGTACATATTCTTGCACACACATAACACAAAATGGGCTTTTTGAGAGGAAGCATATAGACTGTTAGATCTGCACACACACACACAAACCAGCAGATGTATGGTCTGTCACAGGAGGTGTACCAACAGGGCCCCCTTACACTCCTTTCCTTCTCTGCCTCTATTAAGGCTTACGTTGATGAATGACAGAGATTACAGGACAGACTGCCGCTTAGCTTCATCACAGAATGAATGCAATCAAACACAGAGACACGGAGAGCATCGAGGGAACTTAACACTCTACAAGATGGGGGTGGGAGAGGTAACAGGACAGACAGTGTCAGTCAAGTACTTTCACATGTCACACATCTGGCATACATGTTGGAGATCCTCAGCACTCACGCATTGTGGTGATTGGGTCTGTGTGGCTCCACTGGACAATCTGAAGGTCCGTATTTTTTAAGCATCTCAGAGCAGGAAATCAGTCTCAGAGAGATGTATTTTGGTCCAACTTTTATAGTTGGTATTAGTACAAGAATTTATCACTATCACTTTGTACCATCTCTGCTGAACTCCAGGCAACGCCTAACCTGTTACTGTTTTGATTATAACTTCTGTGACCTGTGCAAAATGCAATCACTCTGTCAACAAGGAGAACATATGCTGTCTCTTCAGAAACCAAGATCTTCGCAAGTGTAAGCTTGGTGGCAACAAACGCAGCTTTGCAACAGTGATTATTTGGGTCTGACACAACCAACAGTTTTGTCAATAATTAATCAAACTTCATTGCTGTTACATGACTTTAGATAATGTGCAGATTAATTTATCCCCCCACCCAGTATGAAAACTTTATTACTTCCAATTTATGATGGCGGGGCTATAATATTCTATTCAATTCAATTCAATTCAATTCAATTTTATTTATATAGCCCAGTATCACAAATCACATTTGCCTCAAAGGGCTTCACAATCTGTAACATACGACACCCTCTGTCCTTAGACCCTCGATTCGATTAAGGAAAAACTACCCAAAAAAACCCTTTTAACAGGGGAAAAAAAAACGATAGAAACCTCAGGAAGAGCAACAGAGGAGGGATCCCTCTCCCAGGACGGACAGACATGCAATAGATGTCGTAAGTACAGAATAGATTTATAGCATCAAAACTATAACATATATAGCCATGATGGCAAAATTGTTGTGTATATATATATATTATTATGTTAGAAATGTTTAGAGCACATTCATGTTACAACATGACAAATAGGCTTTGGTGTATTTCCTAAGATTGAGTGACTTTATAGAAATACTTTTTCCCACTCTCATACTGTAAAACAGTGGGTCTAGCTAATAGAAAAATGTAACTGTGTGCCACATTTGGTTTTCAACATTATTGCTGCGTGTGGAATATTGTATACATACAACATATTCAAGTGCCACAAATCCCACTACCATCATAGAGGAAGAACCTGACAGTGACAATGATGATGATATTGTACAGTATATTATATTGGTAAATATCATTATGAGGGGTTAGCTATTACTAACTTTACTATCATATGTTTTCCTTTACACATGAAGCCCTCGCATAAACAGTTGGCGCTAATTTCTGCATTTAAAATTTTCCACTTGGTGATACTCCAAACCAAAACTATCAGAAAAACTACAAAACATTATATTAACTTTTACTTTGTGGCACTCAGTGTTTAACCCCAACTAAACACTCTCTCCTATGAGTAGTTATTCTTCTGCTGAAAGTAAGTGTAGGAGGTCCTACTCCGAGGTGTAAGTGTTTTTAGTCATACAGTAGGTAAACTTTCAGCACAATTCCTAGTAGGACTGTGGCCTGTCTGGACTGTCTGTGGTTATGGTTAAAAACCATTAAGGAAAATCACCACGAGGCAAACATCAGTTATCCAAATAACCAGGGATTTGGATAACTAATTTCCAAATTACTCTAATCAACATCAAGGAAAGACTTACTAACAAACAGATTTGGATAAATACATTTTTCTACTCAGGCCCACAAATCTTTGCAGCCAGCACACAACTCTCAGTGGAACAACTGCTGCTGGAAGAACATAAAAACATAAAACTATCTTTAGTCCATACCTTAAGTACATGCAGAAAATTATTAATGACCAATATACAGTACTTTGAAATTTGATTATTTCATGTTTAAAATTTGAAGGGTTTTATATCCTGAAAAATCCATGAAACACATTTTGACTTAGAGTGCGCAAAAAGTTATATAATGTTATATAATGGTAATGTTGTTAATTTAATATATAGTGTTAAATAAATATAATGAGACAAGCTAAGCTGTCATTAACCTTCATTCAAACACAGAAGCTGGAGCTGAAAAGACATACTGTATCTACTATGCCTGAAGGATGACTGAGTTCACTGACCTGCAGTATATACAAAGATTCCCACCATTGTAAAATCAGATATAAAAACAAGGTTCCCTTTCAAGGGAACTTCAACGCTGCGTCAGCTGACGCTATGGGGAACGCCTTCAGCGTGACTGCCTCTGAATCTCTGTATCAACTTAGACCAATCTTGATTGGGTTTAACGTCCAACATGTGACGCACGCCGGCTGAACCGGAAGTATAAAGGGAGCCGGCTTCACTGTTGTCGTCAGTCTTCTGATCTTCAGCAAGCATGCTGGGTCTCTGTGGAAATGACGAGTGTGAAGCGGTTCTGGCAGTGCTTCCTCCCTGCCCGCGGATTATCCCCACTGGCAACTCACGTGTTTTGGTTGGCTGTTTTGGGTTGAGAGCTCGCTCTGTCAGCCTTCGAGGTTGACCACGAGCAGCGTGAGCGTCTCCTCGGGAGCTCGCTTTGCTTGGTGCGGGTCCCGCGGCTGCTGTGGCAGCCTGGCGACGAGGAAAGGAATGGGAGGACACGGCTCATCCGCTAATTCCCACACGTTTTCAGGACCGGAAGCCCGCATCGCGACTGGACTCTGCCTTGGCTCTTCTCAGACTCCAGGGGATCCGCATCCTCAATTTTTTTGGACGACTGGTTGATTTTATCCCTGTCTCGTCTCACGCGGTACGGCATCGAGATGTCGTACTTGCGCACTTGAGGTGCTTGAGGTTGAAGCTCAACACGAGCAAGAGCACGCTCACTCCAACACAAAGGATTAACGTTCCTAGGAGTAAACGTCACGTTGCGGGCACAACTGTATTCAACATGGTATTCTATGCTATGGTACTCAGGGTGCAGCTAGGCCGACATCTCACTGCACTTTTCAGAGTCTCACACAGTTTCAGAGACTGTTAGGCCTCATGGCTGCAGTATCCACCATGATTCCGCTTGGATTGCTGCACATGAGGCAGCTGCAGTGGTGGCTCAGGGACGCCGGATTTTCAAGGTTACACGCAGGTGCATATGTGCCTTAGACAGGTGGAGACAATGGGTGTTCCTGACCCAGGGCCCAGTGCTGGGAATGGTGTATCACCATCGCACACTTTCGACGGACGCCTCGAGCACCGGATGGGGCTCAGTCTTGGAAGGCCGCACAGCCCGAGGTCTGTGGTTGATCTATGGCACATAAATTGCCTGGAGATGCAAGCGGTCTTGTTGGCCTTACGGCACTTTCTTCCAGACCTCAGACTTGTCCGCTCCGAAAACACAGTGGTGGTCTCCTACATAAATCGACAAGGTGGTCTGAGGTCGCGCCCTCCATGCAGACTGGCGCGCCAGATCCTTTTGTGGTCCCAGGGGAAGTTGCTCTCTCTCAGAGCACTTTTCATACCTGGGTACCTCAATGTGGGAGCAGACATCCTGTTGAGGCAGGGGCCGAGGCCCAGGGAATGGAGACTGCACCCCGAGACAATGGAGATGATATAGAGGAGATTCGGCAGAGCACAAGTGGACCTGTTTGCATCCCCAGACAGCGCTCACTGCCCCCTCTGGCCGAGGCTACGGCTTTACGCTTTTCCCCCAATTGCTCTGTTCGCTGAACAGGGGCCCAGCTGCTGCTCGTGGCCCCGTTCTGGCCCACCAGAATCTGGTTCTCTGGCTACCAGGCCATTCCCGTCAGGAGGGACCTGCTGTCGCAGGGCCAAGCCAAAATATTCCATCCCCTGCCGGGGAAATTGAAGCTGTGGGTCTGGCCCCTGAGGGGGACCACCTCCGAGCTGCCGGTCTCTCTACCGAGGTAGTTGAGACCATCTTACACTCTAGAGCTGCCTCCATGAGGAAACTGTATGCGGGCAAGTGGAACATTTTCAAAACATGGTGCCTGGAGCGCCATCTTGACCCAGTTCAATGCCCGATGGCTTCAGTGCTGGAGTTCCTCCAAAGCCGGTTTTCAGCTGGACTCTCCCCCGCTACACCTAAGGTTTATGTGGCTGCATTCCACAGTTTGGTGGATGGCTGCTCGCTTGGGATGCACTGCTTTTTTACCAGTTTCCTTCGTGGCACCTTGAGGATGAGGCCTCTGTTTAGAGTCAGAGACCCTCCGTGGGATCTGACAGTGGTGCTGGATGGATTGACCACAGCACCGTTCGAGCCACTGGACGATGCATCAGACAGGTGTCTGACCTTTAAAGATGGCATTTCTGCTGGCCATGACTTCTCTCAAGAGAGTGGGAGACCAGCAGGCCCTGTCGGTGGCTCCTGCTAACCTGGAGATCGTTCCAGGCACAGTTAGAGCCATCCTGCATCCCAGGCCGAGTTATATACCTAAAGTACCCACTGAGGTGGCCCAGCCGGTAGTCCTGTAGGCCTTCCATCCTCCTTCAGAGTCAGCGGAACAGAAAGGTAGGCTGCAACCGCTTTGTCCAGTCAGAGCCCTGGAGATGTATGTCCGGAGGACATCCCAGTGGCACAATTCGGACCAATTGCTGGCATGCTTTGGGTCCCCTCATAAGGGCAGCCCGGCTTCCAAACACACTATTAGCAGGTGGATAGTTGAGGCTATCGTTTCGGCATACGAGGTGCGCGGTTTGCCTTCACCTCTGTCGATAAGAGCTCACTCCACACGGAGTATGGCATCTTCCAGAGCTTGGTGGTCGGGAACCCCCCTCTCCGATATATGCGATGCTGCGGGATGGTCCTCGCCTCACACCTTTGTGAGATTTTACAGCCTAGACCGCCTAAATAATCCGGGATCTGTGGCTCTCTTGTCCTGTGTGCCCTGCTGGCTTCACACTCTGACAGGCATCCCTTCAGCATGGCGGAGTTGGTACTGCGTTCCCCATAGCGTCAGCTGACGTACCAGGTTACGTATGTAACCATGGTTACCTGATAGGGAACGAGACGCTGTGAGCTGCTTGCTTCAGTCGAAGGCTGACGACAACAGTGAAGCCGGCTCCCTTTATACTTCAATACAATACACAAGCTAGGAAGCATCAACCCTAACATCCTACACACCAACACAAAGGGCAAGTACCAAGCATCCACAGCCAGAACAAAACACAATTACAACCTAGGCAATTATACTCATAATGACCAAAAACACACAAATATGCAAATCACAATTCCATGATTTTATTATTTTCACCACTTCCAGCAATCCACACAAGCTTTACACCCTCTGAAAGGGCAGACGCTGCAGAAAACAAAGATGCCAGTCACGTTGCCGTGCGATGAAATATCCGTGATCTACAGTCAAAACTGTAACAAAAAATCATAACCATATCATAAAGCATGTCTTATCTTTGCTGTCTTCTGGTCAAAAGTTATATTCTGATTGAAAAAGACGGTTCTAGCATGTTCTCTTGTGTATTACGGTCCCTTTGAAATCAATGGCGGATCCCAGTGTTTTTCCACAAGCACAAACAGTCGGCTCAGAGGGAGGAGGGACCTCACAAACAGAATACACTGGCTCTGGCCTTACTGCCTTCTGGATAGTGATTGGTGTTGCTAAGCCAACCGTGGGCGGTTTCAGTCGATTCTATTGGCTATAATGGTCAGAAAGAGGTGTCATTTATGCAGATCGGCCAATGGGCTGCTGAGTTGTGACACGTTTTTTTTTTTTGTCATGCCACAGATGCAGCTCCAGAAGCATACAGTATGTACAGAGAGAGTGCCTAGGTAAATCTGAGCCAGATTATAAGCTCAAAATTACTCAAAAACAGTTGTATTTGATGGAATGAGTTACTATAATGATATATTAGTGAAATATAATTAGAATTTTACTGCCTGGTACCTAAAACAGGTCAATGGCACATCTGGATCCAAATGCCACATTTGCTGGTTCTGCCTGGAAATATCTGTGATAAAATGTGTGTTAAACTGCTTAGGTTCACTTTTTTAGCATCTACTTTTGCACAGTTACTTAGCAAATATTATTTTAATCAAAGTTTAGGCTTATTCCTTGATGATTCTAATGTGTTTTCACTATAAATTATGTGGGGTTTTTTAGGCGGAGGTAGAAATTTCAATTTTCTACTGCTTTCCAGATGCATATTATAGATACCTGAATCTCTACACTTCTGTTGTAATCTCACAGGTCTTAGCTTTCTTTTGAGACCAAGTTTATGCATATAGCCTTTGTGGTTGTTAAGATATACTCAATCTATTTGGGCATGTAATTTCGGAAAATAGTTAGGAAAAATGGGCTTAGTGGTGAAGACGTTGTCCAAACAAAAGTTAAGACTCATTTGGACTCATACAATCCTGTACCATAAGCTCATTATAGCCACACATATTTTGGAGCGAGGAAGTGACTCTTAATTCAATTAAATTTAATGTTATTTATGTAGCGCCAATTCATAACAGAAGTTATCTCATTGCACGTTCTTGTAGAGCAGGTCTAGACCATACTCTTTATAATATTATAAACAGAGACCCAACAAATCCCACCATGAGCAAGCACTTATTGACAGTGGTGAGAATAAACTTCCTTTAAGAGGCAGAAACCTCGGGCAGAACCAGACTCAGTGCTGGGTGGCCATCTGCCGCTGCTGTGTTGGGGTGAGAGACAGAGGGGGTGGGGGGGGTTAGACAGAGAGAGGGACAGAGAGAGTGGAGAACAATGTGGATTCCACATAGAAAAATAATAATGTAATGGTAGAGGTAATATTAATAAATAGAAATTATAGTGATAATAATAGTGATAGGAATAATATTGATAATAAAAGTAATTAATGGTTATAAATAATAATAATTGTCGTCATCGAGCCCACAATCATAGATCTAGACTCTGTAGCTCCGGAGGCAGAAATACTTGCTGAAAGCGACAGAAGGAGAGAGCACAAAACTATGGGAAAGAGAAGATGTGGAGTTAGTAACATGCATTAATGAGATAAGAATGCATACAGATGGAGGGGGAGAGGAGGCAAGAGGAGAGAGGTGCATCTTGGGAAGTCTCCCAGCAGTCTAGGTCTATAGTGGCAAAAATGCCATCTAGAGTAACTATATCTTTAGATATTGTGTTTTGGAGGTGTTTGGGGCCAAGGACGATAATTTCAGTTCCCTTTCAAGGGAACTTCAACGCTGCGTCAGCTGACGCTATGGGGAACGCCTCCAGCGTGACGGCCTCTGAATCTCTGTAACAACTTAGACCAATCTTGATTGGGTTCGGCGTCAACATGTGACGCACGCCGGCGGAACCGGAGGTATAAAGGGAGCCGGCTTCATTGTTGTCGTCAGTCTTCTGATCTTCAGCAAGCGCTCTGGGTCTCTGAAAATGGCGAGTGTAAAGCGGTTTCGGCAGTGCGTGTATCCCTGCCCGCGCTATATCCCTGACGGCGACACCCACGATATGTGTGCGGCCTGTTTGGGAAGAGAGCATGCACTAGCAGCCCTCGAAGGGCCTGGCTGTGTGCATTGTGAGCGTTTCCCGGTTAGGAAGCTCCGCTCTCGGCTGGCGCTTTTCGAGGAAGGCGGCCAGCTCTGCTCCCCACGCGGTAAGGGACCGGCAGTTGCTGAGGCATCCCGGCGACTACTCTCATGGGGATCGCAGATGGACCTTGGCGACGAAGGTGAGACAGCTTCGGCTCTTTCTTTCCCTTCATCCGCGGGTTCTTTCTCCCGCTTTCGGGATCCGGAAGCCCGCACCGAGTCTGCGGCTTCCGTCCCGGAGCGGGAGCCCGCTCGCCGAGACTCCGGTTCCGAGGAACTGGATGTACTCGGAGCGGAAGGCGGTGACATGGGTGGCTCGTCAGCCAAGTCTCCGCAGTATGACGAGCTGCTGGAGGTGGTTTCCCGTGCGGTGGCTAGGCTCAATATCGCTTGGCCTGCGGAAGAGCAGGACGCTCGTCACTGGATTAAGCTCGACGAGCGTTTCCTTGTAGCCCCACCTCCTCGCCGACGTCGGGATTTACCGTTCTTTCCGGACCTCCACGAGGGGTGGAGGTCCTGGTCCCGGCCGTATTCTTCACGGCTTTCTAGCCCGACTGGTCGCCAGTATGCTTCGATCAGCGGATGTAAAGAGAACGGTTATGGCAGAATGCCAGGTATTGAGGAGACGCTGGCGGCGTATTTATCGCCGGAGGCCGCCTGAAAACCCCGATGTTGCCTACTAAGCCCTGCCGTACTACCTCTGCCTTAGTCGGCAAGGCTTACATGGTGGCAGGTCACACCATGGCGGTCTTGCAGGCGTACCAGGCCGATCTGCTTGACGACCTCGATGACGGGGGGCCCCTCGCATCCGAGGATGTGATGGAGCTTCGCCGTGCAACAGATTTATTGCTCAGGGCCACGAAGGATACGGACCGAGCTATCGGGCGGTCCATGGCCCTGCTCGTGGCGACAGAGCGCCACTTGTGGCTAACTCTGTCGGGTATTAAGGAGAGGGACAAAACCTTCCTTTTAGATGCCCCGCTTTCACCCGGTGGTCTCTTCGGGGAAGCGGTCGGCTCAGTTGTCGAGCGCTTCAGGGAAGCGCGCCAACAGGCTGCGGCCTTCCAGCGATTTATCCCTCGTCGAAAGAGGGTATGCTTTGGGCCCCCTCGTAAGGGATGCCCGGCTACCGAACACACTATTAGCAGGTGGATAGTTGAGGCTATCGCTTCGGCTTACGAGGTGCGCGGTTTGCCTTCACCTCTGTCGATCAAAGCCCACTCCACACGGAGTATGGCATCTTCCAGAGCTTGGTGGTCAGGAACCCCCCTCTCCGATATATGCGATGCTGCGGGATGGTCCTCGCCTCACACTTTTGTGAGATTTTACAGCCTAGACCGCTTACATAATCCGGGATCTGTGGCTCTCTTGTCTTGAAGTGTGCCCTGCTGGCTTCACACTCGTGACAGGCATCCCTTCAGCATGGCGGAGTTGGTACTGCGTTCCCCATAGCGTCAGCTGACGCAGCGTTGAAGTTCCCTTGAAAGGGAACGTACCAGGTTACGTAAGTAACCATGGTTCCCTGATAGGGAACGAGACGTACTTCCGGCATGCCTGTGAGCGGCTTGCTTCAGTCGATCAGAAGGCTGACGACAACAGTGAAGCCGGCTCCCTTTATACCTCCGGCGTGCGTCACGTGTTGACGCCGAACCCAATCAAGATTGGTCTAAGTTGTTACAGAGATTCAGAGGCCTTCACGCTGGAGGCGTTCCCCATAGCGTCAGCTGACGCAGCGTCTCGTTCCCTATCAGGGAACCATGGTTACCTACGTAACCTGGTACGTTTTGTCTGAGTTTAAAATTAGAAAATTGCAGGTCATTCAGGTTTTTATGTCCTTAATTAAGGCATGCTTGAAGTTTAGCTGACTGATTACTTTCATCTGGCTTGATCGATAGATATAATTTGGTATCATCCGCATAACAATGAATGTTTATGGAGTGTTTCCTAATAATATTACCTAAAGGAAGCATATATAAGGTTAATAAAATTGGTCCAAGCACAGAACCTTGCAGAACTCCGTGGCTAACTTGTGCGGGGAATTCTTAAGAAATAGCATTTGAAAAAATAAGGCGACCGACCTCCAGACTTGTATTTTAGTCATGTAGGGAAAAAAGATGATTTAAAGGTTTTAGTAGTTCTTCAGAATTCATTGTAAAAGAGTTAAATATGAAAACCTTTGTTTTGTCAAAAATTTTTTCAAATTCAGAAAAAAAGTCATTTACCATCACTTCAGAATGTCTGTGCATTTTCATTAGTGGAAAGGTAAATTTTTCTGGCAAAAGCTCGATTCACTGGCCACTCTCTTCTCTCTTTAAGAAAACGTAGGTAATGTCTGACAACAAAATTGTCATTTGTCACTATAGGTGTTTCAAGTGTACCCCATTAGGTTACCCTGACATTATTGAGCATGTGTGTCAGTCAGCCAAGAGTACAGGGACTGTGTGCTGTGACTGTGAATGCAACACTGGAGCTTGTTAGTAGTCTGGCAGGGCTGTAATTTTTTGTTGCTCGGTGAGTAAAAGCCACATAGCAGAACCAAACATCCTGATATTAAAGCTGAACACACTCACCTGAACTGTTAGGATTTTAATAAAAAAAAACCCAAATAATAAAATATATTTTGTTTAACACAATCTTTTTTTAAACCAGGACTGTGTGATACACTAGTTGTGCAAACAAGGAAGAGAGGAGCATCATTTTCAAATAACAGTCTCAGTGCAGTACAGCTCATTACATTAAGAAAAAAAAATCAAACTAAAAAGCACCTCAGGGCTCTAGACAGCAGCACAAGGAGCTGACAGGAAAAAAGAGGCACCTGGCCTACTTTCCAAACCTTACCCAGAATTTTAAATTACATCACAATCGATTAATCAGAGGTGAAAAAAACTCTTTGCCTGTGATAGGTGAGTGGCTGCCCTGCCTTCATCACTACTGGATCTTTTCATCTTCTCAGCGGCTGCCACAGCGGTGATACCTCTGCCACATTAACATGTGTAGAAAGAGGGAAAGAAAGAGAAAAGGAAGGGAGAAAAGAGGAGAGTGAGAGAAGAGTGAAACACAGCCAAAAAAGATTGAGGAAAAGGCGAACAAGAAAGAGAGAGCATGACTTTGACACAGCAGATTAAAAAAGAATAACAGGCGCGAAAAGTGTCACATCTAATAGGGACACGACACAAGCCTCCTATGAGACGCCGAGCTGTCACAGAGGAACAACGCTCTCTAAAAACAGAATGAGCACCATCTTTGCAGCACTAATCAGAGCCGACATTGGGAATACAACTCCTCGGTTATAATCTATTTGTAGCAGCGACGCTAAGCTTCATTTGTAGGAGATTTCATTTGCAGCGTGTTTGTCTTCCTGAATCTACAATTTGGTTGAGCTAATGAGCCTGACATATTGTACAGCTCAGGACAGCAGCGAGACATCAGAGCTTATCAGGGGCTCACTGTTACAAGCACAATAACATTTAATCTAGAGAGAATGACATTTTCAAATGATCTGTTTACATCAGTGTTAAATATCTAATGAGACATGCACCAAAGCATGTAATGCGTTACATGGGAATTGGGAAAGCTTCCAGTAACAACTTGTTTTGATTCTGTGAATTCGGACTTGGCTGGAAACTAACACCTGTAGAAAGATTATCAAGTAGAAAGTAATCAGAATAAGCTGCAATAATTTGTCCATTAGCTGTTCCTTTTCCTAAAACCATATCATGCCTTTTATTTTGAACCAAATCTCATCTGCAGTATACTTCTGAGGTATGTTAGATATTTTTTTCCGTCTGGGCTACAGCAAACCAGTTTACATTAGGACATTTTTTCACTCTTAATTTGTCCAAGCACCAGATACAATTTGAGCTTGAGGGTTCATTCTTGACACTGGACACAGAGGTTTCAACTCAAGTTCCACTTACTCGTCGTGGAGCTTTTGACTTCACGAATTAAGTGTAAAACTCGTCTTTTAAGCCAACATGGAAGAGACGTTGTGGAGGTGTTTAGAACATTGGATGCCATCTATTGTTTAATGAGAACTGAGAAAACGCTATGTGCTAATGAAGACTGTGTGATATGGTAGAAAGCTCCAGAACAAGCGAAAATGGTGCACATGTAAAAGATCATTCTGGGTCCTATGTTGGTAGTTTTTCTTTAGGTTCTTCTCTATAGGTTATGATAACATCAAAGTGTTTGATGAAATCAAAACAAAGTCCAACATGAACAGTTGTTATTTTCTTTAATACAAAATATCAGATTTGGTCCATACAGACACCATGTTGAAGCTGTAATTAAAGACAGAGTTAATTGTATTTTACATTGTGTATACTGTACTAATGATGCTAGGTGAAAACCCAGAGAAAAATGCAGATTACGACCAGGATCCAAATGATATTGTCTAAATTATCCCTGAATGCTGCATACACCACAACGAGATAGAAATGTAGTATATAGTATATATAGTAGTATAGTATATAGTAATGTACAATGGCTCGACAGTAGCCACAGAGGCTGTTGGAGGATGTAGCCAGTGCCGCAAAAGGAGGACAAAATAACATTTTCTGGCCTATGATGATGCCATTTTTGTTAAAATAAGTTTTCTCATGCATGTTGGTGTGCTACCACATCATGTTGAGATCCTTAAAACATTTATAACTGAAAACGTGATGGAAAGAAGGCAAAATGGCCACTACATTAGAAATGCAACAAAAACAACCAAATCCATGAATCCTGGGAGAGGAAACAAGAAAATGCCTAAATCAAAATGAACTGCTGGGTAAAGCATTCCCTCCAGTCAAAAGGTGATTTGATATGCATCAGATTCTCATCAATAATCCCTTGTCTGGGGTTATAGCTTAAGCACTGAGCAGTTTCATGGTTAAAGCTCTAGTAGCAATTCAGCTGGATATGCAGCTTGCTCTTATCACTGATACCATGTCATGTTCAGAGCTATGTAGCTCCAATACTGAGTGTTCCTTTCTGAGCAGCACAGCCAGAAATCCACCCGGAGGACAGCTAAGCACAGCTCTGAGCGAACTCATCCACAGCCTCTCTGCCGTCGGAAAATGTCCTCAGCAGGAAATTTCTGGGAATTCCCTCAGCATTAAGGTGCTTTGCTGCTCACTCTCTGTGGAACCGACTGTCACTGTCCTGCAGAATCCTGGTATGGAAAATATCCACTTTATTTTTTATTTGTTTTTGACTCAACATAATTTTAACATACAGAAAATAAAAAAGAACAGTTTTGGGAACATGGAAAATATGCTTTTTTCGCTTTCTTACTGCAGTTTTGATGAGAAGATAGATACTACTCTCAGGAAGACGCAGTTGGCTAAGCTTAGCATAAAGACTGGAAGCAGCTAGCCCAGCTCCCCCCAAGTTCATAAGTGCACCTATACCATTCAATTCAATTCAATTCAATTCAATTTTATTTATATAGCCCAGTATCACAAATCACATTTGCCTCAAAGGGCTTCACAATCTGTAACATACGACACCCTCTGTCCTTAGACCCTCGATTCGATTAAGAAAAAACTACCCAAAAAAACCCTTTTAACAGGGAGAGCAACAGAGGAGGGATCCCTCTCCCAGGACAAACAGACATGCAATAGATGTCGTAAGTACAGGATAGATTTATAGCATCAAAACTATAACATATACAGCCATGATGGCAAAATTGTTGTATATATATATTATTATGTTAGAAATGTTTAGGTGGTAAAACATAAGGGAAGATGATGGGTCCAGACGGACAACCGAGCAGCTCCAGGTGGAGTCCAACGAGCAGGACCTGAGCCACTCGTCCCCTGCACCATAGACACAGCAACACTGCCCCAGCAGGTCGCCATAGTCACAGATCCAGATACATCTCCGGACACTGAAATACCTGCTGAAAGTGACAGTAAGAAAGAAGAGACGGACGACTAAGCACAAAACTCCGGGAGAGGGAAGAAGTCAAGTTAGTGACATGCATTTATGGGATGAGAATGCATATGGATGGAGAGGAGGACAGAGGTGAAGAGAGAAAGGTGCATCATGGGAAGTCCCCCGACAGTCTAGGCCTATAGCAGCATAACTAAGGGATGGTTCAGGACTCTCCTGAGCCAGCCCTAACTATAAGCTTTATCAAAGAGAAAAGTCTTTAGCCTATTCTTAAATGTGGAGATGGTGTCTGCCTCCCGAACCCGAACTGGGATCTGATTCCACAGAAGAGGAGCTTGATAGCTAAAGGCTCTGGCTCCCATTCTACTTTTGGAGACTCTAGGAACCACAAGTAACCCTGCATTCTGAGAGCGCAGTGTTCTAGTGGGGTAATAAGGCACTATGAGCTCTGTAAGATACGACGGTGCCTGACCATTAAGAGCTTTATAGGTGAGGAGAAGGATTTTAAATTATATTCTGGATTTCACAGGGAGCCAGTGCAGAGAAGATAATATTGGAGAAATATGATCTCTTTTCCTAGTTCCTGTCAGTAGACGTGCTGCAGCATTCTGAATCAACTGGAGAATCTTAAGGGACTTTTTCGGGCTGCCTGATAATATGGAATTGCAGTAATCCAGCCTTGAAGTAACAAATGCATGGATTAATTTTTCTGCATCATTTCAAGACAGGAAGTGCCTGATTTTTGCAATGTTACATAGGTGAAAAAAGGCAGTTCGTGAGGTTTGCTTCATGTGGGAGTTGAAGGATAGATCCTGATCAAAGATAACTCCTAGGTTCCTCACAGAGGTGCTGGAGGCCAGGGCAGTGCCCTCTAGAGCAATTAGATCTGCCGACAGCGAGTCTCGGAGGCGTTCGGGGCCATGTACAATAACTTCAGTTTTGTCCGAGTTTAACATCAGAAAATTTCTGGTCATCCAGGTTTTTATGTCCTTAAGGCATGATTGAAGTTTAACTAACTGATCAGTTTCATCCGGCTTAATCGATAAATATAACTGGGTATCATCTGCGTAACAATGAAACTTTATGGAGTGCTTTCTAATAATATTGCCCAAAGGAAGCATATATAAAGTAAATAGAAGTGGTCCAAGCACAGAACCTTGCGGAACTCCGTGACTAACTTTGGTGTGCTCGGATGATTCATCGTTAACATAAACAAACTGAGATCGGTCTGATAGATAGGATTTAAACCAGCTTAACGCGGTTGCTTTAATTACCAGCATCTCTAAAGCTCACACATTAGAAAAAACATGTTTTATATAGATTTGTATGGTTTGGTGAGAGCCAGGCTATCTATTTCCCCTTTTTTTCAGTTTTTGTGCTAAGCTAAGCTACATTTGATTCATTTGAAGTTTGCATTTCACATTTCAGTGATCAACTAGTGACCAAATATTGTATTACAAACATTAGCCACTGGCAGAAATTTAATCAACAATTTTGAAAGTTGTTTAACAAAAAAAAATGCCAAAAATTCAATGGTTACCGTTTCTCAAATGTGAGGTTTAAATCACTGTAAATTGAATATCTTTTGTTTTGGACGGTTGGTCAGACAAAATGAGCAATTTGAGAACTTCACCTTAGAATCTGGGCAACTGCAATGAGCATTCTTCACCAATTGTTTTCAACATTTTATGGACTAAACAAGTAACTGATTAATTGATAGATTAATAGATTAAATTAAATGAAAATATATAAGTTGCGGTACTAATAATTAGCAATACATTCTGAAGGACACTTATTAAGGAGCGGCTGTGGCTCGGTGGAAGAGCAGTCGTCCAGCAATTGGAAGGTTGGTGGTTCGATCCCAGCTTCCCCCAGCCATGTGTTGAAGCATCCTTGAGCAAGATACTGAACCCTGAATAGCTCCCGAAGCTGCGCCTGAGTGAGTGTGAATGATTAGTTTGTACTGATGGGCAGTTAGTCCTCCTGCCATCAGTGTATGAATGTGTGTGAATGGGGTGAATGTGATATGTAGTGTAAAAGTGCTTTGAGTACAAGTACAGTCCATTTACCATTAAATACAACTAAGTCTAACCAGCAGGATTCAGCGTATATCTGGACTACAGCTGCCATCTGCAGTGCAGCTAACCATTACCAATGAGAAAATACCATTTACTTTTATGCTGTTCTACCTCACGAAGCTGAGTGTAAGGGTATTAGCATGTGTGTGTATATGTGAGTGTTTTCGTTATACTCTCAGGTATCAAGCCGTCCAACTCAGCAGACCTTTGTAAAAACCATGCAGGGCCTCAAATATGGCCAAGAGCCTATTATTTGGACATGAAAGACAGAATATGTGAATCACTGGCAGCCGGACTAAAGGAGGGAAAGAGCATGATTGGATTCAAGCAACGGGTGCCTGTCAGTGTGTGTGTGTGAATCCCAAACAATACTTTCAACGACTACACATGTGTATGCCAGTTAATTTGGCTCGAGTTTGGGTAATTGCAGAAGCAACCAGTGGACGTAGAGTCTTTCACAGGCTACAATCGAACACAAATACAGACACCACGTCTGTGTCCGTATACATACACACCCACTGTGTAGGAAAGAGGCTCTCCACAGCGGTGTAATTAGGCCCGGTCACTGCAGAGTCGTAATGGATAACCCTGTCTGAAAATGGCCAGGGGCAGCACACATAATTGAGCATGCTGTGTCTCTGTGCTTGCATGTGTGTGTGTTTCACAAGGGAGGGATACAAAAATGGCCTTTCTCGCTGCTTGCTTTTGTTTTATTTCTACTTGCTGGATTATATGTGCAGTAGCACCTAATGAATGTGGAGTTTAAAGCCTTGTGCCTTCATATGTGGCTACTACTGGGTGGTCTGGGGTTGGAAACCAGAAGTGTCTGTGACACTTAGCATAAAAAGAGTAAACGTTTGCCTTTTTAGCCTTCATATATATTCCAGGAACTAAAAACGCTCCCTGCTTATATAATGCAACATACGGTGTATGCGCATAAAATGTGAATGAATGGGCATTTTTATACATTTTGTTGTTATCTACAATGCTTGTATTACAGCTAGGGTTGGGTTTAGATAACCAGTCACATTTTAGACTGAGTTCCAAGTTGAAAACTTCAAAATTGTATTAAGCTCTGAGTCTGAAACTTTGTCATTCAGACACACAGTGTCCATTATGTAAATGTTAATTATGGCTTTATTCCGACATGACAAAACCTTTATGGAATGAGCCACAATGCTGGTGCAGAGAGGGAGTGGTGTTGGAGAACAGCGATGAGTTAAAAAAAGTGTCTACCAACGAGGAGGTGTGTTTTCTGTCCTCTCATAGGCTGCATCAGTTTTAAAACTTGTTTTGCCATTTTCCCTGACTTCTCACTTGTAAATCCCTTTATACATTTTCTCATCCATGCACCATTTGCTGTCCCACTGTGCACAAGCATAGAATGACAAGACATTAATTTGGGTCTCTCATTTGCTCATGTATAGTATATAAAGCATTACAATTAATTTCGTCCATGCAGTTTGTATGAATTATGAATTATTACTGCCCCGCTAGGGGAAAAACCCATTTTCATAGACATGAGGAGAACCTCTGCAGGGTTTCGAGGTTAATCAAACTGATTTTATTTTCTTTGTGCATAAGAGATGATAGCTGACTGACTGTATTTATTGCAGTGCTGTTAATGAGGCAGAACAAGGCATGTGTTTAATCTCTCTCTCTGTAGTTATCCTTGTGCTGCTGTGGCCTTTACGATAATGTGATGATTTTCAATTCAGACACGTTGTGACTCAAGCACTTATTATTATATTCATTTTTGAAAGGGTCTTGGCAAATCTCTTGCAAAATATTTTTTTTTCAAATTTCAAATGAGTTAAATTTAAGTAGCAAAGAGCAATATACAATACATCCAGATTTTCATTCAACTAAATATCAAGTCTATCTTAGTTTACTTGTTTAAATTAAAGAATAAGAACTACACTTATAACTAAAGCTAAAGTTATTTATAATGTTACTTAGAATTATATAAATAATTAGAATTGAACCTACATGATGCTTATATTGGGAGAAATATTTAAACCCAGCAATGTTTTTGTGGCTCCACTATTAAATCAAATAGAAATATTCAGTGCATAATTTTATTTCCTCTACTAATTTGAAATAGAGTTCTGTGGGCCTGGGTTCATTGGTGGGCCTGACAGGGTTAAAGAGGTTCAGACAAAAAAAGTAGCACTTTACATACTGAAGGCATGACTGACTGAGAGTTTTATAAATAATGTCACCTTTCCACGCTATCCTTGAAACACTGCTTCAGAAAATCATCAAAATGTAAATGTTTGCTTCAATATCAGCCACATGAAAGGCAGCATGAGAAGCAAACACATTAAAGCAGTCTTCAAAGTTAGTTTCCCCCATATGCTTGAAGTCATGGGACGCTGCCTGCTGATTATGTGATGGGTTGATTTCAAAGGACTGACGGGGCCTGCAACATTGACGCACCTAGAATAGCAGGATATACTTTCTTCAGAGCATGAGGTCCACTGGAGACAGTTGCCATGGTGAGGAATCGGTAGATTAGGGGAGAGGCTGGGTGTACAATACAATGAAAGTAATACACGACCAATGACTTGAAATTAGAAGTTAATGAAAATCGCATGTATGAAGGCAGCTACAGCCAGAATAATTCATGTCACTGTTTTTGACCCTCACAAAGCAACATGACCTAAGAAAAGATCCAAATATTAAAAACAGTCAGTGCCATAACCGAACACACAGTATCAGTGTGGGAAAGGACATGGCTGCTCAACACAAAACACAAAACTACAGCTTCAAAAAAAATTAATGGCAGGGCAACAATGCAGAAACCATTTGTACTACAGTGCCAAAAACAGAAAGCCACAAACCTTCATCCCTGATTCTATAGGTTTTAACAGTGTGTCATTCAGTACGCTACATTGTTTTACAACTGTTTTTGTCCTTCTTGACTGAGGTAATTTTGCCATTCCATTACCATGATAGCTATCTCTGGTGAGATGACTAGAGATGGACTGAAAGCTCTGAAAATTCTTTGAGTTAGGATAGTTTTTGACAGATTAGGGAGTAGCAAAGCTTGAAAATTCCATCCATCCATTCACCCTTCCATCGTCTATACTGCTTAGCTTGTTCAGGGTTGCAAAAACACATCTTAATCCGTGCTTACATTTACATTAATATGTTCTGTCATATCCATCGTGTGGTGAACATTTTTTTTTTCAAAATCAAACAAAAGGATGAGTCTGCTTTTTTGTGGAATATGATATGCCAGTTTCCTTCCAACACATATTAAACAAATACAAAAACCCATGCTTTTTGTGGTAACATTAAAGCAATCTTCAGAGTCAGTTACCCCTCCATATGCACAGCCAGAGGCATTTCTGAATGTGTATGTGTGTGTGAAGATGTGTGCTGCAATAACATGTCAGAATGTCATAGGCAGCTGCTTCTGGCATTCAGTGCCGCTCATAACATGTATGATATGTGTATGTTACTCTGTGCACAATAGACTTGGATGATTATTTTCATATGTCTCAGCAGTCCATAGCATGTGAATTACAAATTCACTGCCATGATACATTTACATTTCTCAGATTCCCTCTGGGGAGCTGACGCACTGTGTGATGCCACACTGCCATAAAATACTCAGGACTTGTGCTGAAACATCGCTCATGCTTTTGATAATAACTATATATAGCACCATCGAACAGGTTAAAAATAGTTCAATTTTGTGAATATGAGTCAAATAAACACGAATAATATCAGAACTGTGATGGCATGGTGAGCAGAAAAAAAGAATAATAAATGTCAAACCAACATGGGACTTAAAGATACAGTTGCATAGTCTGAAAAGAAAAGTCTAACACAAAATCAGAGAGACTCTCCAGGGAACAATAATACTTCACTAAATAATGTGGCAGCCTGCTGGTGGCAGTGAGGAGCCCTTTCAGGCTGCAAATGACTGATCCTGGACCACAGATACACATTCACATTCCCCTCTTCGCCTGTCTTCCTCATCCTCCTCCTCTTTTCTCCCTCAGTGAGACTGCCAACAGATGAATCCTGCCAAGTGCCTCCCCAGGAGAAGTGTGTGTGCGCCTGTGTCTCTCTAAATCTGAGAGTCTGTGTGCATGTGTGTCTTTCCACTTTGATGGCAACGTTGGCAGTAATGTGTCTAATGGAAGATAAGCAACACTCTCTCAGACAAGTCTTCACAGCCAAGCACTTCCCCCAACATCATCATGCTTAGTGCAATAGAGGGACTACTCTGTCCCAATCCATCCACACTCAGACACACACACACACACACACACACACACACACACACACACACACAGAGCGACGGTTTGGATCATCTGTCTCAAAGCTACCCTTATCATCTCTCACACAAAGTCCGCGGAGCCTCACACTCATGCACATACACACACACACCCACGGTTGGATGATGACTCCCGGAGATGAGTTTCATTCATAGAGGGACACCTCAGAGAAAGTGTAGCTTTGGATCGCCATGCTCAAAGCTGCCTGCAATAATTTCTCCTCCAAAGTATGTCCCCGCGCGCACACACACACACACACACACACACACACAAACCAGTGAAGTCCTTTGTGAGAGAGTGAAGAAACGAGCGGCACTTATAGAGAAAGAAAGAGGGAGAGTCCTTGACTGCCGGCTGACCCTGCAGCTTGTTTGTGCCGATTTTGAAGAGAGCATTCTGATTGAGGGGGAAGGGAGAGGAGTGGACTCAGAGTTCATTACACACAACACAACTAGCAGTGACAGGCGGGGGAAGTAAGGAGGAGGCAAGAATGATGGACCACACCAAAGGTCCGAGTCCACATTGTCAAGCAATGAGAACATCTGAACTGCTGTCATTTTTTTAAGGGCTAGACTGATAAATCAGCTGGGCAGTGTTGTACACCCATATGACTTCCTCGCTGACCGCAGCTACGGTACAGCTGGAGTGAAGTGTTATGCTCCAGGCATATTCTATTAATTGACATTTACATTTAGTAATTTATCAGACACTTTTATCCAAAGCAACTTACATATGAGAACATTCACAAACCGAAGCCGCAGCTTCGGGAGCATTTTTGGGGATTCAGCATCTTGCTCAAGGATACTTCGACGCATGGCTGGGGGATCGAACTGCTGACCTTCCGATTGGCAGGCAACCGTTCTGCTACCAAGCCACAGCCACCCCTAATTCTTTACATTATTCTATTATTTCTCTGTGAGTTCATTATTTATTTACAGACCTGTCATATTGCAGAGCTGTTAAAATATTGAATGGTAAATGGACTGTACCTGTATAGTCGCCCAGTCAAAGTGCTTTACACTACATGTCATTCACACAAAAGAAACTAATCACTTAGCATCTTGCCTTCGAATCGTTGACCTCCTGAGTAGTCGACGAACAGGATGCTTCACCTGAGCTACAAATCCCAAAGGAATTGATCTTTTCTACCTTAATAAAAATGAACTCTAAGGAGCCACTGTATCCTTGTATTTCCTCATGTGAATGAGAAATGTACTGCATAAGCATGTTGAGTATAAGAGCAAAAATTGTAGTTTCAGTCCAAACACTTCAGCATTAGCCTTGCTGAAACACTAAACCCACTCTGAACCAAAAGCTCAATGGCCTAAACTCACTTATCAAATAAATCACTCTTTAGGCAAAACATTCTCACTCACTAAAACACATTTTTCACTGTGATGCACTTGTGTTGCAAAATGGTAAACATGCAGGGCAGAAGTAAAAACACAGCAACACAGTCATCGTTAAACACCCAACCTCTCAAAATTGTTCACACTTGTTTTTAATGATTTGATTAAGCCAATTGAATAGAATAAGCCAGTTCAGAGTGCACAGGTGAGTTAAATGTTAAAACCACAAATGAATGGAAACAATCGGAGAGGCAGAGGAGGAAGGGTACGTGCTAGAGGTGGTGGTGGAGGAGGAGGAGAAAGAAAAGGACGAGGAAGAGCAAGAATAAGAAGAGTAATTTCAGATGAACTGTGATAGACTATGTTCTTGTTCATGAAATTACAATGACGGAAGCACGACAAAAAGTACTACCCAATTTGAGCAGATTCTCTGTGGCCCCCGTAATCAGGACATTCAGAGAAAGGAACAGGTAATTGCATTTTTTTTGGTCATTGAAAGTACAGTATACTGTATACAGATCTCTCAGTATATCACTTTGGCAATAAAAAGGGGACTAGAAGAAAAAAGACAACCTTTCTTACCATACAATATTTTACTGAAGTAAAGTCCATTACTATGTTTTTACTATATGTTTACTTTGTAACTGCATCTTCACTTTTAGTAGCTTTGATCCTTTCAGCTAAGCGAATGGGGTGATGCTAGACCAGTCACTCGCTGCAAAGCCATCTCAGAAACTGTTTGGTCTGATGGCGGTAGTGTCCAACACGAGTCTATCGGCCTGCTGTACGAGTCCTTCGCAGTGGTGGTTCAAGACCAAGAGGTTTTCCCGAGGTGGTGGAGCTCCTTCGGGAGGAGATTGGCAAAGCAGGGGCTTACGTAGACCTGCTTGCTACCCACGACAATTCTCATTGTCATCTGTGGTTCTCCCTGTCGCACCCAGCTCCTCTTGGACTGGGCGCAAGGGTACAGGAATGGCCGAGGCATTCTGTACACATTTCATCCACTTGTTCTGCTTCCGGTAGTTCTAGAGAGAGCGTTGGAATGGGGCTGTCTTCCATTAGTGGCTCTGTTCAGGCTGGGCCAAGCTCGGTTCTCGGACCTTGTGTCTCTCCTCGACGGCTCTCATCTTGAGACCCCGTTTAGGAGGGACCTCCTCTCTCAGGCGGGCGTGTCTTCATACACTTGGACTGTGGAAGTGGAAACTGTGGGCTCGGCCTCTGCCGGGGCCCAGCTCATAAGTTTTGGTCTCCCAACTGAGGTTGCTGAGACCATCCTACACTCTAGAGCTCCCACCACAAGGAAACTGTACGTGCTGAGGTGGAGATTCTCCACTTTCTGGTACAGAGCCTGGTACCGGAGTTCCTGCAAGAGAGGTTCTCCGCTGGGTTAGCTCCCTCCACATTAAGGGTGTATGTGGCGGCCTAGTAGCTTACCACAATCCTTTGGGTGGTGTTTTATGGGGGCGACACCCGCAAGTTACTTGTTTCCTCCCTGGACCGTGGAGATTAAGACCTGCAGTACACACCAGGGTGCCCGGCCTGGGACTGGACTGCAGTCCTTCCAGGCCTTTCTGAGGCTCCCTTTGAGCCGCTGGAGGAAGTTTCAGCGAGTTTCTTACTCTCAAAACTGTATGTCTGCCACCTTCTCTTCATTGAAGAGAATGAGGGATTGGCAGGCCCCCTTTGGCACCCTCGTGCTTGGGAACTTGCCCCGTCCGAGGCCCGGGTACGTTCCTAAGACTCTTACTAATCCCGTGAGACCTGTGGTACTCCAGGCCTGCTTTCCACCTCCATTTTGAGACCGGAAAAATAATCTGCTTTGCCCTGCTCGGGCACTAGACGCTTATGTCCACAGAGCTGCCCTGTGGAGGAACACTGAACGGCTGTTCGTGTGTGACGGGCCACCCTAGAGAGGGGGTCCAGCGTCATAGCAGAGGAAGAGCAGGTGGGGGGTCGAGGCCACCTCACTTGCCTATGTGGCGGCCGGTCAGCCTTCTCCGCTGGCTGTCCAGGCCAATTCTACCGGGAGCATGGCTGCCTCTTGGGCATTTTTGGGCAGGAGTTTTCTGCCCGACATTTGTGCTGCGGTGGGCTGGTCCTTACCGCACACCCATGTCAGGTTTTATGAACCGGACATGATTACTACTCCGGGGGCTCGGCTGCTCGCTTCTTAGTGTAATGTCACAGGCAGGCATCCGGCATGAGTATTCTCGTTCCCATAGCAGTGACACAGCGCGGGTTCCCTTGAAAGGGAATTTCTGGGTTACGTATGTAAACTTTAGTTTCCTGAATAGGGAATGAGATGCTGCCTCACCCTGCCATACTCCCCGCATGCCTGCAAGTGCCTTGCTTCAGCCTTTACCAGAAGCTAACGGCATGTGTTTGCCGGTATGTTTTATAGCTTCAGGGTCTGCAACGTCACCTGCCGATGACGTTCTGTCTCCCTATTGGACTGATGGCATAGATGCTTCATGACGCAATCACGCAGAGGTGTTCCCATAGTGACGCAGCGTCTCATTCCCTATTCAGGGAACTAAAGGTTACATACGTAACCGAGACGTTTTCACCGTGGTGTCCAGATTCAGGAGTGCATAAATGTTTGCCTAGAACAGTTTTCCTCTGCATGGCTGTGAAAGGTTTATGACCGAAACCCTGAAACCAGGGAAAATCCCCAAAAGGCAATGGACTTGGCCTGTGGTGACATAGGTGTGGAGTCCTGTCAAGGCTGGATCCCCCTTGTGATATAAACAAAGTTCTCTGGCCTGACTCAGCACAAAGATGTGATGCTGAGGCAGAATTAATCTATTGTCGTCTTTGATTTTCAGTTGCACAACATTTTACAGTGTATAGTGCTTTCCATTTAGATTCTCTTCCTTGTCCTTTTGCAGTACTGTATTTTAATGCATTCAGTACTGTATTACGTGTCGTACATACAGTATACAATATCCTCTTAATGTTGTTAGCTTCTCACCTGTAAGGTATAAAACCAGTTTAGTCTGGTTTAATCAACTTAGGTATGTTCTTCTGAATTCTTTGCGCCAGAATCTTTAATATTTTCTGATCATCGCATAACAAACTGATTGGTCTATACCCATTACACAAAGTAGGGTGGTAGTAGTAGTCTTTGCCTTCCTTAAAAAGGACAGAGATGATAGCCTCTGAGCAAATTTTTGGTGGAAATGAATGGTACTGATTTATTAGTTAATATGGCTACTCCTCTTTTCTTGCCATATAGGCATGACATATCTGATTCACCAAATCTCTGTTTAACTTTTTATACTCTTCAATTAGATGTGTTTCCTGGATTAAAACAATTGAGCACTGTAGTTTCTTTATCTTATTCAACATTTTCTTCCTCTTAATGGGATGGTTTGAGCTATGGATGTTATGACACCAAAAGTCAAAAATCACTACTGCAAAGAACTTCCACATAAAAGAGAAAACCGAGAGATGTGGTGAGTTCTCTCTGTTAATAGCAAAAAGTGCACCTGCAACAAACAAGATGTTAAACTAAGTTGCTTCTTGTTCAAATCAGCAAGTTTTGGGCATCCTCATCCTCATGTTGCTCTTGTAAACCCTATTAGTTTGGAGAAAAAAATGTAATGAAGTTTAAACCAACTGAAATTACATCTTATTAATTTTAGTGTTTTTTATATATATATATACATATATATGTATATATATATATATCCTTGTCCGTGATAAGCTCAGTCACAAATCCTACCATGTCGTTTTTTCTGAGGTGTCCGGGACACCGAATAGATGTACGTTGTTGATTCTTGACCGTGATTCCAAGTCTTGGCGTCTTAGTACAGCAGAAAGCTGATTTATTTTTCCTGCCTGGCCGTTCTGTCCTCAGTGTCACTCAGCCTTTCCTCCATATTTGTTGTTTGTTGCTCCAACGAGGATATTCTTTCAAAAGGGTTCTTTACATTTGTTTCCAGTCGGCCCAGCAAGGTTTTGATGTAATTAGCTGCCTCTATTTGAACCTGTTTTAGCTTGAATATTTCAGCCAGAATTGTAGCCTCCTGTTCCCTTTCAAGGGAACTTCAACGCTGCGTCAGCAGTAAAACCCTTTCTAACGCCTCCAGCGTGACGGCCTCTGAATCTCTGTAACAACTTAGACCAATCTTGATTGGGTTCCACGTCAACACGTGACGCACGCCGGTGGAACCAGAGGTATAAAGGGAGCCGGCTTCACTGTTGTCGTCAGTCTTCTGATCTTCAGCAAGTGCTCTGGGTCTCTGAAAATGGCGAGTGTAAAGCGGTTTCGGCAGTGCATGTATCCCTGCCCGCGCTATATCCCTGACGGCGACACCCACGATATGTGTGCGGCCTGTTTGGGAAGAGAGCATGCACTAGCAGCCCTCAAGGGGGCTGGCTGTGTGCATTGTGAGCGTTTCCCGGTTAGGAAGCTCCGCTCTCGGCTGGCGCTTTTCGAGGAAGGCGGCCAGCTCTGCTCCCCACGCGGTAAGGGACCGGCGGTTGCTGAGGCATCCCGGCGACTACTCTCCTGGGGATTGCAGATGGACCTTGGCGACGAAGGTGAGACAGCTTCGGCTCTTTCTTTCCCTTCATCCGCGGGTTCTTTCTCCCACTTATGGGATCCGGAAGCCCGCACCGAATCTGCGGCTTCTTCCGTCCCGGAGCGGGAGCCCGCTCACCCAGACTCCGGTTCCGAGGAACTGGATATACCCGGAGTGGAAGGCGGTGACATGGGTGGCTCGTCAGCCCAGTCTTCGCAGTATGACGAGCTGCTGGAGGTGGTTTCCCGTGCGGTGGCTAGGCTCAATATCGCTTGGCCTGCAGAAGAGCAGGACGCTCGTCGCCGGAGTAAGCTTGACGAGCGTTTCCTTGTAGCCCCACCTCCTCGCCCGCGTCCTGGTCCCGGCCGTATTCTACACGGCTTTCTAGCCCGATTGGTCGCCAGTATGCTTCGATCAGCGGGCGTAAAGAGAACGGTTATGGCAGCATGCCAGGTATTGAGGAGACGCTGGCGGCGTACTTTATAGTTCCGAAGAGAGACGGTGGTCTGCGCCCCATTTTGGATCTTCGTCGCCAGAACCGGCCTCTGAGGAGGCTTCGGTTCCGGATGTTAACGATCCCTATGATTGTGAGTCAAATTCGGTCCGAGGACTGGTTTGTCACGATCGATCTAAAGGAAGCGTACTTCCATGTCTCTGTCATTCCGGGACACCGGAAGTTCCTGCGGTTCGCTTTCAGGGGCAAAGCTTACCAGTATCGGGTGCTTCCTTTTGGCCTAGCACTCTCCCCCCGCACCTTTACGAAATGCATTGATTCCGCCCTGGCTCCTCTCAGACTCCAGGGGATCCGCATCCTCAATTATTTGGACGACTGGTTGATTCTAGCCCAGTCTCGTCTCCTCGCAGTACAGCATCGAGATGTTGTACTTGCGCACTTGAGGTGCTTGGGGTTGAGGCTCAACGCGAGCAAGAGCACGCTCACTCCAACACAAAGGATTACGTTCCTAGGAGTAGTGTGGGACTCAGTTACGTTGCGGGCACAACTGTCTCCCGCACGCATCGAGTCAATCCTGACTATGGTACTCAGGGTGCAGCTCGGCCGACACCTCACTGCAAGTCAGTTTCAGAGACTGTTGGGCCTCATGGCTGCAGCATCCACCGTAATTCCGCTTGGATTGCTGCACATGAGGCGACTGCAGTGGTGGCTCAGGGACGCCGGATTTTCCCCGAGGGGCAATCCTTTTCGCCTGATCAAGGTTACGCACAGATGCATGCGTGCCTTAGACAGGTGGAGACAACAGGCGTTTCTGACCCAGGGCCCAGTGCTGGGCATGGTGTACCACCGTTGCACACTCTCGACGGACACCTCCAGCACCGGATGGGGCGCGGTTCTGGAAGGCCGCACAGCCCGAGGTCTGCGAACCAGATCCTCTTGTGGTCCCAGGGGAAGTTGCTCTCTCTCAGAGCACTCTTCATACATGGGTACCTCAATGTGGGAGCAGACATCCTGTCGAGGCAGAGGCCGAGGCTCGGGGGATGGAGACTGCATCCCGAGACGGTGCAGATGATATGGAGGCAATTCGGCAGAGCACAAGTGGACCTATTCGCGTCCCCGGACAACGCTCACTGCCCCCTCTGGTTCTCCCTTGTGTATCCAGCGCCCCTGGGGCTGGATGCCATGGCACAGCCGTGGCCGAGGCTGCGGGTGTACGCTTTTCCCCCGATTGCTCTGCTCCTGGGGGTTCTAGAGAAAGTTCGCCGAACGGGGGCCCAGCTGTTGCTCGTGGCCCTGTTCTGACCAGCCAGAATCTGGTTCTCGGGCCTGGTATCCCTCCTGGACGGCCCCCCATGGGAGATTCCCGTCAGGAGGGACCTGCTGTCGCAGGGCCTAGGCGAAATATTCCATCCCTACCTGAGGAAATTCAAGCTGTGGGTCTGGCCCCTGAGAGGGACCACCTCCGAGCTTCCAGTCTATCTACCGAGGTAGTTGAGACCATCCTACACTCTAGAGCCCCCTCCACGAGGAAACTGTATGCGGGCAAGTGGAAAATTTTCACGAAATGGTGCCTGGAGCGCCATCTTGACCCAGTTCACTGCCCGATGGCTTCAGTGCTGGAGTTCCTCCAAGGCTGGTTTTCGGCTGGACTCTCCCCTGCTACACCTAAGGTGTATGTGGCTGCAATTGCAGCATTCCAAAGTTTGGTGGATGGTTGCTTGCTTGGGAAGCACTGCTTTGTTACCAGTTTCCTTTGTGGCACCTTGAGGATGAGGCCTCCAGTTCGAGTCAGAGTCCCTCCGTGGGATCTGACAGTGGTGATGGATTGACCACAGCACCATTCGAGACACTGGACGATGCATCAGACAGGTGTCTGGCCTTAAAGATGGCATTTCTGCTGGCCATTACTTCTCTCAAGAGAGTGGGAGATCTGAGGCCCTGTGGGTGGCTCCTGCTAACCTAGAGATTGTTCCAGGCGCAGTTAGAGCCATCCTGCATCCCAGGCCGGGTTATGTACCTAAAGTACCCACTGAGGTGACCCAGCCGCTAGTCCTGTAGGCCTTCCATCCTCCTTCAGAGTCAGCGGAACAGAAAGGTAGGCTGCAACCGCTTTGTCCAGTAAGAGCCCTGGAGATTTATGTCCGGAGGACATCCCAGTGGCACAATTCCGACCAATTGCTGGTATGCTTCGGGTCCCCTCATAAGGGCTGCCTGGCTTCCAAACACACTATTAGCAGGTGGATAGTTGAGGCTATCGTTTCGGCTTACGAGGTGCGCGGTTTGCCTTCACATCTGTCGATCAGAGCCCACTCCACACGGAGTATGGCATCCTCCAGAGCTTGGTGGTCGGGAACCCCCCTCTCCGATATATGCAATGCTGCGGGATGGTCCTCGCCTCACACTTTTGTGAGATTTTACAGCCTAGACCGCTTAAATAATCCAGGGTCTGTGGCTCTCTTGTCCTGAAGTGTGCCCTGCTGGCTTCACACTCGTGACAGGCATCCCTTCAGCATGGCGGAGTTGGTACTGCGTTCCCCATAGCGTCAGCTGACGCAGCGTTGAAGTTCCCTTGAAAGGGAACGTACCAGGTTACGTAGGTAACCATGGTTCCCTGATAGGGAACGAGACGCTGCGTCTCGCTGCCATACTTCCGGCATGCCTGTGAGCGGCTTGCTTCAGTCGATCAGAAGGCTGACGACAACAGTGAAGCCGGCTCCCTTTATACCTCCGGTTTTGCCGGCGTGCATCACGTGTTGACGTGGAACCCAATCAAGATTGGTCTAAGTTGTTACAGAGATTCAGAGGCCGTCACGCTGAAGGCGTTCCCCATAGCATCAGCTGACGCAGCGTCTCGTTCCCTATCAGGGAACCATGGTTACCTACGTAACCTGGTACGTTTTTCATGACAGTAGTTCTTCTATACTGACTGCTGTGATGATGGATGGAACCCCACTTTCATGTCAATCACACCACCATCAGAACTGAATTGTGAGTGAGTGGAAGGCACTCTACTCAATGGTACTGATTTATAGTCAAACACAAGAACCTGTATTTAAAGCTAAATGTACTTAAACTGTTAAATAAAAGTACTTGTTGGGCCTGTACAGCTGGAAAACCTGATATACAGTATATTTAGAGTGCTTTTCTCATTATTCACCAGCACACTTCAACGATTCCTTCAACTAAGCCATCAACCTGTCTCTTAGACCACATCCCAACTAGCCTGCTTAAAGAAGTTTTACCCTTAGTTAGCAATTCTTTATGATCACTCTGTAAGCCCATTTCAAAGCTTCCATTTTTTATCCAAAATTCTGGACAAAGTTGTCTACCAGCAACTCAATCCCTTTTTATCAATGAATGAAATATTTGAAGATTTCCAGTCTGATTTAAGGGAGAACCATAGCACTGAATCTACTCTTTTAAAAGTTCACAATGATTTGCTACTAGCAGCAGAGAACAGGACTGTGCAATTCTAGTACTCTTAGAACTTAGTGCGGCATGTTGTACGGTTGACCATAAGCTGCTTATTACCAGACTGGAATAGTGAGTTGGTATTCAAAGAAAAGCCCTAAAATTGTTTAAGTCATATCTGGAAAACAGAAGTAAATGGTAAATGGACTGTACTTCACACACATATCACATTCACCCCATTCACACACATTCGTACACTGATGGCAGGTGCTAACTGGTCGTGGCTTGGTGGCAAAACGGTTGCCTGCCAATTGGAAGGTCAGCGGTTCGATCCCCCAGCCATGCGTCGAAGTATCCTTGAGCAAGATACTGAACCCCAAAAAATGCTCCCGAAGCTGTGCCTTCGGTTTGTGAATGTTCTCATATGTAAGTCGCTTTGGATAAAAGCGTCTGCTAAATGACTAAATGTAAATAAATGTAACTGCCCAACAGTACAAGGAGCAACCGTTCACACACACTCACACATCGAAGGCACAGTTCCCCCAAATCGGGAGCAATTTGGGGTTTAGGGTCTTGTTCAAGGATACTTCGACGTGGGGGAAGCCGGTGTCGAACGCTGACCTTCTGATTGGAAGCCTCTCAGCCAAGCCACAGCCGCCCAAGTTTCTCTGTTAGTGTGGGGAATGCTTCTTCCTCCTCGGCTCCCTTTACCTGTGGGGTTCCTAAGAGCTTTGTTCTTGCACCTCTCCTCTTTTTTCTTTATATGCTCCCACTGGGTCCCCTCATTAGGAAGCATGACATCTCCTCCGATTGCTTTGCGGTCAATACACACCTTTACCTCCCACTAAAATGCCACAGCCCTCAGTCATTGCAGCCTCTATTTGACTGTGTCCAGGAAAACTGAGGTGGTTCTCTTTGCCCTCTGTTTGAAGCACGGCCCACTGTCATCCTTTATGAAACCACATGCAAAAAAACCTTGAGATGATTTTTGAATCTGTTTTTAAATTTGACAAACAGATAAACTCTGTGGTAGGAGGCACATTTTTCCAATTGCAAGCCTTAGCCAAAGTAAAACCCTTTCTAACGTTCCAATATTGTGCAAAAGTAATCCATGTTTTCATCACCACTTGTCTCAACCACTGTAACTTCTTGTACATGGGAGCCAGTCAGTCCTCACTCTCATGCTTGCAGTATGTGCAGAAAGCTGCTGCGAGATTTTTAACTGGTTCCCGTAAGCATGAGCTTATTTCCCCCATACTTGCCTTCCTCCACTGGCTTCCTGTCAGTTTTAGAGTTAATTTGAAACTTTACTGTTTGTTTACAAAACACTTCATGGATTGCCTCCCCATTACTCCTTATACCCCAACTAGATCACTCAGGTCTGCTAAACTATCACTTCTGGTCAACCCTCGGGCTCGGTGGAAGCTCAGGGGTGACCGTGCCTTCGCAGTTGTGGGCCCCAATCTGTGGAAAAAACTGCCCCACCAAATCAGATTTTCCCCCTCAACCATGTCATTTAAAGAACAGCTCTAGGCCCACCTCTTTTCCTCAGCTTTTAATTGTACATAAATTGCATGATTTGTTTGTTGCAATGTTGATCAATGTTGTTTTTTATGCATACGAACTGTAAAGCACTTGGGTCAGCTCATGTTGTTTTGAATGTGCTATTGAAATAAATGTGACTTTTTTTATTAACCCGCTACGTACCACAGTACTTTAAAAGTAGCTGTAATTAAACCTCTTCTTAAAAAGCCCACTCTTGATCCATGGGTTTTAGCCAACAACAGACCTATATCTAAACTACCTTTTCTCTCTAAGATCCTTGAGAAAGCAGTCGCCAATCAGTTGTGTGACTTTATTTAGTCAGGATTTTGAGTGCATCATAGCACAGAGACTGCACTGGTGAAAGTTACAAATGACTTTCTAATTGCATCAGACAAAGGACTTGTCTCTGTAGTTGTCATATTGGATCTTAGTGCTGAATTCCACCATTAACCAACACCTCCTATTACAGAGACTGGATCATTCAATTGGCAGAAAAGGAAATAGGAAACACTCCATAAACTTTTATTGTTATGTGGATGATACCAAATTATATCTATCGATCAAGCCAGATGAAACTAATCAGTTAGCTAAACTTCAAACATGCCTTAAGGACATAAAAACATGGATGACCAGCAATTTTCTAATGTTAAACTCAGAAAAAACTGAAATTATTTTACTTGGCCCCAAACACCTCAGAAACACATTATCTAAAGATATAGTTACTCTAGATGGCATTACCCTGGCCTCCAGCACCACCGTAAGGAATTTTGGAGTTATCATTGATCAGGATATGTCCTTTAACTCCCACATAAAACAAACTTCAAGGACTGCCATTTTTCACCAACATAACATTACAAAAATCAGTCACATTCTGTCTCAAAAAGATGCAGAAAAACTACATACATACATTTGTTACTTCTAGGCTGGATTATTGTGTCAGATCCCAGTTAACCCCCATATGGGAGGTACTGGACCAGCTCTCCGTTTAAAGGGTCCAATCTTTAGACTCTCAGAGTATTTCCCTAAAGCAGTGAATAAGGACTATTTAAGCTGGTGGCGAGGAGACATGCCGAGCTTAGTGAATAAGGACTATTTAAGCTGGTGGCGAGGAGACATGCCTAGCTTCTAACTGCCTATGTCAGGCTCTAGTGAGCCCCAAGAGACTGTTAATTTGATTGGCTAGAGTAACCTGTAAGAACCTCTTAAGATGTTATGCACACAACAACCAAACTTGTATCATCATCAAATTAACTCATAAATCGAATTTTCCACAATTTAGACTTTAAATATAGTTTGAGTATTTATTGCAATAAGCTTTAGCAAGGGCAGTAGTAAAACAGTTGAATTCAAATTTCAGTCTTCAGTCTAATCATTCAAATAAATCAGACAGTAAATACACAGCTGAGTCTAAGTTTCAATAGTTATCTGTTTCTGAAAGATGGAGAGAAAGCAGAGTCTGTCCGGCCAGAGTGACCCCACTCTTCCTGTTGTCAGACCAAGTCTCTGATGAACAATTCACAGCGCTGTCCAAAGCTCCCAAAATGTACTAGAGTCTCACGTCCGTAATCCACAGTGTGAGAAAAGGAATTTCAGTCCAAATTTGTGATTCTCTGTCACTGGAGTAAATGGTCAATCCTTTGCTTGCTCCAGTCCTCTGACAGTGACAGTCTTAGAAATTCCTTTTTGTAGATGTTGCTGCTCACAATCTCCTTCGTATAACTCTTCAGATGAAAAGGCACAAGGAACTAACCCCGTTTCTCTCTCTGTCTCCCTAATTTATATCATTCTATGTGACACGCTTATGTTACACACACTTTCGACATTTCATAGCACATACACCCATTTCAGGCCTGTAGCCTGAGCACCATTGTTGAGGCTTACTTGCCCCGACTGTCTCCTTATTTGGGCATCCGGAGGAACCATAAAGGTCACTTCCCCCATTTAAAGTCATAACATGCACTAGGTCTTATCAGTGCTACCTTCCTTTAACTGTGCTTTAGTTGGACAGACATTTAGTTTTCTCAGCTCTAGCAAATTCATTCATCTTGTTACTGGAACATTGTTGGTATCAATTCTGATGATTAATGTTAATGTTAATTAATGTAACTTCTAGTTAACAGGGCAGCTTACAATTATAAGATAACTTGTATATTCTACCATTCCCATTACAATTTCACATCCAACTGGCCTTATTTGGGCATCCGGAGGAACCATGAAGGTCCTTTCTCCCCTCTCTGGCAGTTGTTGACCATCTCCTGTTATGACTGTGTCGCACTCTAACTCATAATATCGTCAAGGTCTTCACAGTGCTACATTCATTTAACTGTGCTTCCGGTTATCAGACTTACAGCCCTCTCAGCTCTAGTAAAACACATTCATCTAGTAAAAACATTCTTACTAACATTTCTAATGATTAATCTTGAATATTTTTACTTTTATTTAGCAAAGCAGCTCACAATTTTAAAATAACTTGTGTGTTCCTCCATTCTCATCAGGATTTTAGATGTAATCTTACTCTTTATTTCTCCCTTACTCCCAGTTTAAACAAAACAGGGGTACCAGGATCTCAACTCACTTGACAATTGCAATTCCTTATCAGTCTGCCTGAAAAAGTCCATGAAGACCCTCCAGTAGATACAGAATGATGCGGCATGTGTACTGACAAGAACTAGGAAGAGATCATATTTCTCCAATATTAGCTTCTCTGCACTGGCTCCCTGTATAATCCAGCATAGAATTTAAAATCCTTCTCCTCACCTACAAAGCCCTTAATGACCAGGCACCATCATATCTTAAAGAGCTCATAGTAGCTTATTACCCCACTATTCTCTCAGAATTAAGGGTTACTTGTGGTTCCAGAGTCTCCAAAAGTAGAATGAGAGCCAGAGCGTTCAGCTATCAAGCTCCTCTCCTGTGGAATCAGATCCCAGTTTGGGTTCGGGAGGCAGACACCATCTCCACATTTAAGAGTAGGCTAAAGACTTTCCTCTTTGATAAAGCTTATAGTTAGGCCGGATCAGGTGAGTCCTGAACCATCTCTTAGTTATGCTGCTATAGGCCTAGACTGCTGGGAGACTTCCCATGATGCACCTCTCTCCTCTCTCCTCCTCTCCCTCTCCACCTTTCCTCTCTCCCTCTCCATCTATAAGCATTCTTATCTCATTATTGCATGTTACTAACTGTACATCTTCTCTCTCCCGTAGTTTTGTGCTTTCTCGTCTCCTTCCTCTCTCCTTCTTTAGCTTTCAATCAGTATTTCTGCTTCTGCTGTAGAGTCTGGATCTATGATTCCAAGGCACCTTCTTCCCCCATTCCTGCTCACCACCCAATGCTAAGATTATTATTATTGTATATTATGATATACTATTACTTTACATCTTTATGTGGAACTTGGATTGTGCTACTGTATGTTCTCTTTCCTCTTGTTTTCTTTCTCTCTCTCTCTCCCCTCTTCTCTTTCTCTCCCAACCGGATGAGGCAGATGGCCACCCACCCAGAGCCTAGGTTCTGCTTGAGGTTTCTGCCTGTTTAAAACAGAGTTTTTCCTTGCCATTGTTGCCAAGTGCTTTCTTATGGTGGGAATTGTTGGGCCTCTGTAAATAATATTATAAAGACTACAGCCTAGATCTGCTCTATATGAAAAGAGATAACTTCTGTTATGATTTGGCACTATATAAATAAATTTAACTAAAATTGAAAAGGCAAGGAGCAGACGGGGACATTTGGTGTCTGATTCTGCAGAAGACACAAGTAAACCCCACAAGCTGCTGTTGAATGTTTGCCAGTGATACTGCATTGGCCATTGTTAAATCTTTAATAGTCTAACAGTAGTGTGATGTCACTGCCTCAGTGCTCCAGTTTGCTTTTAGTAGAATCATGACCCCCCACCCCACCCCTATATTTATCATACAACACACCCATCATTAGAAAAGGGCATTTAAGGTATTGAAGAACGGGTTGGAAAGGAGGCTTAACCATCGCAGGCTGTGATTGCATCTGTACCAGACCTTGGTTTATACACATACATTCATCAATCCAGTATATTCCTCTCAAATACTGTCAGAGTGTGGAGCAGCAGCAATGCCTGAAGCCTTCAAGGTGATGCAGGAGAAAGGATTTTGTCTTCATTGAATAGTAAATGATTCACCGGTTGAATTGGAAAAAGTGGTTCAAATCCAATCTAATAATGGGAGTCAGAATGTGGCAGGTTTCTCTGGTGATGGAGGTCAAAACAGAGTTAAGATATAAGACTGGCCCTGAGTGAAGGCTGAAAGGCATGAGGTCTTCTTTAGTCCAGTCCGTAGAGCCAACAATACATTTACATTTGTCAAGTCACATTAAGGTGGAAAACATGTTTCAATTTAAGATTGATGCTGAAGAAACAGTACCTCACGTTGTTCAGGGTGTGATGGAAGTTGATAAATGACTCAAATGGTAAGATCTGGTATTGTTAGAATGGAACCGTCAACATAAAATGTATCCAAATGTCTGTTAGCATTGCTCCTGTCTGCTTTCCTTTGCAAAGTTTTAGCATTTTATTGGCCCAACGGCTCATTTACTCTTCACTGAATAATTAAGGCAATTGATTGGCTGGAATAATCGCCTCACTGGATAACCATGCCCTAATTAGGAATTAATTGAAAAGTATCAATGACTAAAGCAGCGTCTGGGCAGATGTAGGCTGGAACATTATGAAAATCAAGCAAAGATTTCCAAACTGTTTTTCTTTCATTCCTCTTACTTCCTTTTTCCTCACTGTTCTCTATTCCCGCTGGTGGAGTGCGACGTGATGGAAAAGGAGAATAAATTATGATGCCCTTGGGGCTCAGAAACCACCAATACAAGCCAAACTTACAGTATATTCTCAGAAAAGAAAATGAAGCCTTCTCAATTTTCCTCAGTTGACCCCATCCTTTTACCATACATTTAATATTACTCACTGTGGTATAGCCCACGCTGTGAATTCACCTCATAACTATGGATGTGAGTCCACAAATGTGGTAAAATTTATTCTGCAAACATAAAGGTGTTAAAGTGAGTTCAGGTGGGTTTATCCTTGTGTACACCCCTGAATTCTCATCATATCCACCCTGCATATCATTATATTATACCCGCAATTCATCAGACAATCTTATTAGGACTTAACTCTATACTTCAGTATTATGCACTGTGTTCTGAATGTTTTACATTGCAGGGCCACTTAATATTTAAATGATGAATACAGTACATTAATCTGGTAATGCACTCGCTTCTCCAAGAGTTTAAAATCTCTTGTTGCCCTCCTCTTTTCTTTCATTCAACCGCCAACCTGCCGTGAGATATTACTCATACCATGCCATACAAAAGACAACAAAAGAAGAAACATTAAATATTTGAAACTTAAATACAGAGAAATCCTTTAACATGACATCATTACTTACTACACAGCATACATCATGCTCATGTGTGAAACCCTGGCCAGTCTGTGATGCTATAACAAGGGATAGCAAAGATTTAGTGGAAGAAATATACAGTAAACAATATTATAAGGTATGAATGATGATATGATATAATGGATGATGAGAATTCTAAGACCAGGACGGAAACTGCTAAATCAACAGAGACCACCGGGAGCATCCCAGTCTCTTTCGATTCAACCTGAAGACAGGAGCTATGGATGTCCTGAGCAGATTCTAAAGGATCGGTATCATAGCCGATCAGGGCATATTTTAATGGATTGGTATCGGGTAAAATAAAGCTGATGAAAATCCGATCTTTCTTTGTGAAACTTTAGTGTGTTTTATTCACCTCAGCCTGCTAGTTCTGCAACACGCAACTCTTCTTACTGACAGCCGGGCTCTACACTGTGATCATACACACTCATCTCGTGTGCGGGTGAAAATGACTGTGTGAAGGTGACAAATGACACCAGTGACTGACTCTGTTCTCCCAGTTAGGATTTTATTCACATCATATCAATAATTTAAGCTTATCATCTTTATAGTTTTGAATCATGGCCTTCCGTATTTGGACCAAATAGCTCATGAAAAATAAAGTGACACCTGTTCAATGTGTCAAATACATATTTATAGATAACAACATTTAGGTTAATATAAGGATTGGATCAGACTCTGTATCAGCAGATACTCAATATGAAAGGACTTGGATCGGGGCCAAAAAAAAGTTGATCTGGGTATCCCTACTGGGAGCAGTTAATAGTCCCGTTAGAAAAATAACTTGTTGTTTTTCCACTTGTATTTTTGTATGAATTGAACAAAAGACATAAAACATGTCAATTAGTGAGCTTTAGAGGTTCTGGTAGGCAGATTTATTTATATTATTTATTTACATACACAGAGCCAGGCGTTTACCCCAAGCCTCCATTCTTTATGCTAAGATAAGCTAGTAGTCTCCTGGCTGTAGCTTCATATTTAACAGATAGATTTGAGAGTGCCTATATTCTTATCTAAGAGGCAAGGAAGCGAATGAGTTGATCTATTCCATTAAGCTTATTTTTCTTCTTTCTTCTGTTGTTTGTAAACATCTAACATTAACACTGAGTTCTTCTTTTTTTGTGAACATCAATATCTCAATTGAACCCTGCTTTGAGATTTGATGTAAACAAGGTGTAGGCTATTTTTAGATGCAAATTTTGCATGGTGCAGCTTAGTGTGTATGATGCAAACTGAGTCATGGGTGTTTTAGGGAGTCTGGGTCCCAGGTTAAGCTGTTGGTAAGGGCAACTGATAATAGGGTACATTTACAGAAGTAAGAAAAGTTGGTAATGGATATATCCTAAAGACTCAGTGACTCAAAGGCATTGAGGCATTCAGACTTGCTGGCTATCACCACGGCTCATTCTCAGTCTCCTCCGCGTTACTTTATTTTTCAACCCACACAAACATCGCGCTGGTGGCACATCTGCCAAGCCAGCAGCATGACACCTGTGGAGATTGGCAGGCCGAGCCAAAGTCACTGAAACAAACCAGAGAGCCGTGACACTCTGTGTGCGTTAGTTTGTATGACGTAACAATGTGTAAACACTGGAGACCCTTTAGGAAAGCTCCTGGTGAGAGAGAAGCAGGCAGATCTGGGGAAGGGGTGGGGGGGTTCAGTATAGATTTTTTATGGGGATTGCTGCAATAAAATATTAACTTCCATCTATCAGCTGACATCATCTCTGCTCAGTCTGGATGAATCACCCACTGATCGGGAGAGAGGAGGATGAGAAGCACTGGTGAAGAGCTGCAGCTCTCAGAGAAAACAAAATCCTATCAGTCATGAGTGCAGGCTCGCCACACATCACAGAATGTTACACCACCAATCATATCAAAGAACACAATCCTTATACTCATTAGAAAGGGCTACGACAGTAATGAGTATTCAGCCTTGCAAACGTATAACTCCAAATGGTCTGAACATCCAAATTTAAATGAGACTACAAACCTTGTTGGTTGGAGATGGACAGACATGCACTGACTGAATGGCAGGTTGATCTATTCATAGACCTAAACTCCTTTTCTATTGAATGCCTCACAGCAAGAAACCAAAAGCACTTTGGGTGCTCACACATAATAAAAAAAAAAGAACACACATACACACACATTGTTGGCATATCATCAGCATCAGCCTCTGAGCCCCGTGTGCTGCTCTTTGTTTAATTTCTCCTCTGAATGTGAGCAAATGGCATCACCTATGCCGTGCTCCCTCCACAGCCCCTTTTGATGTCCTCTTATAAAAGAAAATGAATGAGAGGAATCTATGAGCGGATCTCACACCTACCGTTCCCAGAGATGTGGTTCTCCATCTCGCCATGTCCAGCTTGCCTTGTGGAGACACTAAGTTGCACGTAGAGTCCCATGTAATGTAAACTCCCCAGCAGCACCCTGAACGCTCCCATCTTTCTGCGGTTGTATCTGCTCTCCTTTCCCGTCTCTGTCTCTTTCACATCGGGTGGAGTGCACGTTGGAAAATATTCTGTTTTGTTTTGGGTTTTGGTTTTGTTTTTTTGTTGTTGTTGTTTTTTTAAATCCAGGTGGCTTGTTCTGGCGAGGAAGGGCGTGAGATACCTGTGAGAAATAAAGAAACTAAGAAGTCGCTGCAGCCTCCCTCTATGCTAGCGGACTCACGGAGCCTCTGCCTCCATTCAGTCGGCTCTACATGCGGCGGAGGGAGACGTCTCCCAAATGGGACGTGCCACGGCTTGCAGTGGGGAATATTAGTTATAAGAGGAGCGATAGTAAAAACACATCCAGCACCCTTAAACTTTACGACGTTTAATTTTTCGCCAAGGAAATGTACTTGTCCACAAAAGGTTCAAAGCCGGTTGTTATTATTATTATGTTTTATTCATGTTAACTAAGTAATAAATGGATAAACATGTTTGTTTGTTTTTTCTACAGCCAAGCATACGTGGAAGCTCTTCAACATTAGCTTCACAAAGTGTTTGCTAACAGAGTGGGTAAAAGGTCATGACTCCCATAGTGTAATTTCACAGTGTATTTATTGAATTAATTCATGAATTATGACATTTCTTGTAAAAATAAAAACAAATACAAATTGATTAAAAATAAATAACAAATGTAAGAAGAAATTAGTTTTGTCCCTGGCTGGTAGCACCCTATAGGTTGAATGGAGCCCGTACCTTCCTTTGTTTTAGGCCCTGGAAATCTTTTTATCTATCAGTTTTTCCTATGATCATAACTGAACACACTCTTTCCTGCCAAAGCCAGGACAATTTTAGTTTTTTTTTCTCTTTTCTCTGCGCTCTTCTCACTGGTTTGAGGTGGGCCAGGCTCAGTCATGAAAAGGTCATGTCACATACGTATATGCACCAATCAGGATCTAGCAACATTTGAATCCGATGACGGATGCTGGTGTGTGAGGTCACTGTAAAATCAAACTTATCAACTCACACCAGCACATCCTGATGAATTAACTGCGTTTCTGAGTGTTAAACTCGTAATACATAATAACTAATGATGTCTTCTTTGGGGGGCTTTTTGCCTTTATTTTGATTGGGAACAGCTGAAGAGAGACAGGTAATGTGGGAGAGAGAGAGGGGGATGACACACAGCAAAGGGCCACAGGTTGGATTCAAACTCATGCCGCTGTGGCAAGCCTTGCACATGGGGAACACACTACACCAGGTGAGCTACCCATGCCCTTTAGTCAAAATATTTAGTGTTACGGAGAAATACTTGATTTGAGGCAGACTGTATAAAATAATTTGAAGCCACAATTTCAGTCATGCCCCTTAGTGACTTTTAGTGTATCTGTCATGATTTTACCAGTCATAGCTTTTGCTGGGAAGGTATTTTATTAATCTCTACCAATGTTTCGAATCATCAGAAGAGAGCAAGTCCACAACCAAATTCACAAACTGCAATTTTTTGTGTGTGTGTGTCTGTAGACTAATAGGCCTAGTCTGGAGAATGTCTTCTGTGCACACAGTTTTGTTCCAGCTTTTAATGCCATGCAGCACAGCTAACCGCAGCAAGTTTAAAGTACAGTCACTCCCACTCTTCAGAGTGGGAAGTCTGGTTTGTATGGCAGCTAATAGCAAGTAGCCTGAAATCCCAGATTTCCATTCATGACTGAGGGTTTGGACCCCAGGGATATTAAGAGAGTCCTCTTACTGCAATAAGCCCACAAAACCCATGTCAGGAAGACGCAGCATACTGTAGTGTTCCATGTGTTGCTGTCCATGGTGCTGAAATGCAACCTCATTGCTTGTATTGAACAGTGGAAGATGACATTTCCAATGACAAGCTGCTCTCTGATATGGGCTATTGGACTTTATGGAACAGTATGTAACTGCTGGCATAATCTTCACTGATCTTAAGCACTTTTCCCAACAACACAGCAGCACAGCCAGGGAGTATTTTCTCCACCTTGTTAGGCAAAATGATACATGGTGTGTCCCATTTATTTCAAAGAAATAACCCAGAGGAAGCCTTCTTAATACATTTGCTAACTGGATTTCTACATTAAATGGTTCAAAATATATATGTATACAATATTCCACTTGCATTTTCATTTGAGTCTAAAACATGTATTAGAGTGGATTCACATTATGTTTGTTACAAAGCAAAAGGAAGATATTTATTCATTTGTGTGTGGGCAGGATTCACACACAATCACATTCATATCAAGGTCAGAACAGTTGTATGGCAAGTTCTTTAAAAAAAAATATTTTTAGTAGTTTAGATATGTGGTAGATGTTCTTATTTTCCATGTTAACAGTCATTATCACATTGTGAGCCAACCTCTGCTTCACATAAGGGACAGTTGTAATATTTATGCATGTTGTCGCTCATTGTGTCTTTAACTGTAAGCTATCCAGACCCCAGGACAGCAAACCATGTGTCTCTTCCTCCAGGTTTAGGTCAGTATGCAGTGTTTGTTTTTCTTCCAAACCTAACATTGCACCTTCTATCAAAAATTCTAACTTCTGCCTAATTTGTCCACAATGTTTTGTTCCAGTAGCCTTATGATACTGGTCTTAAGAAAACATTAGATCGGCAGCCTTTTGAGTTTGCAACGTTTCTTGAGAGCTTCCTGTCCATTCTTTATTGTTTTCATTATTAGAGTTCAGTGGAATGCCCTTCCTTGAACCGCCACCTTATTGTGGTGGAGGGGTTTGCATGCCTGATTGAACCTAGGAGCTATGTTGTCTGGGGCTATTGCCCCTGGTAGGGTCTCCCAAGGCCAACAGGTCCTGGGTGACAGGACAGACAAAGAGCGGTTCAAATCCCCCTTATGACGAGTGCGAAATCCAGGTCTGTGACGTCGCCCGGTATGGTGCAACCAGGGCCCCACCCTGGAGCCAGGCTAGGCGACCCAATCCCCGGACACGGAATCTGGGTCTAGGGACATGGAATGTCACTTCGCTGGGGGGGAAGGAGCCTGAGCTGGTGCGGGAGGTTAAGAGATACCGACTACAGATAGTCGGGCTCGCCTCCATGCACAGCTTGGGCTCTGGAACCCAACTCCTAGAGAGAGAGAGAGAGAGAGAGAGAGAGAGAGAGAGAGGCTGGACTCTCTACTACTCTCGTGAGAGGCGGCGGGCTGGTGTGGGCTTGCTTATAGCCCCCCAGCTCAGCCCCCATGTGTTGGAGTTCACCCCGGTGAACGAGAGGGTCGTTTCCCTGCGCCTTCGGGTTGGGGATAGGTCTCTCACTGTTATTTGTGCTTACGGGCCGAATGGCAGTTTAGAGTACCCGACCTTCTTGGCGTCTCTGGGAGGGGTGCTGGAAAGTGCTCCGACCGGGGACTCCGTTGTTCTACTGGGGGGCTTCAACGCTCACGTGGGCAGCGACAGTGATACCTGGGGGGGCATGATTGGGAGGAACGGCCCCCCCAACCTGAACCTGAGTGGTGTTCTGTTATTGGACTTCTGTGCTAGTCACGGTTTGTCCATAACGAACACCATGTTCAAGCATAAGGGTGTCCATCAGTGCACGTGGCACCAGGAAACCCTAGGTCGGAGGTCGATGATCGACTTTGTGGTTGTTTCATCTGACCTCCGGCCGTATGTCTTGAGGAGAGGGGTGGAGCTGTCAACTGATCACCACCTGGTGGTGAGTTGGATCCGATGGCGGGGGAGGAAGTTGGACAGACTTGGCAGACCCAAACGTACTGTGAGGGTCTGCTGGGAACGTTTGGCAGAGTCTCCAGTCAGAGAGCTCTCCAACTCCCACCTCCGGCAGAGCTTCAACCAGATCCCAAGGGAGGCTGGAGACATTGAGTCCAAGTGGACCATGTTCTCCACCTCTATTGTCGACGCGGCTGCTTGGAGCTGTGGCCGCAGGGTCTCCGGTGCCTGTCGTGGCGGCAATCCCCGAACCCGGTGGTGGACCCCGGAAGTAAGGGATGCCGTCAAGCTGAAGAAGGAGTTCTATCGAGCCTGGTTGGCTCGGGGGACTCCGGAGGCAGCTGATGGGTACCGGAGGGCCAAGCGAGCTTCAGCCCGGGTGGTTGCAGAGGCAAAAAGAGGGTCAAGGGTCTGGGTCTGGGAGGAGTTCGGTGAGGCCATGGAGAAGGACTATCAGTTGGCCTCGAAGAAATTCTGGCAAACCGTCCGGCGCCTCAGGAATGGGAAGCAATGCCCTGCACACACTGTTTACAGTGGGGGTGGGAATCTGCTGACTTCGACTGGGGACATCCTCGAATGGTGGAAGGAGTACTTCGAGGATCTCCTCAACCCCGCCGGCATGTCATCCATTGCGGAAGCAGACGCTGAGGGCTCGGTTGTGGACTCGTCGATCTCCCGGGCTGAGGTCACTGAGGTAGTTGAGAAGCTCCTCAGTGGCAAGGCACCGGGGGTGGATGAGATCCGCCCTGAGTACCTCAAGTCTCTGGATGTTGTGGGGCTGTCTTGGTTGACACGCCTCTGCAACATCGCGTGGCGGATGGGGACAGTGCCTCTGGACTGGCAGACTGGGGTGGTGGTCCCTCTGTTTAAAAAGGGGGACTGGAGGGTGTGTTCCAACTATAGGGGGATCACACTCCTCAGCCTCCCCGGAAAAGTCTATGCCAGGGTACTGGAGAGGAGAATTCGGCCGATAGTCGAACCTCGGATTCAGGAGGAACAATGCGGTTTTAGTCCCAGTCGTGGAACACTGGACCATCTCTATACCCTCGCCAGGTTGCTGGAGGGTTCATGGGAGTTTGCCCAAGCAGTCCACATGTGCTTTGTGGATCTGGAGAAGGCATTCGACTGTGTCCCTCGCGTCGACCTGTTGGGGGTGCTCTGGGAGTATGGGGTCCGGGGCCCTCTGCTAAGGGCTGTCCGGTCCCTATATGACCAGAGCAGGAGTTTGGTTTGCATTGTCGGCAGTAAGTCAGATCTTTTCCCGGTACATGTTGGACTCCGGCAGGGCTGCCCTTTGTCACCGGTCCTGTTCATTATTTATATGGACAGGATTTCTAGGCGCAGTCGGGGGCCGGAGGGAGTCTGGTTTGGGGACCACAGGATTTCATCTCTGCTTTTTGCAGATGATCTTGTCCTGTTGGCTTCATCAAATCAGGACCTTCAGCGTGCACTGGGATGGTTTGCAGCTGAGTGTGAAGCGGCGGGGATGAGAATCAGCACCTCCAAGTCCGAGGGCATGGTTCTCAGCCGGAAAAGGGTGGCTTGTCACCTTCAGGTTGGTGGAGAGCTCCTGCCTCAAGTGGAGGAGTTTAAGTATCTTGGGGTCTTGTTCACGAGTGAGGGAAGGACGGAGCGGGAGATCGACAGGCGAATCGGTGCATCCTCTGCAGTGATGCGGTCGATGTACCGGTCTATCGTGGTGAAGAAGGAGCTGAGCTGCAAGGCAAAGCTCTCTATTTACCAGTCGATCTACGTTCCTACTCTCACCTATGGTCATGAGCTTTGGGTCATGACCGAAAGGACAAGATCCCGGATACAGGCGGCAGAAATTAGTTTCCTCCGCAGGGTGGCTGGGCGCTCCCTTAGAGATAGGGTGAGGAGCTCGATCACTCGGGAGGAGCTCAGAGTAGAGCCGCTGCTCCTCCACATCGAGAGGAGTCAGCTGAGGTGGCTCGGGCATCTGTCCCGGATGTCTCCTGGACGCCTCCCTGGGGAGGTGTTCCGGGCATGTCCAACCGGGAGGAGGCCCTCGGGGAAGACCTAGGACACGCTGGAGGGACTATGTCTCTCGGCTGGCCTGGGAACGCCTCGGTATTCCCCCGGAAGAGCTGGAGGAAGTGTCTGGGGAGAGGGAAGTCTGGGTGTCTCTGCTTAGACTGCTGCCCCCGCTGACCCTTTTTTTTTTATCAGGGCCAGGGACCCAGGTGAGACCCAGATCTGAATGTCAACACACTGATTGGATTACCTGACTCCAATTACCCTCTTTGTAAAAGCCATTATCCTAGATGTTCATGTGCTTTTTTCAGGCCGAGACACAACCTTCCATAAAAAGAGGAAAAATAAAATTGCACACACTGTTCCTAGAACTTTACATAACAGTCAACAGTAATAAGAGAAACTACACAAAGGGTGTTAGGGATGGAAAGGGACAATATACTTGATATTTTGTTTCTATTGCGGGCTGTGAGGCCTTTATGATGATCACCAACTAGTGGTCAGTTTACCTCTGGGGCCCCATTAAGCCCCATTTACTGGGGCATGTGCCCAATAAAACAATCATGGGAAATGAATGTGTTTTGCAGTGTCCAATAACATGTAGGGAGTGAGAGTGGCCAATTTGGTGGAGATAACTTATACAGCAGCTGAGCTCAGGCCTTGTGCTGACTGCTGCTGCAGCCTGACAGTTGGACTACAGCAGCAATTAGCAGCTTTGTTTTGAGCCCATGAGTTTGAGGGATGACAGCTTTATGTGTGTGAACTTGTAGAATTGCATTATTGCAAGTCAAGGTTGATGATATTGCAGAATAAAGGAAAATTCATAAATCAATTTCAGCTCTAAACACTGCTACTATCTGCATGTACATAGGCACTGACCAACATAACATCATGACATTTAGATTTTATCGTTCCAGCAGATCCTACTGTCCCAAGAAACTACCAATGCTGCAGTAGAGATTGTTTTCCTTCTCACATTCCATTCCCTCTAGAATCAATTTCCTACTGCAGTTAAAGAAATTTTAAAATCCAAATTAAAATCCCATCAATTGTTGCTGGCATTCAGCCAACTCAAGCATGTCCGGTTCAGGTCTCCCACTGTCTCCTCCTTTACTTTAGGCATCCATTAATATATGAGGAGGCTGTTGGAGGCCTGTCTTATGCCCTGTCAGCATAATTACACTGACTAAGTGTCCACTGTATGAGCATGTTCATGGCTGAATCGCTCTGGTTTAGTACAAACACCCGTCACATGCAGTGATCTCACCTGGCTGCTGTTTTTAGCTATCCTGATGGGGAATGCCTCACTGACTTGAGTTTCCTGTCAAGTTCTTCTCATTTTTTTTTGGTTTGTGTTTGCCATAAGGTCTTCTTGGTAGGTTTACATAACTTTCACTGAGGGTCTAAAGGCCTATACACCAGCTTTTATAACAGCAAAAAATTCAGACCCAAATAATTTAATTGCAATGGAACAGTAGCTATCAACTTTGGTAAAGTTTGACAAATTGCAGACCGTCTTAACTGTGTTGACCTTTTAGGGAACGGAGAACTGGGGAGTATAACATTTAGGTAACTATCATATTATAACCATGCAATTTTATATATAGCCTACCTCTGCTTGTCGTGTACTGGTCCACAAAAGAGATGCGGCATGGTCTGCAGTTAGTGAAACAGCTTTTGATAGTAAAAAAACATCTCTTGAATAAACTGTTAACTGTTTAAAGCTAGCTTGGCGGGCTTTTGAGGCTGGTCAGTGCTAGCATGTTATTGGCTAGCTACTATGTTTTCTGTAAGCTTGCCAGCCACAGTAGCTATGGCAGCACTATGAAGCTTCCAGCACCACCTATTTTGCGAAGATGCGCAAAGAATTTTGCTGTTCCACTACCTGGTGTGAATGGGCCACTAAGATAGGCTTAGAAGGCATTTATGACCCTCAAATATGCTCTTGTTTTGTGTCTTGTTTCTTGTGTTTTATTTTTGTTGCATTCTATAATGCATGATGTGGTTTGTGACTTTGTGATTGTTGGACAGTTAAAGGCAGGTTTGTTCTCTGAGATGTTGCGATACAGGTTACTTCTGATGAGGGTACATTTAAACAGGACAAAGAGTCTACAGTCATGCTAGCGGCTCTGTGAGGCTTTGAGCTAAATGGAAACATTAGCCGGTCCTGGAGGCCTGTATACACCAAAGCCTTAAGTTGCAATGCCACTGTTTTACACTTTTTCAATCCCTGTGCTTACTCTCAATAACAGAATACCTTCTCCTGTCAGTCCCTACTAAACGAGAGGAGCCCAAAAGTACAGCAGTACACAGTGTTTGCACTCAGTCATTCGGAAAATACAATTATTCTCCTTCCCCTCGGCTGTGAAATTGCTGTACAACCGCTGTTAAACACGCCGCAGTCATAATCACTGATAAGAGAGATGCATGGGGCCGAGCCTCTGCCGCCAATACAATATGCAAACGACGCCCTGCCGTTCTACCCATCTTGTTACTGAGCAATATTAGAGTTCATGAAGACACTTAGGAAAGGCAACAGATGTGACAGCTGTCAGTGAGCGGTCCTCCATTCCCTCCCAACACTGCTTCTTCCTGCCAGGATTATAGTCAGGGATCCAGAGAGGGAATGGTATACTAAATGAGTGTTTAATAATACAGAAATATATTATAGATAAGACACTATTACAAATAGATACTGCATCTGGCTCAAATGGGAGATAGTTTAGAGTTGCCTACTATTACTACACTCAACGTCCTCTTACTAGTTTGTTCTTGAGATTTCGACCATATAAAATGGTCTTCATCAGCTGCTGAAGTGTGCTCAATTTTTATGGAGCTGTAGATTTTCACACTTTAGATTATCTGAGCACTTTAAGGATTTCTCTTCCATGTTGGCTTAAACATTGAGCTTGACAGTTGATTCAGCTAAATTAACTAAAATTAACTAACTATAACTACCAATTAATCGTCATAATCACATAATTTCACTGAGAATGGCTACAGTATTAAAAACCAATAACATCTAATCAGATGCTCAACCAACCAATAAGCCTAAAGGCCATTCCAAAGGTACAGCATCTCCAACTGGTCATACTGCATAACATAAAACTGAATAAAAACTAAGATATTGCGAGAAAGGAAACGTCATGCTCATATAATGTATTGAAAATACGTATTACATTTACTGTAGCTTTAACAAAACAAATGTTACAGTTTATTGTAATATAAATTTTAGATATTTTTGTCCGGCCTTAGCAAACAGCCCTTTCCCTTCCCTTCTGGGTTAGAAAGTCAAGTATCAGATGGAATGCTGCACCAGTGGCTGTTTATTTCTGACAGCAGGGGATGAGTCTTATCTTGATATTGAAGCTGGCTGGTACTATGTTTAGAAAACAGTTTTTTACCTAATGGACAAGTTGTCTGGCATTACTGTATGCTATGAAAATGACATAGTCTGATTCATTTCATACTAAAATAGTGGGTAAGCTCTTTACTGCCAGTCTCTGCAAAATACTCTTTTCCATTTCCTCTAAGCACTGATCTGTCTTCTCTCTCGCTCTCAAAATGCACATGCAATTGGGAATGTTTTTTTTGCTCATAAGCATAAAAGGCAGCAAAGATACACTGAATTATGGTGCACAGGACAGGGAGAATGATACAGTTTGCGTACCATAATACACATAATACATAATATACAGCGTCACAAACAAAAACAGCAGTGGGCTCGGGGAAGCTGCTGAGAACCAGCAGTGGGTGGGTTACGACAAATGAAGAAGAAGCAGGTCTGCAGGTCTGATGATTCTCTCTCTGCAGAGGCAGCTGCAGATATGGGTTTGGTGTCTCCATCTGTGCCTCTGCAACAGTAACCAAGCGTAGGCCTAATGTGTAGTGATGGTTTTCAATGAGCTAGCGCCAATCTCACTCACTAAACCATGACATTAATCAAACAAACCAAACATGGAATAAGGATTTTATTACCAAATGTTTAATTAGAAAATATTTTACACGTAACTCCAAAACAAACAAACCAGGTAAAGTGGGAGAGCCGAGGGAGAGATATTAAGTCTGCAGATCTCTGCAAACTCTGTCCATAATTATCCCCCAATACAGAAAATAAAATAAAACAGCACTCAAGCGCCGAGTAAATCTCATGTTCGCTGCGTTTTAGTTGAGCTACAATTTCTGCTCTCCAAATTCAACTTGTATTGTTTCTATAGTGAGCAGGTTTACATGCACAGCAATCATTGAAGTGAAAAAGTACCTTTCTTTGAACCATGAAAATAAGTAAATAAAGGATTTATTTTACCAGACTGGAAATCGCAGTATTGCTGTGCATGCAAACATACCCAGTAACTTCAGTTATTGTATGTTACTGAAAAACAGACCACAGCCTTTTAGCTCTTAGACTGGCTGAAGGTCGTGGTCACCAGCAGTCCTAGATCAGAACAGTGGGGTTTCAATGTTCTCATGTGTAAGAACATATTGTTTGCGTTTCATGGGGAGTGTGTGTGTGTGTGTGTGTGTGTGAGAGAGAGCAAGAGAGAGAAAGTGAGATTAGAAGTTGTCTACAAGGTCCATGATCCTCTTCCGCTCAGCATCTTTGAACTCGTCGCTCTTCCCATCGCCGATGCTTTCAGCGTACTCTGCAAAAGACAAAGAAAAGTCTGATGATTAGTTGACTTGACAGCACAAGCGTGGCTGCTTGACCTTTAAGGTTACATAGAAAATCCTTGGAGCCAGGAATTCACATGAAGTCAAGTTTTAGTCCAAGTGCAACAGCAGAATGAGCTTGTTACTTGATCACTGAAAATAAAAATGAGTAAAAGGTGAGATTATTGATTTATAATCAAAATAGTTGTCAATTAATTTTCTATCAGCTCTGTCTCATTGTATTTTACCAATAGAAAGCCTCCAGTTAGCTTTTTAAAGCTAAGGTAAGTAACGTTGCATGATGCTCTTAAAACATTGGAAGTTGTGTATATAATGGGGGGGAGGCCCAGATGAATGTGAAGTTGGTTTTAAGTGTCTATGAAGAAAAATGAGAAATCTATTGAAATAAACAAAAAACAAATCAAAAACAGGCCACAATAGCTCATGGGCTTCTATTGCATAATAAGAAAAAAGAAGATTATGCAAGAAATGGGAGGAGGTTCAGATGAAAATAAAGTTTGTTTGAGGTGTCAATGAAAGAAATGTGTAAACTACTGACTAAAAACTTAAGCTCCCTGGTCCATTTGCATGCACTTTTGAGATGATTTTAGCCTATGGCTTATTTGTTTACATTTTGGCAAATCTGCATCATGAAAAGTGCCGCTGCTTTGGCTACTAACAGTCCTTTTTCGCACTGTACAGACAACAACCGGCTGGCAATATTTAAGAACAAGTTTGAATTGGATGATTAAGACACAAAATCTGATGAAATTATAAAAATACTGTGTGCAGAAATGCTGATGTTTCATTTGGAAACTTGGGAAGTTCTCTACTTCCACCATTTAAAACTGAATAATGAGAAAGAAGAAGTAAAGAGAGGCTGAAACTTCCGAGAGGAGTGAACTCTTCTCAGTAGATCTCATTATTTAAGCAATTATTTGTATTCTAAAGGACAAAGCTGAGAGACACAGTGCATTAAAAAACTACCATTACTGAATAACCTTTCACTCTAGTCTAGACCGTCTCTAGCCTGTTTATCACTTTGTAACAAAAAGTTATATTACAAGATCTTTCCTTTGAAAAAATGCTTATATATCATGAGAGGTCCCAGGACATCCACCCTGTGTCCTCTGGCTGTGAACAGTAACCAGTCCAGGTGTACTGTGCAGTGCTCGTACTTCATTGTGTGCTTCTGAGCTTTTGACTGTTTTCTTCATTTTCACGTGTCTGCCTCCCACACAATGCCTTCCAGACTGTCCGTCGATTTGTGAGTCTAATGTGCAGAAAGAGAAAGTTGCAGCAGCCCGGTGGACTCCAGGCATTTGCTCTGACTCTCAGCCAGCACTCTGATGCAGGGATTATACATTAAACCTAGGAATGTTGAGACAGAAAGATGAAAAAGACTACTTTTCTCTGGGAGAGAGAAGAGAATGAAGGGGGCTTTCCTGCAAGAGCCCTGCAGGGTTTAGAAGGACAAAACATGGATGTCAAAGTCAGCTAGAAGATTTAGTTTTTTGACGAGGGAGGGATGTTTTTATGTTATTAGATAGTATATAAAAGAGTGACAGAGATAATAATATAGACACCACTTGTCTCTATGAGTGCTAGAAGAACACACCAACATTTGTTTACTTTATATATTTATTATAAAATTCAGATTTATTACAACTAGGGTCATATTTGTGTAGATTTGGCCATCATTTGTGTGAGGTGATAATATTGCACACATCAATGTAAGTGCTGAGATCTGAGAACATGGCGCAATTGCTAAAGTGAAGTATGACTGGGCAAGAAACGTGTGCTCAGATGATTGGTCGCACAGGTTGTAAACAAGCCAGCCGTTTTTCTGGTACCCAATTTTGAATGAATTCTTTAGCTTTTTCTATCTTTTTCAAATTGTATTAAATAAGCTTATGATATGTTTTTTTTTTTTTTTTTACTGGGAACTACGCAGGTATAAGTTCGTCAAAATTTCACTTAGATACAGTGCTTGAGTAAATGTACTTTCCACCACTGCATAACAGAGGAATCAAGAAATCGGGCAGGTACGTATTTAAGTCAAGAGTGACATCAGATATCAGCAGAGTTGGAAGGTAGGCAGACCAAAACAGTACGTGAACAGTTTCTTGAGATATTCAGGTCAGATGACACAGTGTGACAGTAGTCCACTCTGGAGAGCAGAGGTCACTCCATCATTGGGTATTCTGAGGAGAGTTGGGCTAAGAAAGACCACAAAGTTGGGCACAGAGATATGCAGCTTCCACATCAGCCTCGAATGGCAGCACCAGGGATTTGAATTTGATCCACAGAGGTGTGGGATGTTATTGAACTAAGAAACAGCCGCATTTTTAGGTTTACTGAGAAAAGCAGGTAAGGGGACATGGAGAGAGCGACTCAACAACAACATGAAAACCTACAGCCTCTTTCATTGCCAGCCTGTCATTGTGCCTGTGTGTGTATGTGTGTGTATGTGTGTGTATCTCCATGTCTATAAATGGTGGTGCAGTCAGCCACACAGACAGAAAGGTCAGAAATTCTGTGACTCTTCAACTCTCTGCAGAACCTTTTCTTTGGCATGCTGGTACTCTCTCCTTCTGTCACCACGGCAACGCGGCAGAGGACAATACAGTACTGAGCATCGCCATTACTCAGGTCAGTGACTGGGACTGATCTGCCATGAGTGCAAGGAGAATCATTTCCAGGAGCAGTCTCTGCAGCAGCAGCAGCAGCCAAGGATAGGGACACACTGTAGAACTTCAGAGTGGGATTACAGCTGCAACTGGGACACCACAACACATTAAAAACACTGTTATACCAGTCTGAAACTGGTCTGATCCAGCTGTACAAGGGACGACTGGCACAGATGATCCTGTAGTATGTTCATCTAACCACCATAATTTTTTCAAAGTATCAAAAGTCATCATGTAGCGGGTCATTGACAAAAAGCTATTTGATTACACAAAACAAATCAAAACCTTGTTCATATTCTGTGAGGCATCTCAAGCATCAAGATAACTGTATAGTCTTTATATGTGAAGATTCAAGGAACACGCAAATACAGAGGTGCAAGGTCTGAAATAATGCATATTGCAAAGATATACAACATGCCCATCAAAAAGACACCTTGAGAAAAATCACCAGCTTTGCTAATTTTGTCAAATTCCATTTTCCATGTAAACGTGTATTTTAAATAATTTTTGGATTATAGTGGAGTTCTCTGGCACGAAGGTTGTTTTTTTGTCTTTCATGGAATTAATTGGTTATAAAAAGATTAATTAATTAATGATTTGCAACAGCATCTAGATACTTACAACAGTGGCTGAGGTGTCTGTGGGGGATACATGGAATACAGTAACTGTAATGCAGGTCCACTGTCACAAAAGTATTGATCCCACCAGGGTTATGAGTAAAAACTCTTTGACTGGCCCACTCAACCAAAATATGCTGAGGGTTAGGGGGCCAGTATGCTTGTCCTCTGACAAGCACATCCCTCCCCCCACACCTTTCTGATGTTGATGTCTGACTTTCCAAAACCAACAACCTGACATTCACACCGACTTTACGCACTGCTCGAACAGCTGTGTGGCGGTGAGAGAGCAACCAGGGTTTGAACTTCTCTCTCTGCTTCACTTTTTTCATTCTTGACTCAACTTTTCATGTGAAAATCTCCCACTCTCTATGACAGCTTTTCACTCTGCCTTCCAGTGTGGCCGTTGAGAACAGCTATAAACGCTTTACCTTCCAACGAGGTCAGACAACACGTTGCATGAACTAGTTCTGTTCGAGCATAACCTGACTCTAGTCCAGCAGAAAATGCATTTTCTATCATCTGAATGTCCCTTTATTCCGATTCTTGTCATATAGTTTCTTAGAGCTCCATTGACATTATGTAGCTGATGTAGCCGTCATGTAACATCAGCTACAAATACATAGATGTACATGTATATTGTACATTTTGTTCTACCGCTTGTACATGTACAATATAATCATTTTTGGCAACACAAAGAGAAACAATGAACATCTCTATTATGCCAAATGTAACTACCTACGACATAACCTACATCAAGTTTCGGAAGTGGAAAACCTTCCAGCAAGTTTTCACAACATTAGTGAAATCAATGTTTTTCCTTCCAGTATGCTAAGCCTTTCTTCCTGCAGAGCTGCATTCACATTCAGTGGGCTTAAGCCATTAAGGTCAAGATGGCAGAGCTGGTGACACACTCTGCATGTACTTTTTCTCCAGTTTCACATTGAGCGGGCGGGGCACTTGAAATGGAGAGGACTCCATAGTACGGCCTAATGGAAAGGGTGAGGGCACACATTACGAGCCACACACACAAACGCATTAAGATGGACAGATGCAGTGGCGTAATGGCATCAAACATTGCACATGCAAACACACACACAAAAAATGTTAGTAAGTAAAAAATGCACTGTGGAAACTACCCAGACAAGCAAGGCAGACGTGTATGCAAATATACAGATGAAAACAAAAAGTAACACACCAGCACATTTAGGGAACACATTCCAGGCCACATACACATTGAGGACTGGAGAAGTGCCATGCTTGCTGGCACTGCCATGTGTGACGGATGGCTCTATCAACAGTGCTACATGCCACCGAGAGCCAGAGGGTGTGTGAATGGAGGCTTGTCCTCGAGCTTAACCCGACAATGATACAGGAAGGATGGATGTCACATCGGGCAGAACATAACACACCAAAGAGAAAACAAAAGACGGCAGGACAGGAAATCTTTGGGATGGGTGGGCGATAAAGAATGAATGACAGACAGACAGCCTCTGCTTCTCTCACAAAGACGATTTGCATTTCTGCATATGGTTTTACCATCTGTACCCAGGTAATATGAATAGAAACCAATAAGCACTTGTACATACAGTTCTACCTGGATACTTCAGATGCTGGGTGTTTATTTATTGGTGCAATCATTTTAAAATTGAATTAGTTTTCCATTAGTTTTCATTTATATATAATGACCTTCAGGATTGTCTACTCAAGGTCTCCCAATAGCGACGAGTAGAGGACTGTGTGACCAGTACTGTTTACTTTAAAGTTGTTTCGATGTACAAATCTATACATGCAAAGAAGGAAAGTACTGGACAGAAAAATGCACAAAACAGTGGTTGGATAATGTAAAAATAAATAAATAAAGCTATCTTAAAAAATAGCATCTGAGTGTTGCATTTTTACACCACAGTTTCAAAGTTTTCCCAGGCCGTTTACCTTTGATGAAAAGAATAAGGAAGAATGAAAATAGTCATAGTATTTTATTATATTCCAAAACAACCACTTTGGCAGGCAAACACAATGGGCTGGCTATCATACAGCTAACACAGCCAAAGAGCAGTAATTATACCAACATTTCCCCCTGAAATGTTGCTTCCTTGCCAGGGCAAAAAGCACTCTGAAACAGGATTTTTTTTTATTGTCAATAAAATGCTTCTCTGAACGTAATATAAATTGCTTAACTTACTGTAGGATTTAAAAAATGTTTCTTATTTAATCCTATTTCAGCTGACCCCTGGCATCGCAGACCGGTTTGGGGGACATGGATTGTCACCTCTATGTTGGGGCAGGAACCAGAGCTAGTGCGGGAGGTGGAGCGGTAGCATCTAGAAATAGTTGGACTCACTTCTACACATAGCACTGAAAGAGGAGCTGGACTCTCTACTTTATGGAGATGCCCAGGGTGAGAGATGTCAGGCAGGTGTGAGGATACTCATCCGAGCACACCAAAGTTAGTCACGGAGTTCCGCAAGGTTCTGTGCTTGGACCACTTCTATTTACTTTATATATGCTTCCTTTGGGCAATATTATTAGAAAGCACTCCATAAAGTTTCATTGTTACGCAGATGATACCCAGTTATATTTATCGATTAAGCCGGATGAAACTGATCAGTTAGTTAAACTTCAATCATGCCTTAAGGACATAAAAACCTGGATGACCAGAAATTTTCTGATGTTACACTCGGACAAAACTGAAGTTATTGTACTTGGCCCCGAACGCCTCCGAGACTCGCTGTCGGCAGATATAATTGCTCTAGAGGGCACTGCCCTGGCCTCCAGCACCTCTGTGAGGAACCTAGGAGTTATCTTTGATCAGGATCTAACCTTCAACTCCCACATGAAGCAAACCTCACGGACTGCCTTTTTTCACCTACGTAACATTGCAAAAATCAGGCACTTCCTGTCTCGAAATGATGCAGAAAAATTAATCCATGCATTTGTTACTTCAAGGCTGGATTACTGCAATTCCATATTATCAGGCAGCCCGAAAAAGTAATGCAACCGCAGGGGGGCACAAGCCAGTGTCTTCATGTGCCAGTCCCAAGTCTGGATAAATGCAGAGGGTTGTGTCAGGAAGGGCATCAGACATAAAACACATGCCAAACTAAAAATGCGAATCATGACAATGACTTCCATACCGGATCGGTCGGGGCCCGGGTTAACAACGACCGCCACCGGTGCTGTTGACCTACAGGGTACCGGTGGAAATTGGATTACTGTTGGTCGAAGACAAAGAAGGAGAGGAGGAAGGTGTGTTCGTAGGCAGAGAGAGAAGAGGAAAGCTAAGAATGTAGGACTGATAGTAGGGACTTTGAATGTTGGAACTATGACAGGGAAGGCTAGAGATTTGATTGACATGATGCAGAGAAGGAAGGTGGACATACTGTGTGTCCAGGAGACCAGGTGGAAAGGTAGCAAGGCTAGAAGCTTAGGAGTAGGGTTCAAGTTGTTCTACCATGGGTCGGATAGGAAGAGAAACGAAGTAGGAGTTATCCTGAAAGAGGAGTTTGTGAGGAATGTACTAGAGGTGAAAAGAGTGTCAGACAGGTTGATGAGCCTGAAGCTGGAAATTGAAGGGGTGATGTTCAATGTTGTGAGTGGTTATGCCCCACAGGTAGGATGTGAGTTAGAAGAGAAGGAGAAATTCTGGAGTGAGTTAGATGAAGTGATGCAGAGCATCCCCAGAGGTGAGAGAGTGGTGATTGGTGCAGATTTCAACGGGCATGTAGGTGAAGGCAACAGAGGTGATGAGAATGTGATGGGCAGGTTTGGTCTTCAGGACAGAAACGCAGAAGGACAGATGGTGGTAGACTTTGCAAAGAGGATGGAAATGGCTGTAGTGAACACTTTCTTCCAGAAGAGGCAGGAACATAGGGTGACCTATAAGAGCGGAGGGAGAAGCACTCAGGTGGACTACATCTTGTGTAGACGTTGTAATCTGAAAGAGACCAGTGACTGTAAAGTAGTGGTAGGGGAGAGTGTAGCCAGACAACACAGGATGCTAGTGTGTAAAATGACTCTGGTGGTGAGGAAGATGAAGAGGACAAAGGCAGAGCAGAGGACAAAGTGGTGGAAGTTGAAAAAGGAAGAATATTGTTTAGTTTTCAGGGAGGAGCTGAGACAGACTCTGGGTGGTCAGGAAGTGCTCCCAGATGACTGGACCACTACAGCTAATATGATCAGGGAGACAGGTAGGAGGGTACTCGGTGTGTCATCTGGAAAGAGGAAAGTGGACAAGGAGACTTGGTGGTGGAACCAGGAAGTTCTGGAGTGTATACAGAGAAAGAGGTTAGCAAAGAAGAAGTGGGACACTGAGAGGACTGAAGAGAGTAGACAGGAGTACAGGGAGATGCAGCGTAAGGTGAAGGTAGAGGTGGCAAAGGCCAAACAAAGAGCATATGAGGACTTGTATGCTAGGTTGGACACTAAAGAGGGAGAGGTGGATTTGTACAGGTTGGCCAGACAAAGAGATAGCGATGGGAAGGATGTGCAGCAGGTTAGGGTGATTAAAGATAAGGATGGAAATGTATTGACAGGTGCCAGGAGTGTGATGGGAAGATGGAAGGAGTACTTTGAAGAGTTGATAAATGAGGAAAATGAAAGGGAACGAAGAGTAGAAGAGGTGACTGGTGTGGAGCAGGAAGTAGCAAAGTTTAGCAAGAGTGAAGTGAGGAGGACGTTGAAGAGGATGAAGAGTGGAAAGGCAGTTGGTCCTGATGACATACCTGTGGAGGTATGGAAGTGTCTAGGAGAGGTGGCAGTTGAGTTTCTGACTAGTTTGTTTAACCAGATCTTGGAGAGTGAGAAGATGCCCGAGGAATGGAGGAGAAGTGTACTGGTGCCAATTTTCAAGAACAAGGGAGATGTGCAGAGCTGTGGCAACTACAGAGGAATAAAGCTGATGAGTCATACAATGAAGTTGTGGGAAAGAGTAGTGGAAGCTAGGCTAAGGGCAGAGGTGAGCATTTGTGAGCAGCAATATGGTTTCATGCCTAGAAAGAGCACAACAGATGCAGTGTTTGCTTTGAGGATGCTGATGGAGAAGTACAGAGAAGGTCATAAGGAGTTGCATTGTGTCTTCGTGGATTTAGAGAAAGCGTATGACAGGGTGCCGAGAGAGGAGCTGTGGTATTGTATGAGGACGTCTGGAGCGGCAGAGAAGTATGTTAGAGTGGTGCAGGACATGTATGAGAGCTGTAAGACCGTGGTGAGGTGTGCTGTAGGTGCGACAGAGGAGTTCAAGGTGGAGGTGGGTCTGCATCAAGGATCGGCTCTGAGCCCCTTCTTGTTTGCTCTGGTGATGGACAGGCTGACAGATGAGGTTAGACAGGAATCTCCATGGACTATGATGTTTGCAGATGACATTGTTATTTGTAGTGAGAGCAGGGAGCAGGTGGAGGAGAATCTAGAGAGATGGAGGTCTGCTCTGGAAAACAGAGGAATGAAGCTTAGCCGCAGTAAGACAGAATACATGTGTGTCAATGAGAGGGACCCAGGTGGAACGGTGAGGTTACAGGGAGCAGAGGTGAAGAAGGTGCAGGACTTTAAGTACTTAGGGTCAACGGTTCAGAGCAATGGAGACTGTGGAAAAGAGGTGAAGAGGCGAGTGCAAGCAGGTTGGAACGGGTGGAGAAAAGTGTCAGGTGTGTTGTGCGATAAAAGAGTATCAGCAAGAATGAAAGGAAAGGTGTTCAAGACGGTGGTGAGACCAGCGATGTTGTACAGCTTAGAGACAGTGGCACTGAAGAAAAGACAAGAGGCAGAGCTGGAGGTAGCAGAGCTTAAGATGTTGAGGTTCTCTTTGGGAGTCACGAGGATGGACAGGATCAGGAACGAGTACATCAGAGGGACAGCTCATGTTAGATGTCTCGGAGAAAAAGCCAGAGAGGCCAGATTGAGGTGGTTTGGACATGTTCAGAGGAGAGACATATTGGTAGAGATATATTGGTAGAAGGATGCTGAGGTTGGAGCTGCCAGGCAGGAGGTCTAGAGGAAGACCAAAGAGAGTGAAGAGGATGCAGAGGACAGGGTTAGATGGAGGCGCATGATTCGCTGTGGCGACCCCTGAAAGGGAGCAGCCGAAAGGAAAAGAAGAAGAAGGCAGCCCGAAAAAGTCCCTTAAGATTCTCCAGTTGATTCAGAACGCTGCAGCACGTGTACTGACAGGAACTAGGAAAAGAGATCATATTTATCCAATATTATCTTCTCTGCACTGGCTCCTTGTGAAATCCAGAATAGAATTTAAAATCCTTCTCCTCACCTATAAAGCTCTTAATGGTCAGGCACCGTCGTATCTTACAGAGCTCATAGTGCCTTATTACACCACTAGAACACTCCAAAAGTAGAATGGGAGCCAGAGCCTTTAGCTATCAAGCTCCTCTTCTGTGGAATCAGATCCCAGTTCGGGTTCGGGAGGCAGACACCATCTCCACATTTAAGAATAGGCTAAAGACTTTTCTCTTTCATAAAGCTTATAGTTAGGGCTAGCTCAGGAGAGTCCTGAACCATCCCTTACTTATGCTGCTATAGGCCTAGACTGTCGGGGGACTTCCCATGATGCACCTCTCTCTCTTCACCTCTGTCCTCCTCTCCATCCGTATGCATTCTCATCCCATAAATGGATGTCACTAACTTGACTTCTTCCCTCTCCCGGAGTTTTGTGCTTTGTCGTCCGTCTCTTCTTTCTTCAGCAGGTATTTCAGTGTCCGGAGATGTATCTGGATCGGTGACTATGGCGACCTGCTGGGGCAGTGTTGCTGTGTCTATGGTGCAGGGGACGAGTGGCTCGGGTCCTGCTCGTTGGGCTCCACCTGGAGCTGCTCGGTTGTCTGTCTGGACCCATTATCTTCCCTTATGTTTTACCACCTAAACATTTCTAAAATAATAATATATATATATACAACAATTTTGCCATCATGGCTGTATATGTTGTAGTTTTGATGCTATAAATCTATTCTGTACTTACGACATCTATTGCATGTCTGTCCGTCCTGGGAGAGGGATCCCTCCTCTGTTGCTCTTCCTGAGGTTTCTATCATTTTTTCCCCTGTTAAAAGGGTTTTTTGGGTAGTTTTTCCTTAATCGAATCGAGGGTCTAAGGACAGAGGGTGTCGTATGTTACAGATTGTGAAGCCCTTTGAGGCAAATGTGATTTGTGATACTGGGCTATATAAATAAAATTGAATTGAATTGAATTGAATTGAATTGAATACGCAAGAGTCCCTGGCAGAGCATCACTATCTTGGATTTCTCCCCGGAAAACGAGATAACTCTGTGACTACGAGTTGCTGAGAGTTGTTTGTGCCTTAAAACAGCAGTTCGGAGTATCTGGCCTTCTTGGAGTCTATGGGTGGGGTCCTGAAGAGGATACTGCCTAGGAACTAGTTCTGCTGCAGGACTTCAACACTCACATGGGCAATGACGGAGAAACCTGGAGCGGGGTGATGACTGATCACCACCTTTTAGAGAGTTGGATCAGATGACAGGTGAGGCTGCCAGACAGACCTGTGAGAGTGAACTGGGAGCATCTGGCTAAGGCCCCTGTCTGTGAGGTCTATAACTTCCACCTCCATGGGCCATGTTCAAAACCTCTTTTGTGGAGGCAGAGTTGTGGTAAGAAGGTTGTCGGTGCCTGTCGTGCCGGCAACTTAAGAATCCGCTGGTTGACACCAGCTCAAAAAGAAAGAATGTGGCTTCGGAGGTCACTTAAGCAAAAACCCAGGTGCGGGAAGAGTTTGGGGAAGCTATGGAGAAGGATTTTAGGTTGGCCTCAAGGAAGAGCTGGCAAACCCTTAAGATGACTCAGGAAGAGACTGTGTTCAGCAGGGGAGGAAAACTCCTGAACCCAACCAACATGTCTTTTGGAGAAGAGGCAGAGTTTGGAGTCTCGGGGGAAGCTTCACCCATATCTCTGGCAGAGGTCTCTGAGGTAGTTAAGAGGCTCATCAGCGGCAAGGTGTCAGGTGTGGATGAGATTCACCCTGAGATGCTGAAGGCTCTGGATATTGTTGGGCTGTCAAATACATGTGCCAGCATGCACTGTGGCATATGTAAAGCAGTCAGGATGAAAGTCAGCACCTTCAAGTCTGAAGCCATGGTTCTCTGCCGGAAAACAGTGGATTACTCCCTCCGCGCCGGGAGTGACTTTCTGTCGCAAGCACAGGAAATCAAGTATCTCAGATTCTTGTTCATGAGTGAGGGTGCGATCGAAAGCGGAAATGGCTTCAGCAGTAATGCAGGCGTTATAAGGAGGAAGGAACTGAGCTGGAAGGCATAGCTATCGATTTACCAGTCGATCTACGTTCCAACCCTCACCTATGTTCATGAGCTTTGGGTAGTGACCGACAAAATGAGAATGTGGATACAACCAGCCGAAATTTGTTTCCTCTCTAGGGTGGCTGGGTTCACTCTTACCCTGGAATTCCACTGGGCAATGCCACCGTAGCTGATGCATAGACAATGCTTGTGATCCCACCAGATGCGCCACAGTGCATCCCAAAAGTGGCTCTCCGCTCTGTTCTGCGGTGAATGCCTATTTTTGTCTATTTTTGACGGAAGCCGCGTCAAGTTGCACAGAGAAGATGAACTAGGCAGGAAGTCAGACACAGAAAAGGCATAGAGAATCGGTCAATTTTCCAAATAAAACACACAGATTGTGCAGATTCCTGGTCGTATATCAACAAATAAAACACAACTAAAACAGTCAAAAATAGAAGAAATTTAACTACGTAGCCTCTTTACCTATGGTAAAAGCACAAAAGTCAAGTAAAAATGGACCACATCAACAACGTTGGTCAGGCAAACTGCTCTGCTTCTGAAACGCTCCCTGTATGCTATGAAGCTGCTGGGAGGACAGAACAAAACCGGCTCGCAAGACGCTGTCAAATAATTTTTTCGATAATGCTGGTCCACTTGACAAGACCCAGATGATTTACAGAGAGACGCAAGGCTCAACTCAGCTTTAGTCCTTTTATTGTCAACTTATCTGTAGTAGTAGTAGCAAAATAAGGATAAGCAGAATAAGAACGGTAAGCAGGTTGAAAACTAGTGGCGTCTCAGCAGTCTTCCGTGCATTGGCTGCTTGGGAACTACGCACCTGATTATCATTCCCACTCAATGCAGCGGAAGCCACCAGTCAACTTTAACTACAGCGCCCCCCGGTGTCCAAACTATGCAAAGGTTGAAAATATTAAAAATCTTAAGAAATAATGAAAAGATATGTAAAGTAAGGGCAAGAGGCTGAGTTTGCCTCTTTTTGGCCACACAGACGTGGCGTAACCGGTGGAATCCCGACGTAAGTTGTCAATCTGTCTGTAAATGTACAGTGTGTCAGTGAATAAATGCTGCAGCTTCTAAAGACCAAGAAAAGTCCGTCTGTTTTCCAACGTCTGGAAAAGTGAAGGGGGTTAGCCCCGAAGCCCTGGTAACAACCATTTGAAGAGTACTGTCTCCGGAAATACAAAATAGATCAATGATAACATAAAAAAATATTAATAAAGGCCTTTATTTGAGACAGTCTCTTAACAGAGATAAGTCTTTATTATTTATTTTTCATATTACTGTAAGAAACCACGTTCAATTACACACAATTCCTCCATATTTCTCACATTAAAATCCCACAGCAGAGTGAAGGGGGAACAAATCCCTTTTATGCCTATTTCTTTGTTTCTAAACTGAGTTCTGAAGGTATTAAAGAAAATAAAGTTACTTACCTCTCATGATGTGGCGCACTACTTTAACAGAGCCTCCTCTTAAGTTGAGAATTTGATGGACCCTCTGCTGAAGCTAAATCCAGAGAAAAAGAGGATCAGGATCATACTGCAGTTTTAAAGTGTTATTGAAATTAAAAATCAGTTTTGCTAAGAAATCAGTATACATGTTCTTGGTGTTTGTTTTTACTTGTTTAATCATTTGGTTAAAATTGTATTTACCAAAAAAGACATGCCAAATGTACATGTCATTTATCTTTCTGCAGTGACAGCATCCCCTACATAAGAGTTCTCCGGAGGGTGTTAATTTTTAGTACTGACGTGATATGCTGGTACTTGGTTTGATTGGTGCAATATCTGTGTGGGCAGACACTAAAAACATTTGTCATATCACTTCAATTCCAGCCAGTTAACTGCCATGGGAAACGTCCACTTGGAGGCTTGAAGCTTAGATACCATTTTCACATACATGACCAAAAGCTGTTTTTTCCTGACACAAAGAGTAAGGCAATTCCAAGCTCAGTTTGACTTTAATAACTGGCATCAATATCAACTGGGAGACATGGTGGATATCAAACAGGCATCTCAATTCTTAGTATATTATAAGGGAATTTAAAAGGAGCCACTATTTTATCATTAGTCCATGAAGCAATATATTAAGGATATACAGGATGTACTGCGGCTTTTTAAACAGCAGGTACAGGGTGTTGTAGTGTCCAATCTGAAACAGCGAAAGTAGCACTGCAAGTGTACAGTGAAACCCAAACTTGTGGTGAAGTGAATGAGCCACTTGGCTGCAGTGCACATAAAAACCATCTGACTCCTGTCTGCTTTTATAGCTTGTCTGATCAGATGTCCTAACAATAATTAATCAGAGAGAAAACTCATTTTGGCAAGCCAGTCGGTGTGTGTGTTTGTGTGTGTGCGTGTTTGTGTGTGTGTGCGCACCTGTGATATCCCTGAGTTGCTGATCTCCACCATAATGTAGCAGATTAACTGAAGGACGAATAGTCCGGCGTCCAGACGGCGAAGGTAGAACTCATCCTCCATGCTGTCATCTAGGATCTCCCCCCGACGAACCATCTCCTACACACACACACACACACACACACACACACACACACACAGAGACACACAAGGTAATAAAAACTCAAAAAGAGAACATTTTTAATGCATGACGAGGTGAATAAATCACAATTTACTGTTTGTTAGGGGCTTTCTATTGTTCTCTGCACACTTTGAACAAACACACAAGATAAGAGACTACGTTTAATTTAGGTGTTGTTTTCCACAAATCCATTTTCTCCATTGACCAGACACACAAATTAAATGATTTCATGGCTAAGCTGCAAAAAGTGCTCTGCTGCTGCTCACACATTCATACAGCGTTGCATAGTTATCCATCTTAACAACCCTGTCAGAATGCCAATAACACAGTGCTGCCAATAAGCACACAGCCCACATTAATCATCATTAGAGATTAAGAAGCAGATCTGAGGGGGAGAGGGGAGTCTGGAATGTAAACCATTGGAGTGGTACAGAAATAGACACTGTGTTGAGTGTTTTGCCACTATGCATGGACAGTAGGAAGAAAGTTAAGGCCATACATAACTAATTAATGCAGTAAGTAAAAGAAAGTATATAATCTTAATCTAGATTCAAATCTTACCCTTTTCTTTTAGATTCCTTACAAATTTGACTATTTCCACACTCCAAACTCATTTGCTGTATTAAAGATGCAGGCTAAGAGACATGTAGTATTAACATTTTGATTGGTAACGTTCCATGCTAAATAAGTTTTGGTAAAGAAGGAGATATAAAAGTTTTAGCCCGAATGACTTCTATTCTAATCAAATGAAGGGTCAGTGCTGGCCATCAGTATTTCTAACATTAAACTGTTACTTTTCTTGAACAGTCCATATCTTAAAAAAATATTTCATACAATGGACTATATTTGATCCATGCACTCACGTAGGCTCAATCTTTATCTGTTTCAGACAGAGAGGATGGCCTAACACTAAAAAAAAAAATCAAAACATGCTACAGTATGTCACACAGTAAATCAAGAAAAAGGGCAACTTTTCAAACCGTTCCTAATGAAAACAAATGTCTTTCAGCGTCGAGCTAAAGGGTACCACACATGACATTTACATCCCAATGATTTAATATCAGAGAAAATTAAAACTTTCAAAAGGCCTTGGCCTGAAAGATCAATTACACTGTAAAATCCAATTATAGCTGTGAAGTTCAGCTCATTAACATGCCTCAATCAAAGGGCAACTCCGGAGGACTACAGTAAAAGACTATTCTGAGAAAACCATTGAGCTGCAGGTTGCAGAGCTGGGATGAAAAACAACATATCCATTTATGTCACATTGCGTTCTGAAACCAGGATGTTATCCTGCTTTAATTATTTCATCCTGAGAGAAGAAAAAATCTGCAGATACAACTTCAGAACAAAGCCCTACTGTACAATATAAACTGTAGCTTGTTAAAGATGCAAAACAATGCAGATAATTAAAACAAGAACCTTTTATAAAGCCTTTGAATATAGGGCATTTGTCTCTTCTGTGTCCTCTGGGTAAAACACTGTCCGAGAAGTCTGTTTTATTACAAAGCGGAGAGTTATCGCATTGTAAAACAGTCCCAAAGCTTGGCCTTGTTGCTGTCAACTAGCTCCCATTAAAAGATGCAAAAAAACTTGAAACAAACCCATTTGAATATAAACTGTGCTTCCTCTTTCCTGTAGGAAAAAAGGATTATCTCTGTTTCCAGGACAACTCTGCTCATTATTCTGAACCAATACAGTAGCTTGCGGCTAAGTTACACAAATCTCACAATCCAACATCAGCAAAGATACAACACACAGGATGTAGGCCTAAATAGCTAATAGAAAGGAGACAATACATCCATATGACCCCTGAGGGTGAGTGAAAAACACCATTCACATACACCAATATGTAAGACACACCCTGTGATTGCCTTTTCTCCCATTTTTTCACAGAGGAAGCAAGTCTATTTCCTGTCATCCTCATTACTGCACATGGGCATCGTTGCAAAGCTGAGTTGGAGGCATTTTCTGTGAAGGCCTTGGATAATTCAATTACTGTATATCTAAATGTTTCTATTACAGCTGTCAGCCTATCAGCTGCAGAGGGTCAGGACTTTATCCCAACCATATGAAACAAAATGTGACTGCAGCTTGGTCTATGATGTGTTTACTGGCAAGATTAGTGCAAATATAATATAGTTGACTGCATTGTATGTCAGCAATCAGAAATTCATTCTGAGACAAGGTAAAAGAAGCATCAAGAGAACACATGAGAAAGAATGAATGAGAGTTTTTTTTAGTGATTTATTCCCTCAGCAAAATCCATGGTCAATGATTCCCACCCACGGTTACCCAGGAGTACTTCTGTAGTTGGGCTTGTGGATTGATTGTGGAGTAGCTCAACGAACTTAAAAAATCCCATCCAAATTGGTGTGAAGCCAATCTTTAGGGCAGGACCAGAATATTCGAATATTCTTTTGGTGGGTTGCTATTCGATTTTCAATTTTGGGATTTGAATTTTCATTTAAAAAAAAAAAATGTATATATGTTTAAATCTGGCGAAATACAATACTCTGGTTTTAATAGGAAGTGGCAGTTGAAGGATGGTAACATTGTTATACTTAATAATAAATATATTTGCTTTAGCCAACTAAAGTGTTCCTGCAGCTGGAGTATATTCTCTGTGTAGAGTGCACAACCGCTTGTGCTTTAATGGACAGAAGTGCCTGCGCTTGTATTTTGGGTTAAGCTGCATTGCTTTCACATTGTGGAAAATAGAATAATAGAAACAAAATGTATTAGTCTTTTTACCCGTCATTACAAATCTAAATGAATCTACTGCAAAATATAGTAGCTTGTTAAAACTCAAACATGAGATTTTACCGGTAAGTCACGTGTCCCAGTAAAATAACCCAGAAGTAAACATCATGCACACGGGTCATGATTCAGTTTATCTGGAAGAGAAGACAAGATGTCAAAGACCTCAGCTGTGTGGTAACACTTTAAACTGAGCGAGGACAAGACAAAGGCAGTGTGCAAAATATGCGATTTGAAACTGGCCTACCACAACAGCACAACATGTTTGAAGAATCACCTGAGTTCTGTAAGTAATACGCCTAATCGTTATATAGCCTTGCATATTGTTGGAATATACATCCGCCATGTTAATCAGTTTTTTTAGACGTGAAAAAGATGTGCACTTAATTTGCTTTGAAAATACTTGACCTGTGTGTTGTTTTTGTATCACTAATGCGGTGTCCGTTCTCAGAGTATACAAGCCCTGCCCGCGTGAACCGCGGCGCTTCCGGCTTTTACATATAAATGAACGTCCATTATACATTCAAGCCCTTTCCAAACGAGTTCACACAATGCTGATTAAACCTATCACCGCCAGGGTAAATCTCTCTGGCAGCGTACAGAGTTATTAATCTGGTGTCTGCTAGCGCACCGATAATGATGTGTTTTACGCCAACCAGCAATGACTGTTTGGGTTTTGAATGATTTGGTTTGCCAGAGCGGAAGTGGGGAGCGCAACCCAGAGCCAAGTAGAGAGCTCTGCAATTCGCCATTGATGTATTAATAAAAATAAAAAAAGGGCCATTGGAGAAAATGTTTCTTATAAAGCTTTGTTTATTATGATTGTATAGTTTATGTTAATATGCTTTAGCAACGTTTGTATAGTCATGCCAATAAAGCCGCTTGAAATTGAACGGAGTTGACACAACTCTCTTTCAACTTGGCTCTGGAGCAATGGTAGTGACGGAGATGGCTACAGCAACTAGGAATAAAACCTAAGAAGCGAACCTAGGTTTCTGATGCTCCAGACAAAAAAACAAACTCGGCGTTCAGAGGAAGGATTTTTGTCAAAACAAGAAAGCGAGGACAAACGCTTAGCTTTTCCTTGTCGGACAGCTTTATCGGACACCTAAATAATGGATTATTGTCTGGGAACTGTGATAATTTCGCTGTATTTTTGTAAGTATTTCTGACCACGAGCCTGGGACGATCATAAGCACATCAACAGTGTTTGTGTAATTACTCTCACTGCCAAAGGGGGAGACAAAAGTGTTAGACAAAAGTTCGCTTTAACATCCACTTCCAACACTTTCACTCCCCCCCCCCCCGAGTAATCTAACGCGTTACTATTTTAAAACCAGTACTCAGATTAAAGTTACTTATCCAAGTCATTCTGCGTTAATATTTTTTTCATTTTCCTTAATAAAAACATATTTTTGCTTTCTTCTCGCATCTCGGGGAGTAAAGTCATGTATGCGACAAGTCACGTTCTCAGCATGAGGACAGTTCACGTCACGTGTAATAATATCACGCAGCACCACAAACGGAAACAACATTGGAGGAAGGAGAGAGAAGTGTATTTTCTAGCTGGAAATACAGACACTATTTTGAGTTTGTGTCAGCCAAAGATTGCAATATTAAGGTTCGTTGTGGCGACAAAGTGTTATCTAGCTACAAAAACACTACGTCAAATTGAAAGAAACATGGAGTTGCAGCACTGCACGGTCAAACTTACAGAGCAAGTCCCACCTGGTGGTGCGAAGCAGAGAGCAGAAGGTCCCCCACCACGCAAACAACAAAAGCTGAACTTCGGTAAAAACAAGTATTTATGTTAAGTGAATTCAAGAAAGACTGGCATTATTTTATTTTTTATAATAAAATGTTTGGAGATATATTGTTGAGATTACTGTTAAAAATGCACTTCCAAAAAAGTGAGTGTTGGCAAAACCAGTTGTCATTTTTATGTTGAGGCGGCGGGGATGTTGTCGGCAGAGGCTGAATGTAACTAATAAAGTAACTTGTAATCTAACGTAGTTTCTTTAAAAATCAAGTAATCTGTAAAGTAACTAAGTTACTTTTTAAAGGAGTAATCAGTAATCAGATTACATTTTCAATGAAACTACTAATTCTGGACATATTTTAGCTAGCTGCCAGTGGCGTGGTTCTATGGATGGCACTGTCAAGTTGGACCAAATTGGTGGACTCTGGAGACTGAATAATCTCAACAACTATTGGATGGATTGCCATTAACTTTTGTACAAACATGTTCCCCACAGGATGATTCCTAATGACTTTGGTGATCCCTTGATTTTTCCTCTAGCACCACTATGGGGTTGACATTTATGATTTTGAGTGAATTGCCATGAAAAACACTTTCATCCCCTCTGGATTAATTGTAATAACTTTAGTGATCCCTCAACTTTCCATCTAGCACCATCATCAGGTCAAAATGTCTATTTATCCAGTACTTTGGTTTATGACCAAGTACCTGCAAACCTAATGCCATTTCCATCAGACTCTGCAACCCCTGTCTCCGTTCAAAGTTGGTCTCTGGACTCTTGATCTTTCTCCAACTCTCCAGTGATTCCTGGTGAACAACCCTGACCCTTTCCCAGCTGGTGTTCATGACCAAATGATGACAACCAAGCTTCTTGACAACTGAGCAAACGGTATCTGCTGAAGAAGACTGAAGACCTGCTTGAAATCTCCAGAAAAAGCAAGTAAGTGGGTCCAGAGTTACCCCCCCCAATTAATAAATTTTTTTTTCAAGTATGAACAGTCACACTTAACATATCATCAGTGTTACTCAAACACAAGTGTCTCCTGGATAATTTCAACAATAGCATAGGTTGATGTTATAAGCATTTGTTTGACCTATTTCAATTTAATTTCTGAGAAATTGTGTGCTTTCCATCAGTTTAGTATATCATGGCTCAAAGTACTACGATACCCATGAGCCTGAAGCTGGACTTGTGCCATGCGTAAATATCTCTGCAAACCTACGCAGAGAAGGTTGTTATAGGTAACCATGGGTCGCATAGGCTCACAAAAGAGCCAACATGCAAACTTTCCGAATCTCAACAATGTGATGACTTGTTGATCAAACTACTTTCGGGAGTTGGATAAACGACTGGAGAAGCATGTTTCAGCCTTAAGCTGTTGGTATGCAGAAAAAGCTAGTCACAGGCACCAGTCAGAGATGTAACAAATTCAGAACGCCTTGTTGTTGCAGTTGGAAGTCTTAGTTGATGTCTCCGTAAGTTTTTATGTACAGTGGCTACACTGGCTTAAAGAGAAAAGGCAGATATTTGAAAATGCAATTACACAGCTTTGTTTTTTTATCCATCAAAGCCTTAAAAAGTGTTAGCCATTAATTTCTGTAAGCATTGACACCTACGATAACTCGTCCCACTTAGCTAATCTATAGCAACAAGTGTACTTGTCAAGGAGAGAAAAACATTTTCAAATAAGCTATTACACAAGTCTATTGCTGCACCCTCTGGGGAGCTTCACTGTAATGGAACGGAGAAAAGATGTGAATGATGAATCAAGGCGGAGCTTTGAATCAGTACGGGAGTGGAAGGTTTTGAACAATGACATGTGCATTAAGTATTCATTATTGTGAGCAGTGGAAGTGGACATTTGGGATATTAAAACCTGAGCCGACGCAGGCAGTGTGGCAGTATTCATTACAGTGGCAGAGTTTTGTCCACTCTTGAGTTTTGACATTGCGGCCAATATCTTTTGTGTGGCAGCTCGGTCCCTCTGGCAAACACTGGACAGAAGAAGCGGAGAAAGAATAACGTGTTGAAGGGAGAGATTGGACAAGTCAATTACTGCAACCTCAGGGGAGCCTGGCAGCCTGGCAATAGTACAGACAAAGTAATAAGCAGTGATTTTCAGTCTCAGTCCCTTTACTGGTAACTCAGGCACATTGTGGGTGTGTGAGTCTAAATCATGCACGCCATGTGAGACTGAGACTGCGTGTGCAGTGAGTGTTGTGCATATTAGAATGCCTGTATGTGTGTTTGCGCCTGGGTATGACATGCATATGAGAAATGTGTGTGTGTCTTTGAACAAAAACCTTTATTTGGGTGTTCCTTGTGTATGGGTATCAGGTTTTGTAAGATTATGTGTATGAGAGAATGTGTTTGCTTTCCTGTGTTTGAGACCGTGTGTGCATGTGTGTGCGGCTGGTTGTTATTCCTGTTCTTTCTTTTCCGCTGGGATGCTTAGATGAAGAATTAAAGTGATTTCTTTGTCAGCACTTTGCAAAAACCCACAGTGACTGTGTGTGTACAAGTGTGTGTGTGTGTGTGTGTGGGATGTAATGCTCTTTATGAGGCTTAAGCAAACACCAGAAAGAGAGAGGTTAGATGTCCTCATTAAAAAACAGTGATATAGAGGTTGATAATGAGGTAAACTTTGAGGAAAATACTGGAACTTTGTGAAAGCACGAGGCAAAATGCCAATTTCAAGCTATAATAATCTCCCAGAAAAAGTAGAGCCCTTTTCCAAAGTGGGGCAAAGCAAAACAGCAGTGTTACCAAGAGGGAGGAGGGATTTGCTACCCAAGAACACAACGTCATTCAGTCTGAGCTTTAACGCTGTCCAAACGTTAAAATGCTGGACAGTGGAAAATAGTTTGTCTCGATTGAGTCTGAACTTCCTATTCCTGATCTCTAACAGCCCCCTTCAAACTGCCAAAATATGAACAAAAGGTGTTTCAAACATACCAACTACATGTGTGATTATAGTCTATATGGTTAAGCATGATGATATTGTTAAGCACTTAAGCAGCAATTTATCTTGTGAGATGTCATATTAATACCTTGACCTAACCCAAAAAAAGCTTAGGGGAGTGGCTGTGGGCTACTCTTTATTGGAGGTGGGGAAGTTAACCAGAAGTGCATTTGCCAAACCCACCAGTTAGTCTTGATCCTTGAAGTCTCTTCTCTTGTAAAAATGAAAAATAATTTTAAAACACCTCAAATATAGCATAAATCTCATTTATGTGTCGCTTGTCAAAGTTGGTTTTCGAGTGTGGAATGTATTCATTGTTACCCCTTGTGGCTGCTGGGTGGGGGGTGGTGGTGGTGGGGGTGTTAATGCACTTTTAGCTTCATCAGTCTTACGTGATATGAGCTGGCCTGAAGGCGCCTGAGAGCGGTGTGCTGCAGATGAATGCACTTAGCAACTTTTTCGTTGAGACTGGGATGGACAATGAATGCTGAACCTCATTCCTGAGGTCTTTTGGTTAGTTTCTGTTTACGTCTATCGGTTGACCACACAGACTCAAAAAGCTGTAAAAAAAAGCTCTGTAAGACCTGAGTGTGGACTTTGAGTTTTTGAGGTTACCCACAACACAGAGTGATACGACTTCTCCAGAAAAATGACAGAGCTGATCACATCATGTCAATCACAGGAGTTGTATTCTCCCAGTTAAACTTTCATTCATATTATATCAATAATTTAAGGTTTACTACTATGAACATTTACATTATTTTTCTATGTAGCACCTTCGGCACAGAAAAATGTATTTTACAATGAATTGAGTTCTACCTTCTCTCGTGTTTAGGATGCAGAAACAGGTTGTGATTAACTGGGTTGCCATTCAAAACGGTTTCTGTCCTCTCACCCTAAAGATTTCAGCGTAATCTTTTGAGTTGTATTTATAACCTCATAGTTTCTTCAAAAGGTCTAACGCTAAACCTAAATGGATTCAATAAGGAATCTGAATGGATTCAGATTTGCTAAGCAGATTCAATACTGAAATCAGATTTAGAATACTGGATTAAGTTTGAATAAAATGCTACCAAACCCCAACCCTAATTGCAATGCACTACAAGAATTATCAGCATCTACGCTGTTTGTAAAAGGATGCGTTAATAAAGCACAATGCATTCGGCGGCTGTGGCTCGGTGGCAGAGCGGTCGTCCACCAATCGGAAGGTTGGCGGTTCGATCCCGGCTTCCCCCGGCCATGTGTCGAAGTATCCTTGAGCAAGATACTGAACCCTGAACTGCTCCCGAAGCTGCGCCTTCGGTGTCTGAGTGAGTGTGAATGATTAGTTTAAGTTGTACTGATGGGCAGTTAGCTCCTGCCATCAGCGTGTGAATGTGTGTGAATGGGGTGAATGTGATGTAGTGTAAAAGCGCTTTGAGTAGTCAGAAAGACTAGAAAAGCGCTATACAAGTACAGTCCATTTACCATTTACCATTCTTGTCCTTTGTTAAGTACTAAGTACATCCTCTATGCTATTATATTTGGTAATATTTGTTTTGCAAAGAACTTTACTGTTTCCTCCAAAAAGTATTAGCTGTACCAAATTAGTTGCATGAGAACATAATTCGTAAGAGATAGGTTAAATAAACCCCTCCACCAAGAAACATCTTGGTGCAATTTTTGGTGCAATCCAAGAATGAAAAACAATTCCAAATGAACTGGACTTAAAAGGTAAAAGCCCAATCCAAACATGAATGTGCAGGTTGCACTGCAGGAGCAGTAAGTTTTGGACCCAGATCTCTCAGTGGTGCTGTGTGCTCCACTCCCTCCTCCTCAACAAATTAATAAATTAATGCATGGGGAATTTTGAAGGAATGATGGATGAGGAAACTTGAGAGAAGAAAGAGCAATGATGAAGGGAAAACAAGCAGTGACACAGACAAACAAAAGAGGGAGCGAGAAAGAGAGAGAGATATAGCATTTTTCTTGGAAGACATTTAAGAAAACAAAATATATCACATTCAGGTGCAACACCAATTCCAACTTAACACAGACTTTCTTCGAAAATATCTTCTGTCAGCAATACTAAACCAGCCCAGTAAAGGAAACACACACACTCTCAGACACACACAAAACAACGTGCAACTAGGTTCTTAGGTGCTAGGAAAGTGCACTCAAGCATTTTACAGTATTGAGGTCGGCCTCAGCCATGTTTTGCTGAGCTTCATCAATCTCCAAGAGCTGTTACCAACAAGCTGAGAGCAGAGGGAAGGGTTGGAAGGAAAAGAGGTAGGGATAGAGAGGTGAAAGCAGTTGCATTAGAGAAGAAGAAGGAATTGGGAAGGAGGAGAGATAATGGGAGAAGAGGGAAGGAAGGACAGGGAGAAGGAGTGATGGAGGGAAGGAGGAGGAAGGGGAGGATGTAAGACAGAAATGGAGGATGAAGGGAGAACGAAAAGACGGAGAAAAATGTCACAAAAAACGAAAAGGCGCGATTGCGTGGATCACAAGCAAGCAGGTCAGGAACCAGGGAAGATGCAACCAAAAGAAAGGATGTGAAAATTAAGGAGATCACATATGGACAGAAAAGCAAGACACTTAGAGGAGGGAGGAGAAGAGTAATGGATGCTGGGGGTCAGTAAAAGACAGGAGAGGAGAAGAGGGATGAAAGAAATAGAGGAGTGGGGGGGGGTTAAAAATGAGAAATATAGCAGGATGGGAAAAGCAGCTTTAAATGGAGAGAAGGAGAGAATCAGAAAGATAGAACGAGAGGAGAGAAGAGAAGAGAGATGCCAAGGTGGGATGAAAATAAGCAGCTTATTAAAAAGGGACTGGGCTGGAGAAAAAGCAGCTGCAGCTTTTTCTTCGCTATCCTCCTGAGAAATCTGTGGATAATATGTTGCAGAGGAAAAACATTTTGCTTACCGCCCCTTAAAAACAGGTTTAACTAGGGGAAACCAAAAGGCACGGCAGAGAGAGATAAAACACCGCTGCTGACGGCAGCCGATTCAGCTGAGGCGCTGGACAGAAATGGGTTGGCATCTTCATCACCTTATTTAACATAACATGTTTGGCGGAAGCTTTGAGCCACACAGACTTACAGTATAATCTGGGTGCTTTCAGTGTTCGAGTTATGCCAGTAGGAACGAACCATAGCATTTTGTTCAATCCATTGCGCTACATAGGGCATAAAAACCAATTGGTAGGTATCATTTTAAACCCAACAAAACGCATTAAGAAAAGAAATCCCTACACGGCAAAAAAAAATAAAAATACCCATCCACAAACAAACAAAAATGACTTAAAAATCAGGTCTACGCAAAACACTATTAGACCGCAAAAATAGCAAAAAAAAATTGACATAAGCATATATGTTTCCTCCTGAAAGCTGTTTGGGATATGTGTGTGTAAAGGCCATGCAGCCATGTTAGGAGCTGTGTAAGGCAGCACTTTGGCATAGTCCTTTGAGCTCAATGCTAATATCAGCATGCTAACATGCTTATAGCGGCAATGTTTAGCAGAAAAGACGAGAGCGTAATCTATTAAAACATATATTACATGTTCCTATTCATGTAACATATCATGCTACTAGCAGCAGAGATGGGTAGTAACAACTTACATTTACTCCGTTACACTTACTTGAGTAACTTGAGTAAGAAAAAAATGTACTTCTAAGAGTAGTTTTACTGCACCATACTTTTTTACTTGTACTTGAGTAGATTTGTGAAGAAGAAACGCTACTCTTACTCCGCTACATTGGGTTACATTCAACTTTTAACTTTGTCTTTTTTTTTTACATTTATTCTACACATGACTCCGTTTCACCAATCAGACGTAACGATGCAGTTACATGACCACACACAAACTGGCGACATAGCCTCACAAACTCTCCAGGAATGAAAATACATGAAAAATGGCAGAGGCAACTGTCACCGATGTTCAAATGGAAAAGGATGAACACCCCCTGGCCGCAAATAAAACGCATGAGAGTGCAAAACTGCAGTTATATTATGCGGTGCCTTCAGTGTCTCCTAAAACAAACAGCGATTTTGGCATACAAAAACTCAAGGTCAAACCTGAGGAAACATGTCGCAGTACGTTTTAGTTAAATTTAGTTTTTGCTGTGGTTAGGGGAATGTTAGTCTTGTTAGTTTACAGAATTCCAGTCTTAAAAAAAAGAGCCTTTCATATAGACACTTTTAGTGTTAAACATTTCTTTAGATGGTGCCATAAGCTAAGCAGAACACAATACATTTTCTATGGATGAATGAATTAACGTTAGCTACCAACTATAGCAAATTATGAATAGTGAAAAAGGTATTTTTGTCTGTCTGATTACATTGTTTCCATTAAAAAAAAATTACGATCAAACAGAGTAGTTTGTTCACCAAATACTGTTTTACTCTTACTTGAGTAATTTTTGAATGACTACTTTTTACTTCTACTTAAGTATAATTATTTTGAAGTAAGGCTATTCTTATTTGAGTACAATTTTAGGCTACCCTACCCACCTCTGACTAGCAGTCTGAGAATGTTCGGCCTGGAATTTTATCACTTTCTGCCTTATGTGAGTGTGGCTCTTAACTGGGGAAGGCAAAACAGCGTGGCTTCAAAGATAGTGGCACGCGCACACACAGTTTCTTATCACCAGGGTATCACAAAGTCATACTTTTCGCCATCCCGGAGGAAGAGACGAGAAAGAGTGACAGAAGAATATGGGGAGAGAGAAAAGGCAAAAAAGAGAGGGAGGGAGAGAAAATGTCAAACTGTCTGGCCTTTTCTCGGCAGTCCCCAACCACGACGTCTGTCTGAGAAATTAATCTTCTGTCATCTTTAGATAGCAATCTCACACTTATCTGTCTCCACCCACACCTCCCTTCCACCTCAGCAATCCCTCTTTCACTCAAATCCCCTTTCCTTTTCCAAATCCTTTTTCAATCTCCTTTTCCCTGCATTTCCCCTTTTTAAACAGCCCACTCCACTTTAACTGTAGTCCCTGTTCTGATATTTACAGTATCTCTATCTGCCTTTTTTCTCGTCTTCCTTCCTTTTATTTTTTTATTTTTTTTTAAAAAGGATGGGATGCTCCTTCTCCCTCTGTTGAAGCCATTATCCCCTGCCTGGCCACTTATATAATATCAGTATCTCTCTATCGGTCTGTCTAGCCCACAGCTCAACACACACACACACACACACACACACACCTCAATAGGGCTCTCACACACAGCTACCATGCTTTCTATTCCTCTTTTAACTGTCATATTGTTATCAGCAGGAATGTGATGTTCTTTGAGTGTCTTCCCTCATAGCTGTGGACGTGAGCGCATATCTTATCTACCGAAGAGAGACGACATTTTGATCACACGCAATCCTTTATAAAAGGGCTTGCGATTCATTTCTGAACATCTTGAATGCAGTTTGAAATTTATTTATTTTTTATCCAGTTGCTGATAAAGACAAACATGTCGGTCTGTCTGTAGACAATTAGGTATAATTTATTCCTCTATAGGTTGATTTGAGGTTAAAAAAAAAAAAAAAGAGGTTAAGAGGCAAACCAGCACACACTTTGTGATAAGCGGCAACCTGCTCGGCAATAATGAGAGCTCCTAAGCCTGTTGCAAATCATCACTGCAATTTTTATATTTAGTGGAGAATTTCCTGAGACTGCTGATGGAAATGAGCTCAGTCTCAGTTCCTCTGATTTGCATAAAGTTCAGTTAAAAACAAGACAGGATGCCGAAATGTTTCCACATGCCAAAAGAAAGTGTTTTCTGCTGCTGAACTGAATATCGGTTGAAGAGAAGACAATTTTGAATGCATCAGCTGCAGCTGACCTTTTCTATACATTTCCATTCCCTCCTCCCATATTTCGTTCCTCTAAACAGGATGTAGGCTTCAGCTGCATGGTCTCTGTACCTGAAGCCCACTCACACATGACTCCCTGCCAGACTAAATTATACACATGGCAACGACAATGTGGCCTGTCATTATTAATACTACCATGAATGATTTTACAGGTCTGGTCTATGGGGCTTGTGGTGACGAAGATTTCTCAGGCTACAATCGGTTCAGCTCCTCCTCTCCCTCTCCATCCGTATGCATTCTCATCCCATGAATGCATGTTACTAACTTCTTCCCTCTCCCGTAGTTTTGTGCTTTCTCGTCCCTCTCTTCTTTCTTACTGTCACTTTCAGCAGGTATTTCAGCGTCTGGAGATATATCTGGATCTGTGACTATGGCGACCTGCTGGGGCAGTGCTGCTGTGTCTATGGTGCAGGGGACGAGTGGCTTGGGTCCTGCTCGTTGGGCTCTACCTGGAGCTGCTCGATTGTCCGTCTGGACCCATCTTGTTCCCTTATGTTTTACATCCCGCACTTTTCATCATAGTTATATATATACTACAATCTTGCCATTGTCATCATAATTGTTTGTGCTATGATTTTCTGCTATGAATCTATTCTGTACTTACGACATCTACTGCAAGTGTGTCCATCCTGGGAGAGGGATCCCTTCTCTGTTGCTCTTCCTGAGGTTTCTATAATTTTTTCCCTGTTAAAAGGGTTTTTTGGGTAGTTTTTCCTTATTTGAATCAAGGGTCTAAGGACAGAGGGTGTCGTATGTTGTACAGATTGTAAAGCCCTTTGAGGCAAATGTGATTTGTGATATTTGGCTATATAAATAAAATTTAATTGGTCGGGTTGGGTTCACACACTCATAATTAAATACTAAAAACATACTGTAGAATATCACAACTTCTAATAATGCGTTGGTCAGACACTGCACCTTGATGGCATTTAATTTGCGGTTGACAAAGCAAAACTGAAAACGTCAAGAAGATGTATAAGAATACATCCATCCAACAAGCTGCATAATATAAAGCCAGTGTAAATGAGACGGCGCAGAGTGGAGGACAGAGGGGACAGATTGAGAGGGTGAGAGGATGGGGGGGAGGAAAAGGAGAGATGCTTACATGTTTCTCTCCTTCGATCCTCTTGTCAGCCTGTTGAACAGCCTCCAGGTACTTAAAATGCAACTCCATCAGTCGATCAACCTGGAGGGAGAACGAAAAAGAGGCAGATGGAGAGAAAGTGAGAGATGCAGCATACAAGGAAGCAACGTAAAAATAAGAGAAATATGAAGGGGAAAGGACAGAGCACAAAGAAGAGACAGAACAAGGTGAAACTCGGGAGGGCTAATATGGAAAAATACTATTTGCTTTAAATATATAACACCCAGAATAATTAGATAAATGTGATTTTATATCTTGATAATACACAAGCATTGTCCACTCCTTATATGTTAGTATGTCTGTGGAGGAAAATTTCCGCCTTGGTCAAATTATGTCTTAATTTTTCTCACATTAATCTTTCATTGAGTCTGTTTGCTGCCAACCTCGTAGACTCTAAATTTGTTGTATTATATATAGTCAAAGACCTTAAACGTCCCTGTAAAATGAACAAATAACTGAGGAAGTAATGATGGAAATGAGACTCTAGGATGGCTTAGTGGTGAAGAACACATCCACATCTATTTGATTTGCCCGACCGGCAGTTTCTACATAAAAAGTCATGTGTCCTATTAAAGCAAGCAACACACCAAATTTGAGACATTTTTAAATATGTGAGGGGAGATGTGGGAGTAGCACAGGAAAAAAAATGCAGCTAAGGTGTCAGGTTTGATAGTTTCATCACTTTCTCAAGTTCTGAATACACAGGTATCGGGTAGTGAAGTCACTGATGCCTGACCGAGTGACCTGAATGTGAACCTGAATGTATTTAACCTTCCTTTCTGCTTCTTACCCTCTGGTAAAAATAAGATTGGACTGATAAATACTCAGAAATAGTCCGTGTATGATAATCACACATTTTATCTTGTATTTTGTTCTAGCAAAACATCTTCTGTGTCACTCCTGGCGTTCTGTCTTCAGAAGCCTGTTATACAAGCTGGCCTTGATATGTACGTGCAAGAAGAGAGTGAGGTTGAAGCTTGAAAATTCAGGCTCTTGCAATACTTTCTGATTTTCTTTACCACCAATACCGTCAAAGCATCAACTTCTGCATATCTAAACATATAGTACATTAAAAAGACAATGCCATGCTGATGATAAGGCCCTGAACAAATCAAATTATTAGTATTCAAAGCAATTTATCAACTCTTTACCGTCTTCCCATCTACACATGTTTAAGCCACCTGGAATATTAACATTATTAACATCTAAAATAAATTAAGCCACACGAGGCTTTATTTCCACGTTAATAGCTAATGAAAATTCTAAAAGTAATGGGCAGTATAAGAAAAGGGAAATCGGGTAATTTTTTAAGAAAATAGTGTTTATTTATTAAAGCATTATGTGAAAGACACAAAACATTGGTTTTGCAAACAGTTCCATGAAAAAGTAACTACTATTTTCATTATTGATTAATCTGCTGATTATTTTCCCAGTTAAATGGACTGTACTTGTATGTAAATTGACTGTACTTGTATAGCGCCTTTCTAGTCATCCAACTACTCAAAGCGCTTTCACACTACATATCACATCTACCCATTCACACGCTGATGGCAGGAGCTAACTGCCCATCAGTACAAATTAAACTAATCATTCACACACATTCACACACCGAAGCTTCGGGAGCATTTTGGGGTTCAGTATCTTGCTCAAGGATACTTCGACACATGGCTGGGGGAAGCCGGGATCGAACCGCCGACCTTCCGATTGGTAGACGACCCGCTCTGCCACCAAGCCACAGCCACCCCAGTTAATCGTTTAATCTCTGAAACGTCAAAAAGTAGTGAAAAATGCCCATCACAACATCTCAGGGCCCAAAGTGATGTCCTTAAATTGCTATTTTTGTCCAAATATAAGTCCAAAACCTGAAAGATATTTCATTTACTAACATATGTGATAAAACAAGCAGCAAATTCTCACACAAATATTTGGCATTTTTGTTTGCAAAATGACTAAAACAATGAATCAATGATCAATACAGTTGATGGTTATTTTTTTTTTTGTTTGAATGACAAATTGAATTAACTGACTAATCGCTGCAGCCTCAAAAACATGTAAAAACACTGTAAAATTGCACTGTTTGTACAGTATGATGAAAAATATACTGTACTTTGAGCATGAATTTTATCCCTTAAAACTTTTCATGACTAAACAAGAAACACTCAAAGTTAAATTTCAGAAAGGTATTAACAATTTATTAACACTGAACAATTCAGCAAGTCTGCTTCATCAGGACTGTGTGGGTATGGACTAATCAGATTTGATTGACAGTGGCCTTGCAACATAAGCAGACACCCACAGCTGTCAACACATTTTGAATCAAATGTTGCTCACTGGTTCATGGCAGAGGTGTCAAAAGTATTCACATTCATTACTCAGGTAGAAGTATAGATACTAGGGTGTAAAAAGACTTCTGTAGAAGTTGAAGTATCGACTCAAGCTTTTAAGCCAAGTAAAAGTGTAAAAGTATTGGCTTCAAAACTACTTAAAGTATAAAAGTAAAAGTAATTTAAGGGGAAAAAATGCCATTAAAGGACAAGAGCTTAGGCCACAGGGTCCTATAGTGCACTACCCCACCTCCTCAAAAAAAAAATTTTCTAAATGCCATAATGTTATATTAAAATGTTAATGTTGAAAAATGTGGGTTGCATTAGGCTGCCTGTTCCATTGAAAATTAACGCATTTTAGTACAATGCAAATACATTAAAGAACCATATATGTGACGGACATCTTCATACGTCTGCTGTAACTTATTACTTTCTTTGAGTAACGACCCCAACACTGGCTACGTCCCTGCTGGAGTGGGACATGATCTGTGTCATTGTGCAGGTGCAATGGGTCGCATACAAACCAATAGGGTGTCGGAATGGTATATGTTTATACTTCTCGTCCAACCACAATCAAATTCACTCTATCTGGATGGCGCGGTTTATCTGGATAGGTAGTTTTTTTTTTTTAAAGCTGACAAGCAAGGAATGAAAATAAGCCGAAATTAAATAGGAGTAAAGAGGCTATTTTTAAAATGTAAGGAGTAGAAAGTACAGATAATTGCGTGAACATGTAAGGAGTAGAAGTAAAAAGTCGGCTGAAAAATAATTACTCCAGTGAAGTATAGATACCCAAAATTTCTACTTAAGTAAGGTAACGACATATGTGTACTTCGTTACTTGACACCTCTGGTGCATGGAAATAGGTGACATCACATTTTTCAACAGAGTCAGGCCCACTTCAAACCAGCTAAAAAGAGCACAGAGAAAAACGCAAATACCGAAATCTCTTGTGTGAAATAACCAAAGCTGTTCAAATGAAGAGAGAAAACATGTAATTCAGGGCATTTAAATTTAGAAAATTTAGGACCTGTTCTGATTCAAGGAACAAAAGCATAAGGATGTCGAACACACGTTTGTACAGCTATACTTGTGAGGACTTTCATTGACATAATGCATTCTCCAGCCCCTTATCCTAACCTTAACCATCACAACTAAGTGCCTAACCCCAACCCTTAACCTAAACCTAACCTAAACCTAATTCTAACCCGAAAACCAAGTCTTAACCCTCAAACAGCCTCTTGAAGGTCTCTTGAAAAGTGAGGACCGCCCAAAATGTCCTCACTGTCCCAAAATGTCCTCACTGCCAAGGTCTAAAAGGCAAACTGGTCCTCACAAAGATGGCTGTACAAAAGCACACACACACCTCAGCTTAGACATCCTGATGAAGCAATCTGCTGGCAATCAAAAAGAGGAGATACAAAAAAAGATTTTAAAAAACTCTATGAAGGAAGGAGAAGGACAAAGGAGGAAAACAGCAAGACGATGACGAAAACTAACCTTCTCACAGTCATTCTCTGTGAACTTGTTGAGGAGTCTGCTTCTCTGTTGGGACTTGAGATTTCTCAGCAAGGAGGCAATGATGGAGCAGACGTGTTCTAAGGAAAGCAAAGTGAGAAGTTAAGCTAAAGCTTCCTTGGTTTAAATCAGCAAGGCAATATCTCAAACATTTTCCAATAGTTTAGTTGCGTTAAATGTTTATTCAAATTACATCTTTACACACAGATTATTTCTTTGAGGAAATACACATAATTGCATGTGACTCTCTCCACTAACTGTCATAGAAAAACACATTCAGTGTTAATACCTTAATGGACAAAGCGCTTTACAATGTTGCCTCTCACTCACTAACTCCCCCACACACACAAACACACACACACTCACCAAAGGTGGTGGATGTAAGCCTAATGATAGCACTTCATCAAGGAGCTCATAGTGTTTTTCAGTAAACTGGCTTCACAACCCAACAGGTGCATGCGCTTTTCAACCAACATGTGTCAGTTACACCCCTCATTTAAAACAAACCGTAAACTGAAACAAATTTATCGCAGCAAAGCTCATTCACAAACACACACACACACACACACACACACACACACACACACATCTGCAGCCGTCAGAAAGAACAAATCGATTAGCACTTGATAATTTGCAATTACAGCATGCAGCCACCTAAGCATGGATACTCTAACAGAGAGTCCACAGAAGAGAAGGAGAAAAATGCTAATGAAATTTCAAAATCAATTTTCATTTTAGGGCATGCTGGAAAACACGAAACAGTTTTAGCTGTGGCTAAATTACATTTCTCATGGTGATAGAAATTTGTCTGTGGCAGCTCTGGGGCCATTTACTAAGAGGGGGGTCTAAAAACAAAAACAGATTACTAAATTAGGAACAAAAACTAGTATGTCCCATTGAGTGCCCTTGTTAACCCAACTCATAGTATGCAAGATGTGTTATCTCATTGAAAAACCTTCTTACTCACAGGCTACACCAGAAGGGGTCAATCATAGTATAATATTTCTCTACAATATTAAATGAACAATACACTGTACACACAGGGGGACAGAATATGACATTGTAAGATCTGTGGACATACAGAGTGGGGGAAAAAATTCAATTGGACTTTATCAACAAGAGGTCAATATTCTCTCTCAACAAGGCTTTGCAGTTGCTAAGCAACAAGAGTACAGGAATCAATCCCATTTCTGCTTTTTAAAAAGGGTCGTGTTTGCTGTCAGCTCCCTTTTTACAATCTCCTACGACCCGCAGCATCCATATTCACAGATCTTGAAGGCTGAAAAAATGTTTTATAAAAAAGGTTACAACTATAACACCTGCCAATGTCAAAATCTTTCAGAATATGCAGATATCCACCTACATTACCAATGTACTTGGCAACATAAAGAGGCAGGAAAATATACTGAAACACAATAAAAAAAAAAAACTGGAGTCGTGTTACTTTAGAAAGGTCTAATCAAAAAATATATCCCACCAAAAGCTGATTTAATTCAAATTTCTGCTAATCGACTGAAATAGAGACCTGTTGATCTTAAACTCTTCTGTTAATAACCTTCTTACTATCAAACTAAATCCCTCACTGTTTTTTTTACTTTACAACTCCATTAATTTACCGGATAAGCCCCTGAAAACATGGTTTTCAATCTTTATCTCTATAACATTAAATATTCATGATTAATTTATGACTAGCAACAGTTTCAGTTTTGTGACTACAAGAAAAGTTACAATTTATTAGGTTTTTGAGGGCATTTTAAGTGGTGAAAACACCTTAAAACTGACCAAATAACATGAAAGCCATTCCTTCATTTATTCCTTAAAAAGGCACCTAATTTTTTAATCAAGGTGAAAATGATTGCCATCTGGTACATTTTAAAAGGGCTCTGTGCATGGCAATAGCCACCTGAATAAAATATCTCTGTAGCTGCAGTCAAGGGCACTCATAAATTTCAGTTCATAATATGCACTTCACATTTAAAAGGTCAATAAATAGTTCAAAAGTGCTGAAGAATCATTAGAATAAAAAAGTTATATAAATACATTTTTTGTTAATACATGTCTATTCTTTTCATATTTTTCAGCTAAAACCATAGAAAGGGGAGGGAACCTATTTTTTGTTCCGCTTGGAAATCATTTAATTGTTACTATCAGGATGGTTTCCGGGGCACAGCAAGTAGAAGAGCCACACGAGGTGCTACGCTAGTAACGTGTCTTTAAGAGTTATGCCTGTAAGAAGTGCCAAGAAGTTACATTGTCTGTGTCTAAGAAGAACCTGTAAACACCCCAAGTTTATTCCTAATGAGTCAGAGAGGCCAATGAGGTATGTGTTTTACTGTGTTAATTGCTCTGCCCCGTGTGTTAATGTGTAGGTAGCCAATTAAGTGTATTTTCTTACTTGTTGAATGTGCACTTTATTTATTCATTTTGTATGGATTTTCGTTTATTATTATGTGTAAAACACTGCTTTTAGAGGGTTAATTTAAGTGTATGTATTTCCTTTCTCAGTTCTGACGGCATTGTTGGGGCATAAAAGGGCAACAAGACTAGCATGTACAAGACATGTTGAAGACTTCTGTCCAAATAAATGTCTGTTAAAACTAAGAACTGCCATGAAAATTCATGGTCCTCAGAGAATGACGCCTACTGACTTTTAAGGTGAGATCCTCTGACTTCCTCGAACTGCACCAGCAGGTTGACATTTTTGGTTTTTAATGAAATGTCTCGACCGAAACTAGAAGAATTGTCAGGAAATGTGGTAGAGATATTTATGTTCCACTGAGGATGAATTGTAATAACTTTGGTGATCCTGCAGCACTTTATGTAGCACCGTCATCTTACTTTGGTTTATGACCAAACAACTGCAGCACCAATGACATTATCATCAGTCTCATCTGTAGGTTGTTAACATACTAACAGAAAAAACTAATGGTGAACATGGTAAACATTATGCCTACTAAACTTCAGCTTGTTAGCATCATCATTGTGAGCATGTTAGAATGCTGACATTAGCATTTAGCTCAAAGCACTACTGTACCTAATTACAGTTTTACAGCTGCTAGCATTGTTGTAGGGTCTTAGTCTTGTAGTCCCTCAGAACCCCTTAAACAGACTGATAATTAGTGTGAATGCTGTAAAGCAGCACTACTTATGCACTACTTAAAATTGACCTAATTTAGTTTACTTTGATTTACGGCTTTTGAAATGCAAGTATTTTTTAAAGAGGTTTAGTTTTCACTTTTTCTAATTAATGGTCAAATTAAGGTACATATGACTAAAATTAACTACTTGATTATAATTAAGGTGTTACAGATTTATTCAACATTATAATGAAATATCTGTCTGTCAGAATAAAATCCCCTCTACATTTCTGTAAAATTCATGAATATTTTGGCATTTCAAATAACTGTAATAACAGTTTTACTGACTGACTAACTGGTATGATAGATTTTACATGTAGTTGTAAACGGTGTGCTCTGGTTGCACGTCAGGTAGGTTCAGTCCAAAGGTTCTCTAATTTTAATGTAGACAACCTTATTTCCTGTACACAATGACAAGGAGGCAAACTGCCATTTCGAAAAGGATGCTACTTTATCAATTTGATCAGAGCGGTAATGGATGTCGCCACCTCCACGCCCTGCCGGTGAAGCTATTGATCGCTGGCTGTGGAATGTTCTCTCCAAAGAGTTTAAAACTAAACAGCGACCACTCCATTGAGATGTGTGAAGGGGTGGAGGTGGGATTACATTGTGGGTACAAGATGGAGGGCAAGGCTGAGTACAAGAGCCTTAAAAAAGGTGTCCGATCAATACTTCATTTCCATGCTTTGCTTTAGACTTGAATGTTGAGTATGCAAACCAGGAACAAACAAGAAAACAAAGAAAATGTCCATCATATCTCTTAGATAGCAAAATCTACCACAAAATATCTCAAAGAGCCATGACAAAACAGTAATTATCAAACGCATAATAAAGATTTTTCATTCAAAATGTCCACAAACAAGACCAATTTGTTGCACAGTTCTGTTACAAATTCAAACAACCATGTAGTCTGCGGTAAACTGCCACCAGAGCCGAGCAGGCTACCTCATCTTGGGTCAGCCTACAATTGTCAAGTATGTGAGGTCACTAATAACCTCCCAATGAACTTGGGAGTGCTAGAAAAGACAAGATAGAAATAGAGGGTTTATGAGGGCTTGGATCAGCTGTGGACACCTGGGCAGAGAAAGTGAACAACCAACCACAGGGCCATGATGAAAAACGTAAGATATCATTCAAACGAGAGCATTTTATGGTTAACGCAATAGCTACATTGACATTTAGTCATTTAGCAGACGCTTTTATCCAAAGCAACTTACATATGAGGAAGACAATGGAAGCAATTATAACAACACAAGGTAACCAAAAGCATAAGTGCAGCAGAAACTAGTCTGTTAAAGCCTAGCACAGTATACAAAGCTAAGGATAGGAAGGGGTTATTGTTTTGTTTGTTTTATATGAAAAGAGATAGAAAAGAAGTAGAAGTTAGTGATTGTCAGTTAGGTTTTGACGGAAGAGATGCGTTTTCAGGTGCTTTTTCAAGGTGGCTACAAAATCTGCTGATCTTGTAGGAGCAGGCAGATCATTCCACCAATGTGGAACGAATCCAGAGAAGGTGCATGAGAGTGATTTTTTTTTTCCTTTTTGGGATGGTACCACCAGACGTTATTCGTTTGCAGAGCGCAGGGACCTGGCAGGAACATAGGTGTGTATTAGCGAGCGAAGATATGATGGTGCAGAACCAGTGGTGGTCATGTAGGCCAAGAGCATCACTTTGAACTTGATGCAGACAACAGGGAGCCAGTGTAACCTAATGAAGAGAGGAGTTACGTGCGCTCTCTTCATTGAAGACCACTCTTGCCGCCGCGTTCTGGATCATCTGCAGAGGTTTGGTTGTGCAAGCAGGGAGTCCAGCCAGTAGCGCGTTGCAATAGTCCATGCTGTTCATGGCAGCACAGAACCTCCTGTTGCTCGTGACACTGTTGCAAGTGACAATCACATGAACACGGGCCATTCATTATTTAAACCAGTGTGTTTCAACCACTGTGGCATGGTACACTAGTGTGCTGTGAGAGATTGTCAGGTGTGCCGTGGGAAATTATTCAATTTCACCTAATTGGTCTAAGAAACATTTTTTTTAAACTAATTAATTATTGTCTGCAAATAATATGCCATTGTCGAGTGTCTGTGCTGTCTAGTGACCGCCAGAGTAATCATGTCATACTCTTCCATATCAGTAGGTGGCAGCAGGTAGCTAATTGCCTTGTATTCTGAGACAAGAGAATTAGTGATGCCTGGATGCGACAGGTGATGGTGGCATTGTGGCTAGCGAGACTACGGTTACAGTGATGGAGAAGTTTTACAAATGGAAAAATGTAAACTGAACTTTTTTCTTCGTGTTTATTTGATTTCTATTCAAGACACTTATAGACACTGATAGGAATGATTGTATATTGTTAATATAGGCTACAGAGTATCATTTTTTAACATTTTCAGTTGGTGGTGTGCCTTATGATTTTTTTTCAATGAAAAAATGTACCTTGGCTCAAAAAAGTTTGAAAAACACTGATTTAAACAACTAAAACCTCTGTTTTGACTGTGGCATTTGTAGATCACCTCCGAAGAGTTTCTTCTTTTAAATGCTCAGTACTTACTGCACAGATCCAGAACATTACAATCATTATGTGAGTAGGTGAGAACTTAAGTTGATTTTAACATCAAATATCTGCTGCTCCAAAAGAGCGGCATAATGGCCAACATTGAAAGGCTGTTGTTGGAGTTGGCACCTCCACAAGGAAATGCATAAAACCCACCCATCACCTAGAACTAACTCACAGCGGAAAACAAGTTACCAGCCAACTTTTGCGAGAAGGATATTTGCATTCAGTTAACACTATGCATGTCCACCGTTTGCCTCAAATTTGCCCCAGGCAATCTATAGTATTAAGTTAACATGCAAATAATCCTGAGTGGCCTGGATTCATTCATTGATTGACAGCTGAAGGAAGTGCAGTGTAGTTCTGAATGACAGAGGAGAACCTCAACTACCTGTGCCCTGGGGAGAGCGATCAGCCTCCCCGCACCACAGGCTAGTCTCTCAGGGGTTATAGAGACTGCATTCACTGTCTGAAGGAACACGGATGGATTCTGGCTCTGAACTGTCAGAGGGTACGAAAGATACAAGTTTTATTAGATATATTGATCATGAGATTTTGTATTGTAGTTCCCCTTATGCTACTCCCAAAAAATTATATATAATAGCTCAGTGAATAGATAATAAGTCATAGAAATAATAAGTCATAGAAATGACTATGACATGGTGGAGTGCTGAGAATGGATTTAGTAGTCTCACAGCCTGAGGGAAGAAGCTGCTCTGTAGTCTGGTGGTACGACAGCAGATACTTCTGTATCTCTTGCCAGACGGCAGCATGGGTGAACATGCTGTGGATGGGGTGGGTATGGTCCTTTAATATCCTTTGGGCTCTGCACAGGCACCTCAACGATACCGCTGAAGCTAAGTAGGTGATCTGTTGATCTTCGGAGCGGTTTTAAATCAGCCGTTGCAGAGCCCTCGGGTTGGAAATTAGCACCCACCACCAGCCAAATGCGGGGTGATTTTGTGTGGTGGCGGGTTAATTTGCAAAAACCTACCAGCCATGGCGGCGGGCAAATAAAAATAGCGTAATGGAGAGATTTGTGACGTTCCTGCTTGTTTCACTCTGACACTTTAAAGAGGGGATGCAGAAAAAAAAAACAATGTGGCGTTTCATTGCAGGAGTTCACATTTAAAGGCGTGTTAAATGATTCACGACGTCAATGCACTGAGCAACATGAAAAAACAAATTCCACCTTAAAAGTTGCCAGTACCCTTTGCGCGGCAGTCTGTAGCTAGCTAATGTTAACTAGTAAAAATGAAAAAGCCGCAAAACATCCTTCCATTCATGATTCACTCTTTTGACGGTATCTTCAGAAGGAAAGCTAATGTGGGTTCTTGTTCAAAGGGAGATGTCTGCTCTGCCTTTGTTAGAAAGCTGACAATACTGCTTTATGCAATATTTGATTGGCTGTATCAAAATAAGGTCTCCATCTACGTAGATGTATACCTAATGGTACGCCATCAAATTAATGCAAAGCTAGGGGGCACCATCATTAAACCAAAAAATATTAAAAATATATTTCTCCCTTTTGTTTTCAGTTTTTTTCCCCTCAAAGAACACAGAACAAGTAATTTACAGAGCAGTTATGTAGGTTGTAGCAGACCAAAAAAAAAGCCATTTAATTTCACTTGGACTTTGACTGATACATTTCTTCTAAATGTTGAAGATATCCTGTGCTCCACGCAAAATTAGGTGCTTTGAAGTTAAACTTTACATATACATCTATATATATATACCACAGCATATTTCATTTGAGTATGAGTTTACAGAGATGGAGCATGATCAATCCCCACCAGAGGAAAGACCAAACACAAAGATGTTAATTAGATGCGTCTTTACACAGGGATCTAACAGCAAATCTCTCCCTCTGAAATACACTAATAATAGGATTACACAGCATGACTCTGACAACACAGATTACAATCAAACTTGTATCATGTAAAATGTTACTGATCTCAATCTGTGCCAAAAGGCACTTGGTGCTGGGAGTGGAGATGATCAAATGAGAGCTCCATTTGATTCTCTGCTTTTGACTGAAATATGTGATGTAAGTTTTCATCATTAAATCCAGATAACCATGTTTCTCTACTACAGACACTTATCTAGTCTCATTTATTCTGCTATGTAGTCATGCTTTCTAAATCCCCATTTGTTAATATCAGAGGATAGATAGTGGTGATATAGTAATGAGCTGATAAAATTCCATGTTTTATCTTTGTAATGAAACTGCAATAATTTTTGGAGGGGGGGGTTTAATAATAGCATCCTATTTCCATCAAATAGGCTTTTCCAAGTTTTTCCCCTCACAGCATAACTCCCAAAAAAACTACAAAATGTGACAATTTTTCTAATACAGGTTTCTTTCTGCTAGCATGCCTCACTCATTACCTATTTTGGTGCATTCGTTAGAAAATAAGTGTCATGACATTCGCTACACTCTAAGGTGTTTGCATGGCATTCAAAACATGACTATAAACGCCTCCGTTCCCTTCCCGAGTCTCTCCCGTCCCTCGTGCGCTCTCTCTCTCCACCAAACAAATACACCCACGCGCACACCAGCACACAAAGAAACACTTTTTCTGAGTCGGAGCTGGCAACGGAGCTATGACTATTGTGCCCCGCCATGTAAATTAGTTGTTTACTTCTGTTCTCTCACACAGTCGCTCGCATCATTAGCCACCTAAATATAACAACCGGCTGCCTCCAATTTCCATCATACAATCTAATTTCATAGGTAATGGCAGGCAGAGTACATACAGCAATAAAGTGAGACTCTCAAAACAAGGTGAACAGCAGTGTCGTGTCAATTTGCTGTTCGGATTTTTTCTTTTCCTTAACATCCACTTACTATGTCTCTATTAATTATGCTGTATGCTAATAAGGGCTGTATCAATTTCAGAAAGGATTTCACAAGGATCAATCTTTGCACCAAAGTTTATGATAGAAAGAGCCATGGAACGAATGCGAAAGAGGAACAGAGAGGTCCCTAACCTCCTAATTACATTTGTTTGAAGCGTTTGATTCATTAATCTACAGCGTTATTGTGTTATTCTGGAGAACCACTTGATTCATAGCATTTTCAATTACTGAGAACGAGGGTTGACTCAATACGCCTTATATTATGACAGGCATCTCAGTACGCCTATAGCTGTTAAAGGAATCAGTGGAGACATGATGGGAAATCCTATACAGGCTGCAACTCCCATCGGACAGAATAACAACATGAATTAATTATGGGAAACGCATTCCAAAATTAAATGCTGCACATTTGCATGTCTATATGTAATTGTTAAAACTGTTAACTTGCATGGTTGGATACAGACTAATCCGCCAGATGATGTATGTGTTGCGCTCTCTAGCACAAACACCATTACTGTGCTCAACACAGTCACTTACCATGCAAGCACAGATGGCTGAATTGATCAGTTCGGAACCCCTCTATTTTAAAAAATGTTTTAAATGTTCCCTTTTTTATTTCAATTACAGTTTTTATTCTACTCTTAGGGTGAATGTTATTCAATTTTGCCACTGGCTTTGGGGTAAAAATATAACATTAACATGCCAATTTTATCTGACCTCCACAGGGTGGAGGTGAAAGTTGTTATGTATTAATACACCAACTGGGGTTACTTTTCATAATGTTCTTGTCAACCAACTTGCAATCCATGATTGCTTGCACTGTTATCAGATAAAACACACCATTTGATAAAAATGAATTACATGAATTTACAAAAGTGGAATTCTTCTCTTTGTGGCTTGGAACCATTATGCGTCTTAAGAGCGTGGTCTTAGAGCATGAGGATTTCATGAAGATGTACTAAAATTAACAATAAATGTCTAGCTATCTATTGAAAATGGGGTACATTTACATTTAGTCATTTAGCAGACGCTTTTATCCAAAGCGACTTACATACGAGAAAATTCACAAACCGAAGGCGCAGCTTAGGGAGCATTTTGGAGTTCAGGGGTAAACGCTGTTTAATTTTTAGATGTCTAAATGACATAGCAATTGCTTTGACACAAAGGTTATGACAATATTTCAACGTGTATAGGTTCAACAGGATGGCATATTTAGTGGTAAAAGATTTTCCAATGCACTTAAGTTTTTTTGATGTTTACCTACACTGCAGCGTTATTTAGTGGATAGTAATGGACACAGGTTACTTCCACGTTCAACCCAAATTAGTCTATATTTATGGTTATTTAAACAATAGGATATTATGAAGTATGTGGAAGAATCAGATGTTACTCTCAAGTTTAAATTTGTTGGCTTTGAAGTATCCTAGACTGCCTATACCAGGGGGTTCCACTATCACATCACATCATGAGTCGGCTGTAGCTTGGTGGCAGAGCAGGTCGTCTACCAATCAGAAGGTCAGCGGTTCGATTCCAGCCTCCCCCAGCCATGTGTCGAAGTATCCTTGAGCAAGATACTGAACCCCAAATTGCTCCCAAAGCTGTGCCTTCGGTATGTGAGTGTGTGTGAATGATTAGTTTAATTTGTACTGATGGGCAGTTAGCTTGTGTATGGGTAAATGTGATTTCTAGTGTGAAAGCGCTTTGAGTATTCGGATGACTAGAAAGGCGCTATACAAGTACAGTCCATTTACATGACTAAAAACATTTAGACTCTAAGCAGGAACTGTCAACAAACACAACTGCTGGCCAGCATCACACGGATTTGCACCTCTCCAAAACAATACTCCATACATTACCATACTGTGGATCTCTGTGGATGTCTAAATACAACTTTGGCTGAGAAATACACACAAATATAGACCACACTTGCCAAACCTCACTGGGAGAAAGAACCTTCAGGGTGGATTTCCACATCTCTTTTCAGCTGTCTTAAGTGTGCGTCTGCCTTGCCAGAGGCTTCAAAACACACGGGGGAAAGGTGTAACTGTTTGGACGGGTTATCTTCCCAACTCTTTCTCCTGCTGCTTGAGGAGGTCAAAGGTTAATTCATCCACTCCCTGGGTGAGACCGGACACAATGGAGAACAATTTTTTTTCCTCTGTAGGGCTGGGAAGCCCCACCAGATGAATCAAACTTAATTAACACAGACAGAGAGAGAGAGGAGGGGTGCCACATTTTGGACATAGGTAATCAAAAAAAAGAGCAGAGATGGACAGGGTTTTTCTTTCAGTCCCTTCACTATTTTATTCTCTCACACTGTATCACGTGGACATCCTATCTTTTTCTCTCTCTGGCACTTCCTTGTTTGCCCTTGCTATCTCTCACTCCGAGACAAGAGAGGTTCGAGAGCGCAGGCAGGAAAATCAATCAAGATTGGTTTGGTAGAGTAAACTGACAGGCCAAAGAGGCAGCAAACCGTGATACATGAGCAGATTAGGATTGAGTGTGTCTGCAGGAAATGTGACTACACGTTGCAGAAAACTAGAAGCAGGAGAAGATAGAAATTACCCCATCATTGCAATCACTTCATTTAGTACAGTCAGCAATCTATAAATTTGTTTATCTGACAAACAACTAAAGTTGTGAGATTTGAAGGACATTAGAAAAGTTGCCTTAAAACTGTCAATCATCATCTACACCATGAACACCTCAGGCATTATCATATTCATATTTTAAAGTTTCATATTACTTGGAACCTTTGAATGAATGTCAATGCCATTTTTTGCTGATCAGGTAATGAGTAAAATATCAAAATATTTAGAATGGTTAAAACAAATTGAATGACTAAGAACTGATTTTTCTGGGGAATCTAAATTTTTATAAATGTCTGAAAATATATTACTTTTGAAAGGAGTATTATTATGAACCAATAACCTTCTGGGACTCTGTGTTGAAAAATCTGATTCTATCAAAAGGAGATAAAATTGCATGAGATTACATTGATTACACTGAGGTAGGCGATCTGTGTGGGAATGGCAGGCTCCACTACTACCAATGAAAACTAATTATATAGAGATATAATAACGTATTGCAAATACATTGAATGTGTATTGCAGCAAAACAAACATTGCCAATAAATGGTAAATTGATAAGTATCTGGAGTTGGACCCACATGAAGAATGCTGGCAACTAGATGTAAATGGTAAATGGGCTGTACTTGTATAGCGCCTTTCTAGTCTTTCTGACTACTCAAAGCGCTTTTACACTACATCACATTCACCCCATTCACACGCATTCATACACTGATGGCAGGAGCTAACTGCCCATCAGTACAAATTAAACTAATCATTCACACTCACTCAAGACACCGAAGGCGCAGCTTCGGGAGCAGTTCAGGGTTCAGTATCTTCCTCAAGTATAGTTCGACACATGGCTGGGGGAAGCCACGATCGAACCGCCAACCTTCCGATTGGTGGACGACTGCTCTGCCACCAAGCCCTGAGTGTGGGGATGTGGTTTTGGAGATTTAGATAAAGTGCACAACATAAGATAACACAAATTAAAGGAGTACATTTATGTAAAACAATACCAAACAAAAAGGCAATTAAGTTTCCTTAAGCTTCCTTAAGTTTGAATGAGCACAACATAACTAGAACAGGCAGATAAACTTAATTATTGGGGCTTTTGCTACCTTCCAGTCATACTTGTCACCTGTCACTCTTACATATTGCCTAGCTTCATATGCAAGCAAATGTGTAGGGAACCCGGAGCACATGAGCTAGCTCAAAACAGTACAGGGCATTTTACAACGAAATCAAATGTTGCCAATTAAAAATGTTCCCAGCCCTTAAACACCATCTGAACCACTTTTGGTCCTGAACATAGCCAGTTCCAAGATTTCACAGTCCCAGGACAAGTAGCTTCTCAAATTTTTCAGCCGTTTGTACAGTGCTTGAACCACTGCGCAATCTGGGTTTTCCAGGACATGTGTGTAACTATGAAAACCCACTTTCCAAATAATTTTGTTCATTCTATGTGCGGAATCCCTTGATCTCAAATGTTTCATATTGAGTGTCATTTTAGCCCAGTGGTTGGTTTCCATTAGTTTGTTATAACATTTCATTTTTTTCCTGATGGTATTTAACTGACAAATAGCACCATACTGTATCTCACCACAGCTTTCCCTGCTTGGCCCAACACATCACAAGACCAGAACAGGTCAAAACAAGGTGACGTGCTTCCAGCCTGCTGTTGCCTTATTCTAATTACCGACTGACCTTCATGCTCCTTCTCTGAAGCACCACTTTTCTTCATCTTCTTGGGGGTTTTCATGAAAAGTGGATAGATGGTTCGCAAGCCCAGGATATCCACAAACTTATGGCAGTTATCTGCTCCCTCTGGTCCAATCATCCCATGGTCCAGGACCTTCAGAGCACTGGTTCGAGACATTTTCTTTTCTCTGCGGAAGAGTGAGGAAACAATGCTGATGATAGAGATAATTAATATTTCAATAGATATAAAAAAAACATGGACATTTCCAATGAAGTGCCCGCAAAAGGTATGTCTACATTTAAGAAAGCTGATAAAAACTTTTTGTGTTTTGGGTGCATGTATTTATTTTTACATATCACTTACACAACATTTAGTTAATTTATATTAGTGTTGACATGGTCAGCCCATCAAAGTCTATTGCAAATGTGAACTCCAAATTAATCCAAAAATATTAAAAATACATTCCCTCTTTTTTATATAGCACCCAAATGCAAAGGAAAATGTTCCTTTACCCACAACTCACAGTTGAGCTATAACAAAATGTTTACCTTAAACTAAACTACAAAGAACTTAATTCTCATCATGAGCCACAAAATCTCTTAAACAAAATCGTGGATAAAATGTGCACAGTTAAAAAAAAAAAACAACAAAAAAAAGCAATTGTTTTCATGTTAATTCTGGAAACCTATTTCAAGGTAGCAAACAAATCAGCCAGACAACAAAACTACCACGATAAAACTGAAAATGTGTGGTCTGACAAACAAATAAATTGTAATGCAGCTATTTATCTGTTTTCTATCATCAAAGCATTGGCATGATAAGGGCCACCAACTGTTTCCCGCTCTGTCAACACACCCCCCCCCCCCCACTCCATGCCTCCTCTCAGGAAATGTAGCTGTCTGTCATGGTGTCACTTCCTCATATACCACCAATGACAGATGACAGTGTTTATCTCAGAGGAGGGACACATATTTCAGGCAGTTGAGTCTGGTTCTCCAGACAGACACAATATATATGACGGACATCTGGAGAGGCCGGGGTGGGGCGGGGGAATACACAGTGTAGGGAAACTAAACAATTCAGCTGGTAGACAGGTGACTTTACTCAACCATGCCGTTGTTAACCCAAAATGTCGATGGCTAGCAGGTACTAGCATGACAGGAGCAGTAGGTTTACGATTAGTAGGAATCAAAAATGGGGCCCTCGCTGAATAGCACATTAACCTGTGCTGACTGACGTGATCAGCCTTTACACCCCAAAGTCTGACAAAAACATTCTCAAACGGGATCAGAAAAAGACAACATAAAAAGGCATCTTCAACATTTTTGAGCTGTACCTTCAAATATGTTGAAGATACTTTTAAAAATTTGACATCATTAGATACTCTTTTTTTTTTTTTAAACTACTGGCGCTATACTTACCACAAACTAAGTATATGGTTCTTAAACGTGTCTATAAAAATGGCTGTGGTACATCTCAGTTTTAGGAGAAGGTGTCTGATCTGACAAACATTTAGCTGTACCAGGAATTCATCAAGACCCCAGGTGCGAAATCTGTATGTAGCACAAAACTGAAGAGGCCTTGTGGGAATAGAAATGGAGTTTTTGATGGAAAACCAATAAATGTGCCTCAGTGAATGGAGATTATTATTTTGGTATTCTGTTCCTTTCTCGTTTTTTATTTTTACATCTGCACTGTCTTGGATGGAAAGCAAGAGCCGATCTCTTGAAAACTATAATGAACCTGATCTTGTTAAAACTGATAACGAAGGATATGCCAAAAACTTGGAACTTTGCGGTGTTAAAGGGGCATTCCAGCAATTTAGTATTGCAGTTCCATAAAGTTGACATGGGACAGATTGAAATAAGAATGGTGAAAAATCGAAGCAGCAGGGTCCGAGATATCCTGATGTTTAGTCTCTGGTTTTAGGTCAAGCTCCAAAAAATCTGCATCCTATATTTCCCATGATGCAACTCAATAGCATTTCGCTATCAAATCTTTTACTAAGTGGTGAACGTTCACATCTTCACCCCACACCTCCAGTTTGAAATGCAAGCTTTCTGTTAAAACTTTTAACAGAATAATTACGATTATTATTCATTAATTTTACAAAACCACTTATGTATAAAATCACATAAACACTCGTTAGATTTTAAACTGTTATTTATTGCTGCCTTTTGAAATTGAAAGAACACAGTAGCCAAAAACTACAGCACAAAATAATAATCAAAATCTACATTCCTTTTGGACCTGGGGTAGAGAACTTGGAAATGAAGGTAAAAAAATATCTTGCTGGCTTTTGACTTAGACAGAATAGCTGCCTTTTGAAACAGAAATAAAAAAGAACAGTGAAAATAAATAAAAATAAACACATCTCTAAAACTAATATTAACTTTATCCTTGTTAATTGTTACTGAGGGGAATAAACTGAACTGTTATTGTCATTAATATGTATTCATTTTAATAATCTTTAATAATTCATCTCATTTTACATGTGGCTTGAGAAAAGCATGTCTATTATATTGGTTTGTCTGTTTAAAGTTTTAGTAAAAATGATGGAAAGAAATTGGGAACATCTCATGTTATACGCTAGGGGGCGCTATTACATATCTTCTGAAAGAGTGCCGAATCTCCAGATCAAAATAGACGAAGAAGCAGCAACAAACTATGTCATATGGAAGCAGATGCACACGGAAAATAACTTGATCATCAACATTAAACAGCATCTCAATCAAAACGTCCTAATGTTACTGAATAAAATGCTGGGACGAACTACAGGATCTGTGTTTGGTCATCGTTCTGAATCTGATCTGTAACGTTAGTAGTCTTTGTCAAAAACGTGATTTTTTCAGCTTTACGCTCAAAATGTTGCTTTTTTTATGAAACGTGCCCACATTCAAGTGTTGATTAAAAAGGACTGCATTAAGCTAGAATAAAAGGGATTGTTATGTTTCAAAGCAGGGACTCCGTTCTTTCTTTCTATGTATTACATGTTCAGATATTCATACAATATTCAACGCAATGTTTCATTAAGTAACTTGCTATGTAATTTAACTCAGTTGTTGTGCATTCGCATAACTTGAGAGTGCAAAGCTGGGTGATGATCCAGCAGGTGCTGCATCACATTTGATGTATTAGCTCCTTTAGCAGAAACTATTTTATGGCATGTTTTCCACACAGGTGATCCGTAATCCTTAATGACACCCTGGACATTCTTGGTGTAACGTTACCAAAGAAATAAAATAAAGTCAGCATTGTGTGTGATCTGAAGTGATCTGGTATTTAATGTATGATTTTAAGCATATAACTGGCAAAACGACTGCAGTAGTTATGGCTTGGCAAACATTTGGGCTCCATAGCTACTCCCTAGCTGACATGCACCTACCAATAAAAAAAATGCAAGGACCACAGCAGCTACTGAGATGCTTCTTGATACTTCATTTCACACATTTGACCATTATCAAAACACTGCAGCTTCTGCGATTTGGATATTTCACTTGGGCATTTCGATTAATTGTGCAGTCCTGTTATGTTATGTTATGTTGATCGCTTTCTATCACAAAGCAAAATTACGAACGTCAACACAATTATTTGAGCGATTGCATGACAATGGGTTCACTTTCAGTAATGCCTAGAAAAGGCAAACCTTCCTATTATCACTCTATCTCAAATAGTGAACTAAATAATGGGAATGTGATACCTTAGGGGTATCTTTCTAATCCATCTTGTGTTGCGGTGGTGATATCGGTGGTATCTGCGCTGTTTCAAACAAAGCTCATGTTCTGTGCACTGTAAGCATTAGTTAGAATGAAAAGGAGCAGAAATTAAATTACCCCGCATTCTCACAAATACAAAAGTGGTTTCAAGAAGAAGTCATGTCTCGGTCTGCTCTTTCGCTTCCGCCTTTTCTGTCTCTCTTTCTCGGTTTCCCTGGTGGATGATTTAAAAGAAAAGGGTTTTTGCATTCCAATAATAAAATATTTATCCAAGCCTTAAATCTAAGTGTACAGTGATGTGATTATCAGCGCAGGTTTCATTAAATCGTGTGATGTGTCTTTGTGACTCTTTAAGGTCACATCTCTGCCATGCTGCGCTCCACCAACTGTTGATTAATTGGACTGGCAGTCTTGCCAGGCAATAGAGTAGACAGATGTGCTGTATAAGTGTTCAAATTACAGTACAGAAAAGCATTGGGAAAAAAAGGCTTTGAAATGAGCAGATTTTATATAAAGCGTTGTTCTGGGCTGGGCTCAGCAAAATATATTTTCCTTTTAAAGAATATTTTTTATAGCACTTACTTGCCCATTTCATTATGCCACAGCACTTCAGTCTGATGTAGGAGGTTAATATTAAACTGGGAACATACATAATGCATTTGTGTTTCTGGAAATTGTGTGAAGAGTTTAGCAAACAAACCTACTAAGTGACACTGCAGTACTGCAATACAGCGGCTGTGGCGTGGTGGCAGAGCGGTCCTCCACCAATCAGAAGGTTGGCGGTTCAATCCCGGCTTCCCCCAGCCATGTGTTGAAGTATCTTTGAACAAGATACTGAACCCTGAATGGCTCCCGAAGCTGCCCCTTCGGCGTGTGAGTGTGTGTGAATGATTAGTTTAATTTGTACTGATGGGCAGTTAGCTCCTGCTATCAATGTGTAAATGTGATATGTAGTGTAAAAGCACTTTGAGTAGTCAGAAAGACTAGAAAGGCGCTATATAAGTCCATTTATATATTTTCTTGTATCTCTGACTCAGATGAATCCAAAAACTTGCACAAACAAGTAAATGGCCAGTAACATCTCTAATTCCAATTTATTCACGCTTGATCAATGCTTACATAGCGAAGACTGCGCCTTGCTGAAGTGACACAGCCTGCACAGTCTAATTTACAATTAACTGTCATGCTTCAACTGATGCACTCACTCAAGTTACTTAATCCACTACAAGATTTATATAATTTTGTAAAGCGGCTCGCAACACAAGTTGCTGACTTCTAAGTTTCTGTTGTCACAGCTTCCCACAAGCTCACAGACAATTCAAAAGAAATGTATGAATGAAGTTCTCGACTGCAGTGTCCTGCTCCCTCAAGATTTTTAACAAAAGAGGATTCTCTGAGTTGTTTGGTGTTTTATAACAAAATAGAATGAGAACTTAAATATTAACAAAACAGTCTGCAACCTCTAACAACCATTATGTATATATCAATACATATATACAGAAATTAGAAACAATAAATGTTCCACTTCCACATTAGAGTAGCTAAGGAGTGAGTCTCCCTGTCGGAATTTCTTAGTGTGAGCGTGTTGCAGTGCAGCTTCACCTAAGCATGAGATTCATTAGCTGAAGCCCTTCCCCTCTGAGAAAGCGGTCGCGATTGGCTGGCAGCATGAGGCAGGAACACAGAGCATCAAAGAGGTTCTCCATCATCTCCTGCTCTTCAGCTGTGGACGGGTTGTGACGTTTGAACACCTGACACGGAAAGGCAGGAGGAGAGGGCACTGACGAAGGGAGCACTTGTAAAGGAAACCCAGGCAGGGCATGTTGCTTTTGCATGAGAGGGACATTTTTTGTAACACAGCAACAGTTTCTGAAATGTTTTATTAGAGTAGTTTGGGATTGTTGGCAATATGAGCTCCCTTCATGATGAGAGGGAATACTGTACTATAGTTAAGAAAACAAAAAGAAAAGAAGTGTGGGGAACAGACACTACCAAAATGCTGGTCAATGAAAACTTTTATAGCTAATTTGGTAGGTTATAAACTATAATTTGGAATCTATTAAATATCACCCAATGCTCAGAACCACATGATAATTCATCTATGGTCTTCATATATCATATGTATGTATGGGGTTAAACATAAGGCTGAAAATCGGGTTTAAAATTGGCTAAGGGTTAGATTGGGTTTAGATGTGGAGCCACAGGTTAGAGCACCAGCACACAGTATACTGCTCATGTTAAATCTTGGGTCTGGAGATGCTCATGCTTAGAAATTACTGAGCTTTACCCCTGCAAGGCTCAAATGGATGACGGGTAAGTAAGAAGGGTAGTGGTAGAGCAAACTAAAAATAGAGAGTAAAAGCAAAATCTTACAGATAGTTGCTGCAGTAACACATCGATGCCATCCATCTCTCCCAATAGTTCTCTGGTATCTGTGGGAAAAAGAAATAAAGGTGGTGGGGGGGGGGAGAGACTAAGAGATAAAAATGGAGTAACAGGACAACAGGGAGATTAAATTGAGATGGTTGCAAAAACAGACATTTAAGGAGTAGAAGGGTGGACAGAAAAAGTCTCAGAAAAGAAAGATTTAAGTTGATAGATGAAGGAAAGCAAAAGATAAAAAAAGGCAAAGAGAGGGAGGGAATAACAGAAGTGCCATAATACCATATGATGCGTATAAACAATGAGTAACACACTTGCCACGAGGGACCTCCAGAGAGAGAAACTGAGAAACAATTAGGGCACTGCAACTTCACAAGTTACTCCATCTCGGCATTTAAGGTACAACAATCCAATTCTGCTTTTTAGTGGCCACAAATGGAAGTGACGGCCAAAAGTCTTCCATTTAAGGATCGCTACACCCAGAAATGCTTTAAATTGCCATCAGGAAGCGGCAAAAGCCAGGACCATGTTTTCCAACAATATTTGGTGCAGAATTTCAATTGAGAAATATGGTGAATCCACAGGGTCTTTATTAGTAGAGATGAGATGCTCATTCGCAGCAGCAAGTATTTTTACATATAAACTTTTTTTTGGTATTCATTTCTTTATTAATGAGTTTAAACTTATTACTCCATGTAAGATCCCTGTCCGAGGAGTCCAAAGAATAATCAGGAGAGTTCTCCAAGAGCCAAGAACCACTCGGGCAGAACTTCAGGAAGACCTTGCATCGGCAGGTACTGTTGTTTCAAAGAAAACTATAACCAATACACTGAACCGCCATTGCATCCATGCACACTCACCACGCAAGACTCCATTGCTGAACAAAAACAATGTTGAGGCTCGGTTAAATTTGCGAGAGCATTTGGAGAAGCCTGTGGATCATTGGGAGACTATAGTATGGTCAGATGAAAGCAAAATTTAATTTTCTGGCAGTCATTCTACACACCATGTTTGGAGAATAAATGGTACTGCCCACCACCCCAAGAACACCATACCAACAGTTAAGTTTGGGGGTGGAAGCATCATGGTTTGGGGCTGCTTTTCAGCAAGGGGTACTGGCAGACTTCATATTATTGAAGGCAGGATGAATGGAGAAATGTACCGGGACATTCTGGATAAAAAAATGCTGCCATCTACCAGAACGCTGAAAATGAAAAGAGGGTGGACATTTCAGCAAGACAATGATCCCAAACACAAGGCCAAGGAAACAATGAAGTGGTTTCAAAGAAAGAAAATCAAGTTGCTTGAATGGCCCAGTCAATCACCTGACCTAAAGCCCATAGAAAATCTATGGAGAGAACTGAAGATCAAAGTTCATAAAAGAGGCCCAAGGAACCTTCAAGATTTAAAGACCATTTGTGTGGAAGAATGGGCCAGAATCACTCCTGAGCAATGCAAATGACTGGTCTCTCCATACAAGAGGCGTCTAGAAGCTGTAATCACCAACAAAGGCTTTTCTACAAAGTATTAAATAAAGTGTGCTCAATACTTATTCCCTGTTTCATTTCACTTTATTTATTATGACTCTACTTGTATACTTAAATGTTCTGATTTCTTTGTATGAATTCAATATTTGACTTGATGGCTACATCTGTTGGAAATTGTGTCAATAGCCCAATAAGAAATCCCCTGATCCCCACTGATAAAAATGCTGATGTGTCAAATACTTATTTTCCCTGTTGCACATATTAAACTCTCCCTGACAAAGGACAAATAATGAAACAAAGAAACAAGCACAAAAAAAATGATAAAAAGGAGGGAAAAAAGAAAGGGGGAGACAAAAAAAGGAAAAGAAGAAGATAGAAATTTAGTCTGGTTCCCATTTCTCAAAGTTGCCGGTCATTTCATACCTGATCTTTTCGAGTTTTAGAAAAAAGACCAGACATCCTGAAGCCATTGAAAGATGCATGGGGCAGATTTCCACTGGAGTAGAAGACGACATTGTGCTAATAAAGATGTGAAAGCTCAACTGTTTAGAGGAGAATAGACTACAGTCCTGAGGGCCACCAATTATCATAATAAAGGGGCAGTTTTTAATCCTAAATATTTTAGAAATAATCTCAAAATAGTCCTGCCAAAAATGGTTTGGGCACAAACTGAACGTGTGAATTAATTTGCATGAAGATGTATGATATCTGTCGCACCTGTCCTCTGATTCTGAAAATATTTTAAACAACTGGGCTTTAGAGACATGAGCCCAGACCAGGACTTTAAACTGTACGAGTCCACGTCGGGCACAGAGAGAGCTTGTTTGGGTCCTTCTGATAGCGTCTTTCCACCCTTCCTCTGTGCATTTTATGCCCAGTTCCTGCTCCCACATCGCCCTAGTTTTGGTCAAGGAACACTCATCAAGTGATAAGAGCTGACCGTAGATCTTGTTTAGGATTCGGCTCAAGGCGATCTTCCCAGGGTTGTTTAGGGGGCATAGAGGGGTAGTTTGGAAAGAGGGGAAACTGCACAATGTCGGACCTGAAAGTAGCACAATAGGTGAGTTGTAGCGAGTCCAAATTCAGTGGAAAACACTGCATAACTGTGGAAGACCTATGGATCTTTAAACCATCTTATGCCTTTGTTGTGCCACTGCAGAAAAATAGCATCTGAACGTAATGGGGGGAATAAATGGTTCTTCATTAGGTGTCCTAGAGGAAGCCAGACTGCCTTTATAGGTCAAATTTGACAGCAGGAAGGAACAATTACATTCAAATTAACGCATCAAGGATTTTCCTAAATTGCCATTCTCCTAATAGTAGTTGTGTGATTTGCCTTATTCTTACTTCAAGACACTGGCGATATTAAAACAGGGAACATTTTTCATCTGAATAACATTTTTTGTTCAATTTTATTTTGTATTGAAGGGCAGGAAGGAGAGGATTAATGGCGGCAGCACTGGTGAAGAGGAGGAGAATGAGTGTAAAATAAAACACGAATCTGGCTGAATATCAATATGGCTTGTACCATTAATGAGAACCTGTCCAAGGACCTGATAGTCCTGTGGCTATCTGAGGCTTTACAGGATTTTAGTGAGCGAGGGAAAGGGTGGAGAAGACAGCAAATAGACAAGGAGAGAGGTAGAAAAGAAGTGAGATGGGAAGACTTAAAGCGGAGTGAGAGATGGAAGGCGGAAAGTAGAAAGGAGACAAATGGAAGCATGAAAGATAACCACAAACCATTTATTGAGAGGCACTTACTGTCATTGTTTTGCAGTAAGATAGCCAGGATTTCAGAGCAGTATAGCTTGTTAGCATCAAACGGCATCTTTACCTGAGCGGGTAAGAGACCAAACTCAAATTACCACTCATGAGAAACTCTGTTCTCAAGAGTACAGAGTATTAGAATATCACCATGTATTTTTTAACTGTGAGCAGCGATTCTGCCTAGTAAATTGAATTTGGTAGTGGTATACAGCCACAGCAACTTTAAATGTTTTAACTTCTGGATCAGCTGTTTTACATGACAGGTTACTTGAACATGCATTTAACTGCATGCATACAAACATATTTAAATTAAAACTAATTCAGATGCCTAAATTACTCCAGCTAAAAAACGATCATCATACGGGCATTGCCAAACACATCTGTAGTCACATTTCATTATTCACAACAAGCCTATAGAGTAAAAATGTGGTTGCTACAGAAATAACGTAAATGTAGCTATACTACAATAATGCCTACCATCAAAACACACATAAGTCTAGTACTGAGCCTTAAAATCAAATTAGAAGTAGGTGAATAAAATTGAGTAATACAATTTCACTAATTTACAGAGAAAAAAAACTGATGGGTTTCTAAAACCTCCTAAAACTGGCTGACCTTATCTTGTGAAGCGATCCAAGATAATGTAAAAATCATCATGGGTATGGGTGGAATTATTAAGTTTTTTTTATTTACTTGTTTTAATATAATATATAATACATGCAATCAGTTGTGGAACAGAGGGTTTTTCAGTAAAGGTAAAGAAAATAGCTCGGGCTGCAACTAACGATTATTTTCTTTGTAAATTAATCTAGGGATTACTGTGATTAATCCTTTGGTCTGTATAACATCAGAAAACAGTTCAAAACGTCCATCACAATTTCCTACATCTCACGGTAATGTCATGAAATGTCTTGTTCTGTCTGACCAACAGTCTAAAACTTAAAAATCTTCAATTTGGAATAATGTTAAGACAAGCAACATAAGCAAATTTTCACATTTGAAAAGCTTTAACAAGAGAATATTTAGAGTTTGTACATAATGACTAAAAAAAAAATTATTCAATTTTAAATAGTTGCCGATCAATTTTCTGACAAATCAATTAATGGACTAATCGTTGCAGCCCTAAAAATAACTTTAGCCAATGCTCTACCACATCCTTACCTTGATTCTCTTGAGCAGCCACTGCATGAGTCCCTGCTGAGCTGCCTCGGAGCACAGGCCTGGTCTGAACTCTGCCATATTTTCTACAATAGCTGAGGAAGACATACAATATCAAATCGAATCGAAATTCAACCTTCACGTTTTGGTGTCTGCCCTGAACTGAAACGCTGGATCGATATCAGTACTGATACCAATCTTATTAAGTGGACCAGGTTTGGGGAAAACTTGACTAATCCCTGTTATATACAATTTATTTCTCAATGTCATTATAAAATTCAGTTTTTCACTATCTGGGAAAAAGCAAGCACTGATAATGGATGAGTACTCGGTATCGGCGTACACCATCAAGTTAACGTATTGGACAGAAATGGTTGAATTTGTGCATCCATACAAATATCACAAACTACTGGCTGAATGTGTCAGGCTAAGACTGTTTGTAAATTAGCCAAAAGTTGACTAACAAGAAGAAAGAAAATACATTTTTAGGGTGGTGTTTTCTCTATGTAGGTGTGGCTGCCTCAGTACATCCTACCACTTTGGTATAGTCTTTAATCAAAGGCCAATATCAAAGCCCTCTAATCAGTCACAAGTTAACATATACGGATGCAAGGCAAAGTGACAGTGTTTTTTTTTATTTTTATAGAAGGTTTATGTGGGTTCTGTCCCAGCTACTTCTAATATTATCATTAGAAAGCTGTCTCTGTGACATGATATCTCTATCAGAGCAGACTGCAGCAGAATGGGACACAGAGAGAGAGAAAGAAAGAGATTGTGGGGTGGTGATGAAAGGAGACGGAGGGGGTGCAAATAAAGGGGGAGGAAAAGCAGGAGGGAGGCAAACGGGTGGGAAGACAAGTTAATGATGAGGGATGGAAAGCTGAGGGAATGAGGGACACAAGGACTGAGGAAATTTTACAAGAGCATAACAAAGGTACATGGTAGAGAGTTGGGAGGGAATGAAAAAGAAATAAGACAAAAGAAAAGCACAACATCTGGAGAGAAGGGCTGCGGATGGTGAGAAATGTTTGAAGGAAACATAGGAGAGGAAGAGAGCTGAGGGAGAGAGAGGAAAGGCCTTTATCAGTCATTCAAACAGAGAAGACAGACAGCATCCTGGAGGACAGCAGGCTCAGAGCAGAGAGCAGCCAAGGCAGACAAAAGGCTTATTCAAGCTTGGAGAGCTCCCTTGATAACGCGCACACACACACACACACACACACACACACACACACACACACACACACACACACACACACACACACACACACACACACACACACACACACACACACACACACACACACACACACACACAAACTTGAATAAAAGATGGAGAAGCACTGCTCCCTTGATACAACCCACATCTCTCACACAGCCAAATGCACACACCTAAACAGCCCTCCTGACACTCGGCTTCAATCTCTCAACAAAGAAAAAAATAAAAAATAAATCATCACGGTAGACTCATTCAACACAAAAAGAGCTGAGAGGCAGAAAAGTCTGATTCATGTGAGACTAAATACAGAGACCATGACTTCTTAAACTAGCTTGCTGGCCCATGCCCTCTCCTAGTTCTTCTGTATACATTTGTTGCTGCCAAATCTATGGTACAAACAGTGATTCTGACTCTCGAGAACTTGTCTGACTGAAGAGTCCGCACATCAGATTTTTTAAAAATAATAATAATTCAAAAAGGTAAGTAAAGTGCTTCCTATTTGCCAACATTTAAATAAGACATTGGCAGCGTCCTTTCACTGTCACTGAAAACGTCTAGGGCACTTGGCAGCAGGGCGACACACTGTTAAAGCTTCAAGAATACAAATAAAGTTATTCTACACCCTCTGTGTAATGTCAAACCCAAGTCCAGGAGGACTACCTGTCACTGTACTGGCCAAAGCTCTAACACTGGCTCATACACACTTTAAGGCATACCTCCCTCTGGAAGGGCTTGTCACATTTAAGTACCAAAAAAAAAGACAAGACAAGGGTGATTAGTTATTCTTGCTATCTTTATCTCAACCTGTTTTTTTGTTGTTGTTTTTTGATCATGTGTAGTATAGAACCATAGAAAAGAGTCTCTGCAGCACCTACAGTGATTCATCCCAGATTTCTTAAGGGGAAGTGGGGAACGTGTTGCCTCATGTTGGTTAACATCTGCTGCTTGTGATCAACTTGCGCTTGCATTATAGCAAATTTCTGACCAGTTTTCCCCAAATATAACGCACAGCTTCGACTACCAGAGGTGGAAGAAAATGAGATGGGATTATCTGTTCATGTTACACTTATAATATACATAGTGACTCGTCAGAATGTGTTGGTATTAGATTTTTGTAGGTATATAACAATGGGATGTTATAGCAGAGGTTGGCTAAGTCTGTTCAAAATGTGCTAAAAAATATATATATCTTCATCCAAACGTGTGCACAGTAGAGATTCCTTTGTTTTTTTAATGTAGTTACATTTGTACACTATAAAGGGTTTTCATATGGATCTCATATAGATGCATATCAAAAAAGCGCTGTGATTAAACCACACATTCTCCACACTTTAAAGGCTAATTTTCATACCCTCTGATATATCTCTATGACGTTCAATAAATCAGATATAAAACAACATCAGTCCAGTTTTTCATGACGTGCTTATTATTGTGTAACAAGCTAGTAATTCAAAACTGTATTACATTTACATTTAGTCATTTAGCAGATGCTTTTATCCAAAGTGACTTCGGGAGCATTTTGGGGTTCAGTATCTTGCTCAAGGATACTTTGACACATGGCTGGGCGATCGAACCGCCGACCTTCCGATTGGCAGGCGACCGCTCTGCCACCAAGCCACAGCCGCCCATATTATATATTATAATACATTACATAGTTGGGTGAAAAGTTGCATTTCACTTCATGTTTACAAATCAGCTTCCAGGCCAACAAAGCAAGATCAGCTGGTTTAGTGATTGTTTGTAAAGTATGCCAATGATGTATAACAACATGCATCATACTACTGAAAAGTGAAGCATCCGAGGGATTTTTCACCATAGGAACAATAAGCTACTGCTGCAACACAAAGTTAGATAACAATGCGGGTAACTTTGCGCCATCTTGTTTTAAGCCGGTAGTGGTGGATGTGGTGGTGTCAGGTCATACGACAATGTGGATGCGTGTTCCCAAGTTTGAGGAATGTATAGTCGGCTGTGTGAATCGATCATGGACAGAAATTTTGACTGCTGCTTACTCTAGCACCCAAAACGTGAGAGAGAAAACTGGAAATGGAATGGACACATCTAGGTGAATAAGAATCTGTTGAGTGACCTGAGAAGAACTGTGTATAATACAGTTATCAGTGTCACAAACTGTGGCACTATTGTTGATTTGTACTCTTGCTCTTTGATAACAAACAAAACTGTATAAAGAAACACTGAGACACTTGCTGTAATGTTACTTGGGTTCCCACCACTGAAAAACAGGACCGTCTTTGTAAGCAAAACAGTTCCATATTTCATTCCTGGCACCTGCTTTGAAGGCCAGTTTAACTGGTATAGGATTCATTTCAAAACATAATGAATGTTTGAACGTAGCACGTCAGGTTTTCAGCTGTTTGATTCAAATGTATTTTGCATACTTTGGGAAAGTGGAATGGCTGTAGCTCTGTCTCTGTCCTTTAACTACTTATCTACTCTGTATATTCAGGAGGGGCAATGTAGCAAATCGGGGCCGGATTCTCGCGTGATCTTGTGAATCCAGCTGCCTCGCAAGGTAATGTGATTTGGGCATCAGAACTGCTTACCACGTTATCGCATGACATAAGAGCGACAGCTGGCGGCGGTGATGCGCCTCTAAGCTGATTTGCCAGCCGCCACAGAAGAAGAGCGTGACAAGGAAACATGGGGGAGTAGAGTGAAATTGCAAATACAGAGCAGGAGGTCGTTGTTTTTGTTTGTATGGAAGTTCCAAATAAAAGAAGAAAATAATCAAATGTGATGAAGTACGATACGGTATGCTTATTTTAAAACATTTATTAATTAAATTTACAGAACAATTACTGTATCGTGATATATACCTTTACCATGATATAAAATTACATATACTGTGATAGTAGATTTTGGCCATATCGCCAGCCCTACTTCAGTAAATCCATCTATTCCAGCTAACAAAGCTGTGGTTGCCTACACCCTAAAGTGTCTGGTCAAAGTTCTGTGCTTGTTGCTGTCGGGAAAAATACACGAATATTTAGGTAAGTCTAATATATGAACATCTACTGGGAACAGTCCATAATACCGTTACTGCATCTCAGTCCAGCCAACCTGGAGAAAACTGGTCATAGGGATAAAATATGGAACTGCTTCACTTATAAAAGACAGAGACATTACATTATGGAGTGTTGTTTTTATTATGTTGACTATAAATCCTGTATATGACAATGAGTTTCTTTGGGGATAAACACAGCTTTTGTTTATGTTATGTGAGCATTGACTTAAGTGTCATTGCTAAGGCCTTGGCAGTACATCTCCTTACCCAGTGTGTTATAGATGCCATCAGCCTCCTCCTTCACCTGTTCATCCAGCCGCTCCATATTCTGCACCAGCAAGGCCACCACCTGACCCTCCAACTACAGACACATCAAGATCAAGTCCAAGTCAGGATTGTGGCACATTTTTACACTTGGCGAATCAAAGTTCATCAATGATGAAACACTTCCTTCTTCTACATAAGTGCTAAATAACCTTGCCTGTTTTCCTCATACAATTTTCATTTCCTAAAATAAATTGGGAGTTTATTCATCAGTGGGCATCTGAAACAGGTTGTATAACTCTTTAAAATTTAACTATAGATAAACTTACATACATTTTTGCACTTACAAAACTCAACCGAAAGACACTTCTCATCACATCAACTACTGTGCAATATGGAGTATGACTGTTGGGATTGGTATATGGTTGAGAATATGATTCCAAACAAATGTCTTACCATTCATACAACATTTTACTTCATTATCGTTTTGAACAGAACACTTTTAAAATGTTCTAAAAAGTTGACAACTTCTGACTTTTCTGTCAACTGAATCCTTTTCTTTGTATTTTGCAACATGATGCAATGTTTCAGAAAAAAATTCATTTCACAAAGAGAAAAAAATGCAGAGGCAGGGATGACAACGTGAATGTTCACATTTAAGCATCAGCCTTGGCAGAAGAAACTTGGTTTCGGTCTGAGCTTCTCTGAACATGTCCAGGTGTTGTCAGTCAAGTCAAGATTGGAGACTCATGACCAAACAGAGCGGTGCCGACTGGCTGGATAAAAAGTCTGTTACAGATGAAAGAAGACGGACAGTCAACACAGATTTATGAGCCACAGGGGACCATCTTATCAAGGATACCACCTGGTCTTCTGGCAACAAGGACAGAGGAGCTGGAAGCATTACAGCAAAGAGGAAAGACAAATGGATTCAACCAACCCTTGCTGCCCTGAAACGGTTTCCCCTTGGAAGTAGCTGTAAAGAAGAGTGTGGTTTATGGGTGCTCCATTGCAGGGTAAATGGACTGCATTTATATAATGCCTTTATCCTGAGAGCGTTGCAAAGCCACCGTCTCGCCCACTATCCCATCACAAGCCAATTCACACACACACACACACACACACACACACACTTCAGCGTTTTTGTCAAGTGTCTTTGACATTCATCCAATTGTCTTTACAATTGTTCCTGTCAGATACTAACTAGCCAGCTAGCCAAAAAAAAAAAAAAACTACTCATGATGTGCTTCAAAATGGATCAGAGGGATATGTTCTCAAGACATTATTCCATATTATCAGAAAAGTACATTACATTATATATTGGTTCAACCAACAATATATTTTGCTAACATGGAAAAGGAAATCTAATCATGTTTGCACATGATTTTATTTCCATTACAATATCAGGTTGAGCTAATGACGTGTAGAGTTTTGTTTGCAAGCACATGTAGGTTAAACAGTCCAACAATAGATCTGTGTATGGATGTGTTTATGACACTGGTGAGTGTTTCAAAGTTATTCTTTTTTTAACATGACAAATAGAAGAGTGCTGTGGTTAGGAGCCAAACACGGCTTTACACTATGCCTCCTCTTTTCTGTGTTGGTCAGGCCAGGTTATTAGTGCACATCTAAAAAAGGTTGACATTTTCTCAGCTCAGGAAACGTTCGGCTCGGCCTTAAAAATAAGCCAACCATTGCTTATTGGTTATATAACGTGTCCCTTAGCACAGCAGTCATAATGTTTCAATTTCATATACTGCATTTCACTGTAATGTCTCTTTCACTGAACTACTGAATTAAAGAGTAACATACGTAGTCGGACTGAGACATCCGACAAAACAGGTCATTCATTCATTGTAGCGGAGAAACAACTCCCAATATCCCTGACGTATGCCACTGCAGGACATTCAAGCCAACAGATTATTTGATGAATTGTCACAGTGTTGGCCGTGAAGGAGCAGGGGGACACATTTCTTTCCTTTATTAAAAAAGGTATATCAGCACATTATTGTAGTTTGACCTTTGTCTGTGTCACTCTAAATGTCAGCACACATAATGGGGCATCAAAACTCATCCCTGGTTCATAGAAGGCACGACAGGCTCAATGGCAAAAAAAGGAAGGGATATAGGGCTAAAAGTACAGTGAGACAAAAAGAGACGATATTAAACAGAACTGATGCCAACATACACAGCTGGAGGGTGACAAAGAAAAGCTTTAGATAACTGAAAAGAGTGGGAGAGGATCTTATATGGCTGACATTACACCAAGTTCTTGTCGTTATGCAAATTCAATTTTAAACGTATTTAATTGCCCCAACAACTCACACTGGCATATTCAAGTTAAATTCATAATACTTTAACAATAACAGAAAGCACAAAGTAGTTTCACATTTGTGCCCCAGTTAAATTGCAGTTTCAAAATGTTAATAGACAATTTGTTTTAAACAACAGTTAAAAAAACAAACATTTTGTATGATGTTAGATTTTTAGATCTTTAATTAGATCATAATTCTACATTAATACTAACAGATTATTAGTTAGTAATCTCTTCTGCAGATGGAACAATAATTATATAGTATCAATATATCAAATGTGGAAAGACACTGGTCTGAAGCAGCATCATGGCAACAACTTGTAGTCCAAACAGACAATAACTCAAAATTTCTCCATGTTTTTCAGTCAATGAGCTAACCGAAGCCTTGCTTTTGATTTGTTCATACCATTAATCACCCAATGGTTTGGAAGCCAGAGCCCAGAAACTTAAGTATTTACTCCGCAAAGTGCTGCTTCATCAATATCATCAAAGACTGATCCAGAACTCACCAGAGCATCTATGAGTACCTCAGCACCCTCCTCGCTCTCGTGGAGTGTGTCGATATCTGTCAGCTCCTGCAGCAGGTCCACCACTGCTATGGCGACATGTGGTTCAGGCTAAGGACAATGAGCTTGTATTAAAGAGTACCTCACTGACTCAGAATTGCACTCCTAAAACACAGTCGGACTCGCAAGAAAAAAAAAGGATCTACATTGATGCAGCGTTTTTCTTCTTTGTCAATGCCACCTACATTACCCACCGTCAGTTCTATCAGACGTACGGGTGTGTTATGCTACAGCGGCAAATGTAGCCTGGAGCCTCAAGCAGAGATGAGCAGGTCCAGAGGTCTGGTAAGCTCACTTATTTCTATCGCTACTTATAAATCGCTTAGATTTGTGTCCTTGGATATTTGGTGCGCTTGTATGAGAGGTTTGACTCAAAATAAACTACAGAGGCCACCCAGTGCAAAAGGTGTGGCTTATTGGGGTGGCTATGGCTTGGTGGCCTGCCAATCGGAAGGTCAGCGGTTCAATCCCCAGCCATGCGCCGAAGTATCCTTGAGCAAGATACTGAACCCCAAAAATGCTCCCGAAGCTGCGCCTTCGGTTTGTGAATGTTCTCATATATAAGTCGCTTTGGATAAAAGCGTCTGCTAAATGTAAATGTCATTGATGTGTTTTTAATAGTTTTTGGAGCTCTATGGCACAGAGGAAAAAGCTATATCAGGCTTTGACTACACAAGCAAGACTTGTTAGCAGGATCGACACATTGTTGGTTTTGTACTTTTTATGGGATTTGCTGACAAGAATACAGAATAATACAGAATATCACGAGACTTATTTAAAGACCAATTATATATATATATGGTAAATGGACTGTACTTGTATAGCGCCTTTCTAGTCTTTCTGACTACTCAAAGCGCTTTTACACTACATCACATTCACCCCATTCACACACATTCATACACTGATGGCAGGAGCTAACTGCCCATCAGTACAAATTAAACTAACCAGTCACACTCACTCACACACCGAAGGCGCAGCTTCGGGAGCAGTTCAGGGTTCAGTATCTTGCTCAAGGATACTTCGACACATGGCCGGGGGAAGCCGGGATCGAACCGCCAATCTTCCGATTGGTGGACGACCGCTCTGCCACCAAGCCACAGCCGCAAACTGGACAAACTGAAATAATCTATAAGTGAAAGGATATCAGTGTTTTCATGACTGAGAAGGCCCAGCAGTGAGTGGACGGCATTAAGCTCCACCAGCAGGTGGTAGAGGTCTGGCATTGTGGCAATCACATGCATTTCCTGGATAATGTCGTTCAGATCCAGCTCAGACTCCATGAACCTGGTTTGAGGAGCAAGACATTTTAGTTAGCATGTTAGCATTCTATGTTACCCTTAATCTCAAAGTGCATATAGAGGAATTCGGGTTACTAGTTATAGAGATAGCCTTTCATCAACGCAAGTGCTAGACTACTGTCTTTTTCTGTCTATTTCATTTTGGTGATAGTGAGGCACACCGTATAAATTTACCAAAAATGGGTTTAAGCATTTGAAAAAGAAAACTCCACTAAGCTTTGGTAAGTTCAGGTGAAATTTGTCTTAATTCACATACACTATGTCAGTTATTAAAATTAGTTTTAATGAAATCCTTCCTTAGACCAAGCAAGCAAAACATTGTGAATTGTCAGTAACTGGCTTACTTCTCTGGGTTGTCCGGAAACTTAATCCTTAGTTCCTGATTTTTGTACGACCTTTTCTCAAAGGTCAGAATCATTTTCTTCACTGAACTCTCATCCACCGGCTCTGCCTGTTTGATTAGTACAGAAGAAGGAGAAGATTAAAAAGGGAAGACAGAGAGAAAGAAAAAAAGCTTTTTGTCGAGTCAACTGCTGCAATAACAACAACGGGACACCCGGGTCACCCTAATTATGCAAGTATTGGAGCACAGTATTTAGAGGCTTTCAACCATCAGTACGAATGTGAGTGCATTTCACTGGAAAGGGAATGTGTTTGACCTGCTCTTGGCTTAAAAGCCTGTAAAAGTTGGACAGATAATAACAGGTTAGGAAATTACAACTGTCTGACATTATGGAACAGTGCAGCACTTTGCTCTGAGTGGCCCTTGACACAGTGAATACTTGAAAAGGCTGCAGTGTCAGATAATAAGAACAGGATAATAGACGAGCAAGTTTTCTAATTCACTAGATACTGTATATGGCAACATTGGTACTTACAATGGGTTCTTTTTTTCTAGAAACAAATCACACTTTCTTGGTCCATTTATTCATCCTGGATTTTATTTCCCTCCTACATCCATGGCCTTTTCACTGTGCTAGTTGTAGTACTTCAGGTCTGGACTCAACTTGCAACAAATGAACACAGATGACTAACTTAGGCTCAGGCCTAAATGATTCCTTCTGAATTTGAACTTGGGCCGTGATCACATTAGCCTTTGAGTACACTCAAATTGTGTAGCTGATATCTACAGTAGCAATGCACTTGAGATTCACAAACCCAATTACAGAGTACAATGTATCAGGGGAACAAAGCGATGCAGATTAACAAGAGTAACAAAACAAAAAATTACTGCAATGTTGCAACATATCCTCAACTTTCACTGAGCTATGGCAACTTGGGGACAATTGAGACAAGAAACATGTTGCCATGCCATCACTACCCTGCAAACTACTCTAACTTCTGCAACCTGACGCGCACCACACTGAGCTCACATTTGTTCTTATAAGAGGAATGGTTGGTGTGAATGATGGGTGATGAGTCATATTCTTACATAATGGTGCAGAAAAGTAGCCCAGTGTTGCATGGAATCTACAGATATGGAAATATTTGCTCATTAGTAATTACTGTCCATTTTTCTGTCTGCAATGAACAATGTCAACAAAGCCAACAATGAAACAATAGCAACTACACTTGCAAATATATCATAAAACTGGTTGTATAAAAGAGAGAAATAAGTCTTACTGAGACATAATCTAAGCGCAAATAAATCAGAGTTCATTTTTTGTGAGTTGACGGTGACAAGTAATTCCTCTAACTGACTGTGCTGCACTTCAGTGGTAAAATACCCTGTTTCCAACTATGAATAAAAGAGTAAACATGACCCTTTGGAGAAAAACAAATGTAACTATTCTGTAATCATACAAATAATTTCACCTACCTCAGTTTCATCTTCATCTTGGTCCATCAGTTTCTCCAGGATCTTCTTCTTGTCCCCTGTCAGCTCCTCAGTCTCCCTCATTTCACCCCCCCCTTCAAGTCCTGCTTCCCAGTATCTGGCCGACTCCCTGGCACCCGGCCCTTTCTGCTGTTTCCCTCTGGAGTCCTCCTCTCCTCCCACAGAACCTCCATCCTCCTCCCTGGGACGCTTTGCTCCTCTATCAGGCTGCAAGATGAAAGGAAATGGTGAAATGTAATGATGTACACAGTAATTTGGTCTGTTTGGAGAACTATATATATATATATATATATATGAAGGATGTATAAGGATGTTGTAAGGTCTCGAAATGACTATGGTGTTGCTCATGAAAAATGGTGTGGTACCCTGTCTAACATTTCATGCATAAGAATGGATTAGTGTGGGCGGCTGTGGCTTGGTGGCAGAGCGGGTCGTCCACCAATCGGAAGGTTGGCGGTTCGATCCCGGCTTCCCCCGGCCATGTGTCGAAGCATCCTTAAGCAAGATACTGAACCCTGAACTGCTCCCGAGGCTGCGCCTTCGGTATGTGAGTGAGTGTAACTGGTTAGTTTAATTTGTACTGATGGGCAGTTAGCTCCTGCCATCAGTGTGTGAATGGGGTGAATGTGATGTAGTGTAAAAGCGCTTTGAGTAGTCAGAAAGACTAGAAAGGCACTATACAAGTACAGTCCATTTACAGTCCATTTACCATTAGAGATAAGTAATAAAATGCACTGTTATTACTATCTCACATAACAATGTGGAATATACCAATGTATCCCCATGTAACTGAGAAGTAAGACCAAGGCAAACACAACTACAGAAACACAATAAGGGAATCATTTTGAATTGCTTCTTTGTTGTACATCTTCCACATGTAGCAGTTGTTCCAATATTAGCAGCTACTTTGAGAAAATGGCAACTTTTAAAACAAGCTGTTTTAACTCATGTAAAAAAAGTGAGATTTTATTGAAATAAAAGTGTTATTTAGCTCATATGCCGAATTTGCTGATGGATATTAGTGACTGGTAAAATTAATTTCTTCATATAATGTGTACGTCAAGTAAAATAAGTGTTTAAACTGCAGTGTGTTTCTCTAAATGCTTCTGTGTGTAAATCTAGTTTAAGGAATTGTATCTATCATTAGCATAAGGATAAGTTAGTGTCGTAGCCTCCCTCTTCATTCCCAGCAGCCACATTGCTAGGAACCTTTTCAGCTAGCACGCTAAATGCTAACGTTATTTATTGATAAACAAGGACTAGAGTTAGGTTAGTCTTCTGTCGTGCAGCGCTTCACAAGGGTATGTTAACTTAATACAATTCACTGGCGGCTAACTATCTAACGTCAACATACACAACAAAGTAAATAACGAGACTAAACTAAATCAGTAACGTTAACTTCTACCAGTGTATGCCAATCCAATGCAATGAGATAAGGTTAGCCAAGTTAGGAGTTCACTGACATCGTTACGCAGAATACAATATCTAACGTTACCTGGTAGCTCAGGAGCTCCCCAACATCCATTTCTCAAGGTTAAAAACCTAAACGTAAGACTGTTTTGTTCAAGCTCAGAAAATAAATGAGAGCGTATACTTCAGCAGTTATTTATCCGGCTAACAACAAGCTTCCCTACAGACTCATGCTTGCCGTAAAGCACGTGTGTGCACTGTCGTACCAAGATACTGTCGTAAACATATGACATGATTACAACTCATGCATGCTACCACCATTTTTATTTAACTTAACTTATATCTGTAAAGCTGGGTAAAAACACGTTAGTAAACTTAAGAGCGTTACACCCTACATGTCTACAATTTAATAAAATGTATCAGAATCAGAATAACTTTTATTCATCCCCAAGGGGAAATAATTTTTGTTACAGACATACAACCAACCAGTGGAATACAATATAAGTTTTAAGTAAAATACAATAAGGTACAATAAAGATAAGTAAAATACAATAAAGAAAAATACAATAAATATAAATACAATAAATATAAATACAATAAGATAAGAGTGTAGTAATTATCAATTAAACTCCCAATTTACATTATAACTTAAATCTAAACTATGAATATCGCTCACAGTCTAAATTCTATCTATTTTGTTTAAAGCTTATATGCACAGAGCTCTTTCAAGCAAGATTGCAAATTGGATTTACTAATATTTGTAAAGAAAATAAAAATTAATTCAGGCTTTCTGGTGAGGTAGACTGAATACAGATTTTCCAGTCCAGTTTTGCCCCAGGGTATAACAGCTGTCACAACTCAGGTCTTGATCACATGAGTCACATGAGCATGGACAATAACAAAGCACACATTTATTTAATCCTGTTCATTGTGTTTCCCGTTTTATTTTGAAAGACTAACCTCTCCTGTCATTTCTGTCCTGTCTTATTACCCTGGCTCTAGAAACGTCAAGCCAGATGCCCTCTCCAGCCAGTTCGAACCAGACGACGCCCCCAGGAACCCCTCCACCATCCTGCCTCCTTCCTGCGTAGTTGGTGCTGTGATCTGGGTCATTGAGAGGGAGGTCAGATGAGCACTGGGTGGGACTCAGGTTCCTGATTGGTCACCTCCCAACCACCTTTCCATCCCGGCCACTCTGCACTCTCAGGTCCTGCAATGGGGCACACCTCCATTATTACATTCCCTCGCAGTGCCACAGCTGTCTTGGTCCCACATGTCCTTGGAGTTTGTCACTGGACGGCCAGTGTCTGAAACTAAGTCTGTGAGACTCACCATTGTAGACCATTTTTCCAAGATGGCACATTTTGTTTCTCTGACTAAACTCCCCTCTACCAAGGGGACGGCAGAGGTTATGCTCGCCCATGTTTTTTGTTTACGTGGCCTTCCCTAGGATGTGGTGTCCGATTGGGGTCCCCAGTTTGCCTCTCGCTTCTGGAAGGAGTTCTGCAGGCTAATCGGGGCCACGGCGAGCCTCTCTTTGGGGTTCCACCCCGAGTCCAATGGTCAGACTGAATGTTATAACCAGGAGTTGGAGACAGTGCTCTGGCCTCGCAAAGCCCAACCTCAGGGAGCCAACAGTTTGGGTAGAGTTTGCTCATAACGCCCTCACTGTCCCATCCACAGACCTCTCTCCATTCCAGTGTGTTTTCGGGTACCTCCCACATCTGTTCCCGAATCTGTTTTGTTCAGTGCACCGTCAGCAACATACAGAAAGGAAACACGCTTCCTAACCTTTATAGCAAAACCACACTGACTCACTACAGCTAGAATAGCTAAAAGTAACGAAACAAAAAAAACTACCTGGCTTTGCTAATCTTACCTATCAAAAACAAATAACACCTTACAGCAGAACCACCCCATAAACTTTGTGTTAGTAGATAAATCGATTACCTACGTGAGGTGGAATAATGGGTAAAAGAAAAACAACAAAGCAGTCTAAACCCATTTCCCACATCCCGAAACCACAAAACTAGTGTCTCATATGAATTAACATTACCCATGTCACACAAAGGAACGCAGGTTAACATAACAGCTAACGTCATACAAGTTAACGTTCAACAGAGAGGCACAGAGGCAGACTGCTGTTATATCACAGCCGGCCTGGCATTTTTGCAAAGTGGCTCTTATATGATTGAGTGACGGATTGCGGCATCTTGGGATTAGCTGGAACCGATGGTGAAAAGCGGCAGGATCAGGCAAGAACAGGGAAGACTGGAGGGTGGGCTGTCTGGAGGAGTGGCCATGGAGGGGGGATCCCTTCAGAGGAACAGATGACATGCTGATTGACAAGGGAAAACGATCTGCCACCCGGAGACCTGTGCTTTTCTCTGCTTCTGAGGCCCTGCTCTAACCAGAGTCATTAGATTACAGCTCTACAATACCACTTTTCAGAAATGATGGTGTCACATAGGTCTATAAATTGGCCTATTGTGCAGGCATGTTTATATCTATTTTCATAGTATTTTGTTTGTCTGCAGTTCAAACAAATCCTGTTGTCACACAGCATGTGGTGCTCAAAGTAATACAGCTCAGCTCATTCGTCAATTAACCTGAAGTAAACCCCCGTAACGAAACAAGTAAAATTAGACATTCCTCATAAGACCTCGCACATGTATTCATACCAAGAGAGCTTTATGTGCCAAGTTGGCTTATTGTTCCAGACAGGCAGAAAATCACCTTTTCAGTGAGCATCACTGGGAAATGTATCAGTGGTGCATGGGGTAGAAGCATCTATTGCCACCCCAGTCGCTGGCCAGTGATCTGTGACAGTAGAGCAATAGAAACAACATTTAAAAGGGAGGCCACTGCCAAGCAGTCAAGCTTGACGTCCCTGAAAACACGAGGGAAAAAGCACTTGATCAAGAGAGAGAAACAGGATGAAAGAAAATAAAAGGGAGCAAGAGGGGTGAAAGAGACATTTATATGGAAATCCCAAGGCTAGAGAGAGAGAGGCTGCTTCAGATGAATGCAAAGCCTTGATTGAGCAAACTAGCGAGAAGTTGAAGTATTTCTACAGACACCCTTAATTTTATGAATCTCATATATAGTATAGTAATGCTCTGTGTATACTTAATAAGGTGAATTAGATCAGATTAGACCAATATTTCCGAAAGTATGTATTGAAAATGCTAAACAATTACTCCTAAGTCAATTATTACAAGATGATGTGTATTACTTACAAGTTTTGCGTACCACCAGGCTTATAATTAAATGGCAGCTATTGCACACTGAATGAAAATGATGATGAGTCACATGTTCATCTGATGTGGTGAAATATAAATCTGTGCATGTAATGTACAATACATCTTTTTTTCTAAGCAATCATTAGGTTAAATGAGTGGCAAACTGGCACACAGGAAATTCTTAATTCTATTTGATCAAAATAAAGCATAAAAATACAGTATTATTCATTGTAAAACAGGCCCTTTCACAGCAGACATTTTGGCATGTCGCAGTAGGACAAGGTGTAAATAAAAAAATTAATGGCTGAATTCCATTTAGCTGCTTCAGTTTCAAGTATTTCAGGCTGCTGGCTTACTGTCAAGGCTCACTGTTTTACTTGGGGTAGTGGGGTACCAAGGGCTGCAGGCCGGACCCGAACCCGGGCCGCACTCAACTCTGCAAATGGGGTGCATGCTCCACCATGTGAGCCACCGGGGCAACCCGACCAGAGTCATCTTTAGTAACACCTGTACAAGTCTAAGTTGATGTTATATCATAGTTCACTGCAAAAGCAACAGAAGAACTGGTAAGACAGTATGATCAGTGATGACAGCCACAACTCAAGCAAAACGTACCAGGTTACAAATGTAACCTTGGTTCTCTGATATGGAACGAGACGCTGCGTCAGCTGACGCTATGGGGAACGCCTTCAGCGTGACTGCCTCTGAATCTCTGTATCAACTTAGACCAATCTTGATTGGGTTTAACGTCAACACGTGATGCACGCCGGCGGAACCGGAAGTTTAAAGGGAGCCGGCTTCACTATTGTCGTCAGCCTTCTGATCGACTGAAGCAAGCCGCTCACAGGCATGCCGGAAGTATGGCATCACAAAACTTGGTGGTACACAAAACTTGTAAGTAATGCACATCATCTTGTGTATCAGGGAACCATGGTTACATACGTAACTTGCTACGTTCCCTTTCAAGGGAACTTCAACGCTGTGTCAGCTGACGCTAGGGGGGAGCGCATTACCATCTCTGCCATGCTGAAGGGATGCCTGTCAGAGTGTGAAGCCTGCAGGGCACACTTCAGGACAAGAGAGCCACAGATCCCGGATTATTTAAGCAGTCTAGGCTGTAAAATCTCACAAAGGTGAGAGGCGAGGACCATCCCGCAGCATCGCATATATCGGAGAGGGGGGTTCCCGACTACCAAGCTCTGGAGGATGCTTTACTCCGTGTGGATTGAGCTCTTATCGACAGAGGTGAAGGCAAACCGCGCACCTCGTATGCCGAAACGATAGCCTCAACTATCCACCTGCTAATAGTGTGTTTGGTAGCCAGGCAGCCCTTACGAGGGGGCCCGAAGCATACCAGCAATTGGTCCGAATTGCACCACTGGGATGTCCTCCGGACATAAAACTCCAGGGCTCTGACCGGACAAAGCAGTTGCAGCCTACCTTCCTGTTCCGCCAACTCTGAAAGAGGATGGAACACCTGCAGGACTACTGGCCGGGCCACCTCAGTGGGTACTTTAGGTACATAACCCGGCCTGGGATGCAGGATGGCTCTAACTGCGCCTGGAACGATCTCCAGGTCAGCAGGAGCCACTGACAGGGACTGCAGATCTCCCACTCTCTTGAGAGAAGTCATGGCCAGCAGAAATGCCATCTTTAAGGCCAGACACCTGTCTGATGCATCGTCCAGTGGCTCGAACGGTGCTGTGGTCAATCCATCCAGCACCACTGTCAGATCCCATGGAGGGACTCTGACTCAAACCGGAGGCTTCATCCTCAAGGTGCCACAAAGGAAACTGGTAACAAAGCGGTCTTTCCCAAGCGAGCAGCCATCCACCAAACTGGAATGCTGCGATCGCAGCCACATACACCTTAAGTGTAGCGGGGGAGAGGCCAGCCGAAAACCGGCTTTGGAGGAACTCCAGCACTGAAGCCATCGGGCAGTGAACTGGGTCAAGATGGCGCTCCTGGCACCATGTAGTGAAAATTTTCCACTTGCCCGCATACAGTTTCCTCGTGGAGGGGGCTCTAGAGTGTAAGATGGTCTCAACTACCTCGGTAGAGAGACCGGCAGCTCGGAGGTGGTCCCCCTCAGGGGCCAGACCCACAGCTTCAATTTCCCCAGCTGGGCATGGAATATTTTGCCTTGGCCCTGCAACAGCAGGTCCCTCCTGACGGGAATCTCCCACGGGGGGCCGTCCACGAAGGCTACCAGGCCCGAGAACCAAATTCTGCTAGGCCAAAGGGAAGCACCTGATATTGGTAAGCTTTGCCCCCGAATGCGAACCGCAGGAACTTCCGGTGTCCTGGAATGATAGAGACGTGGAAGTACGCGTCCTTTAGATTGATTGTGATGAACCAGTCCTTGGACTGAATCAGACTCACAATCATAGGGATCATCAGCATCCGGAACCGAAGTCTCCTCAGAGAACGGTTCAGGTGACGAAGATCTAAACCGGGACGCAAACCACCGTCTCTCTCAGGACTATGAAGTACCGGCTGTGGAACCCGGTATGCATCCCTCAGGTGGGGATTTGTTTTATGGCCCCATTGTACAAGAGAGAATGTATTTCTCGCTCCATCACCTATGCTTGTACTCGGTCGACCCCTATTTCCAAGATTCCTCGGAATCATGGGAGTTTTGACCAAAACCGAAGCTTGGAACCTTGTCGGACAGTGCGAAAAACTCAGTCTGACATGCCGGGTCAAGCTTCTCAAGCGGACAGAAGAGTCCCTCAGGGGAACCAACCGCTCAGGCCTCAGTAGAGGATGCAACTCTGGTTTGACTGCTGCACAGCCTTGCAGGTGTAAAGGCAGCGGTTGCACGGAACTCGCCATACCCCGAAGCGCCACCGGCGGCAGGGTTAAGAGGCTGAGGTCCCGAGGGCACAATGGGGGAGCAGCCATGTGCTCAACCTCGATGGGGGGGGCGCCCTCCGAGGCCCGACGCTCGAGTCAGGGCCTCTTCTGTGAGGCCTCCCTCTCAGGTCTTCTCCGAGCAGGCTGGAGCGAGCCCCTTGGCCGCTAGGGAGGGGCATGCCCAGCCTGACCCGCTGCCCCGTATCCCTTGCCCACTAAAGTCATGTAGTGTGACAAGGCCTACTAGGCAATGTCGGGGTCTTAAGGGAGCACGCGGCCTATGCAATAAAACGCCGCCAGCGTCTCCCCGCCCTAGCCGTTCTCCTTGCACCAATTGATCGACGCAGACTGGTGCCCAGTCGGGCTAAAAAACTGTGCAAAATACGGACTGGACCAGGATTTCGACACCTCAGTGTGGAGATCCAGAAGAACGGCAGGTCCCGACGTGGGCGTGGAGGTGTGGCTAGAACAAATCACTCACCGAGCTACTCCAGCAATGAGTGTACTGCTGCTCCGCTGGCCAGGCGATATTGAGTCTAGCCACCATTTTCCTCTCTTGGCCTGGGCTGACGAGCCACCCACCTCACCACCTTCCGCGCTCAGGACATCCAGGTCCTCGGAACTGGATCCTCTCTGCGCGGGCTCCAGGGCGGAAGACGCTGCAGGCTCAGCCTGGCTTCCGGATCCCGAATGCGGGTAGACTGTTTCAACAAACAACAGTCAGTCGAGAGCAGAGCGTCTTATCTCTCCTTAGAGAGGGTACTTACCTTGCTCACAGTCACCCCTCAGGGCTGACAGAGCCTGTTCTCCGTGCAGACAGCAGACACCAGTGTGTGGCCTCTGAACACCTCCCCCGTTCTGGTCGGAAGAAGCCGCGATGTGGGCTTCCGGTCCTGAAAACGGGTGGGAATTAGCGGATGAGCCATGTCCTCCCGTTCCTTTCCTCGTCGCCGGGCTGCCGCAGCAGCCGCAGCAGCCGCGGGACCCGCACCAAGTGGAGCGAGCTCCCAAGGAGATGCTCACGCTGCTCGCGGTCAACCTCAAGGGCTGACAGAGCGAGCTCTCAACCCAAAACAGCCAACCAAAACACGTGAGTTGCCGGTGGGGATAACGCACGGGCAGGGAGGAATGCACTGCCAGAACCGCTTCACATTCGTCATTTTCACAGAGACTTAGCACGCTTGCTGAAGATCAGAAGACTGACAACAGCAATGGAGCCGGCTCCCTTTGTAACCTCCGGTTGCGCCAGCATGTGTCACGTGTTGACGTTAACCCAATCAAGATTGGTCTAGTTGACACAGAGATTCAGATGCGTTCCCCATAGCGTCAGCTGATGTAGCGTTGAAGATCGCTTGAAAGGAAATCAACTAATTCTGGATTTCCTCCTCTGCTGCAGCTGACTTGAAGCATCCATTATTACAAATCCTTTTTGTTCAACAAAATGATTAACACATTCCACAATCCCTGAAGGAACCAAAAGCTTTTCATACACAACTGTCTGCTTAATGACATCACCTCATCATTTCCCTGCAGAATTATTCCGTGGTGACACTGTAGGATAATTTCCACAGACTCATTTCCTTTTAAACAGAACAATACAATTTCACACAAGCTGTGAGGGCTGATTGTATTAAATCACATGAGGTCAGTGTGATTGTATTAAGCTGAGGAGGCCAACATAAGTGTGCTAAAAATTCAGAGTGGCATCATTAATAAACGTGAAAGAGAGAGAGAGAGACAGAGATGATGATGAGGAACGATTGCCCTTATCATTTACCCTAGCTATCACATCACTTCAGCAAAGTCCTTCAAAGCCACCTCCCCCACCAACATACAATTCAAGGTAAAGTACTTATCTAGATTTCCACAACAGTGAAGAGTTTACAAGTGGTTTGGGACACGAAGTATAATGGTATTCTGTCGATGGACATCAAGAAAGCCTTGCTATCAACTCTGTATCATCCTCCTTGCTAGGCAAGCATTCCTAACTCCAAAGAGTTTGGGTTTTCAGCATTCTTTGCGTAACAAATTGTATGAGTGGATCTCTGACTGAAATGTCAGTCTGTCAGTTTAGAAAATGGATGGATGGATAGATGGAAACATGCTGGGAAAATACTGCCATTTTGAAACCTCTACCTCACAGTTTGCTGGTGAAATAGTTTTTCATGCCCAGTTTTAAATGGAAACTCTTGAATGACATATGAGTAAAGGTTCATAGCAATTCACTATTGCAATGAAATCTATACATGGAGGAAGTAGTAAGGAGGGCAGTAGATTTATACCAGGGGAAAACCAAAAGCCACCGACTGACATAAGTGGACAACACATGGGTAAAGATAAGGGCCAGCTGCAATTAGAGCTTTAACTAAACACACAAACTCAGTGGATGCTAACATTAGTTTCAACATGGATGGGACAAGCTACAACAAATTGTTTTTTCTTGATTGTGCAGTGTCCCTCACTTTGGGGAGGGAGGGGGACTCAGCCCTGAGATGCACATAAAAGCCAGAAAACACAAACTGGTACCTCTATTTTGAGTTATACCATCCACTTCAACACTATCACCAAGAAATTAGACATTAGACAATTCTGCAAAATTTCTGGATTACGTTCAGTTGAAATGTTTTTAACGTCCAATGCCAACATTTTAAACTGTAATTCTTCCTTGGCAACTATAGTTTGATTGAGGCTAGGGAAAGATAGTGGCTCTGGCAAATAAACGCTATGGAAAAGATTAGTAAATAATAAATCATGGTTACAGTTTTTTATGTAACATATATATACTATTTCCCGCAGTGACACTTACAGAAATACGCCGGCATTGGATGCAAATCATGTGTTACAGATTAATTTAATATGAACGTAATTCATAGGGATACTGGGCTGTTCACTTAGGGGACACACCAGTTTAGGGGTTAACTGAACTTGCAGAAATCTTATCCCAAACTCTAGATCCAAAGTTTTTGAAACATCCTGTGGTTATCCTAATAAGGCTTTTGTTAAATTTGAATTCATGTCAGCCAAGCAATTTCACACAAAAAGTAGCCAGATAGTCATTTCAAATATCTTAGAATATGACAAAGATTTGTGTCAAACACAGGATCCTAGTATTTTTCAAACAAGTAATCTTGTGTATACCATCCAATACAGTGAGTGTGGAAATGACAAGACTCAGCATTGTAAACACATTTACCAGTAGGAAAACATAGTTTAGATGACCAAATGTACAGAGGCTGTCATGTCAAACAGAAAAAACCCTACCTGAACAGAGGAGGGGGATTGATACACCACCTGTTTACTGTTAACAGCAGATTACTGCTGCACAAACATCGATCTCTTGAATGGGATTGATGTTTGTGCAGCAGGTCCACCCACTATCAAATGAATTACTTCCTCATTTAACATTGATTGTACCAGCTCTAAAGAGGTAAACCTTAGTTGCCAGATTTGCGTTCATTTTTCTTCAGACACCAGTTGTAGAGCTAGGTTGAAGATACAATGTATAATGAAGTTTGCTGCGGTGTCTGCCACTTGTGCCAGCACAGCTTGTAGTCATGTGACAACTTCAGTGATCAGTTGATTGATATATACAGATATATTTTTTTTGGCCTTTTTTCCTTTATTGACAGAGACAGATGAAGACTTGAAATGGGAGACAGAGAGAGAGGGGGATGACATGTAGCAAAGGGCCGCAGCTCAGAGTCGAACCCGGGCCCGCTGCGGTGAGGACTGTAGTCTCACACGTGGGGCAGGCACTCAACCGAGTGAGCTAACCACAACCCGATATATGAATTTATATATACATTTTATTTGCACTTAACCTTTATTTCATCATACAATCATATAGAATTGAACATACAAGCATGATACATAAATCACACAACAAATTTATCAACCTATCCATGTTCCAGTTCTGTTTGTAGAGGCATCACAGACACAGGCACCTAATTACCTACATTCTAACCAATATGCAGTCACCCATATGTTTAACCATTCACTTCTTCATATGCCCATAGGGAAACTCTGTAGATTAAAAAAGAGAGGGTCAGGAGAAATCTCATTTAGCTTGTCACTATAACATTAATATACATGAACTTATACACATCACAGTCACATGTGAACGCATGGTTCCCATTACATGTAGACAGTGGTGGAATGTAACTAAGTACAAATACTTTGTTACTTTACTTAAGTAAATTTTTCTTTAGTAGAATCAATAGTGCATACTAGCTGCAGCTGGTAGCTTTGCATTTCCTCATAATACTGTAATCATCTTTTTTGCGATCAGCAGCAACACCCCAAGTAAATATACCTGATTTTTATTATCTATACCCTCTGGAGTCTCTCCCAGTATAAAGAATGCTGGCTCTAGAAGTAGGTCTACCCCCATGATTTGCCTGATCACCACCTGGATGTCTTTCAAGTATTGATATAATTTAGGACAATTAAAAGAAAATGTGGGTATGGTCGCCAATCTTCCCGCATTCTCTCCAGCATAGTTCTGAGGTCTTGCTGTATCTTGCTAACACAAGAAGAGTCTTAAATGCTCTTTTTCTAGCTCTATACTCACCCAACCTTTTTCCACATAATTTTATCTCCTTCAGTAACTTTCCATAGTTGGCTTCATACAGTGTTGAGGTGGAGGCAGTGAAGACAAAGCCTAGGTAGCTGAAGCCCTCCCTGGACCAATGAAGCTAGATCTGGTCATCTAGTTGGGATGGCCACGTACCGGACAGCATCATTGCCTCCTATTTTGAGTCATTATTTCTATAACCAGATATTACTCCATATTCATTTAAAACTTTCATTATGCGCAGCACTGAGGGTGTAGGATCGCTCACATTAATTCTAGTCCCTTTATTTTACTTTCCAAGTTTGATTGCCTCTTTAACCTGTTCTTCCTTATTCTACTCGATATTTCACCCCTTATTATTGCTTTAGCCCTATCCCATAGGATGGATGGTGTAACTTCACCATTGTCGTTACTATCAAAATACTCCTCCATACATTTAATTTCCTGAGTCACTATAGGGTCGGTCAATAAAGAAATATTTCCTCTCCAATATTAAAAAATTTTTCTATTCCTAAATCCAGGGTGAGGATTATAGGTGCGTGGTCACTAATTTCTCCTACTTTATTCATATGGGCCAGCTTTTATAGCCCAAGGGTCCATGAGAGCTTAATCAGCTGACGACCCTCCCGTGTTGGACAATTGTCTGCTGAGGTTGCCAGGACAGCCTCCAAGACAATAGGAGGGGCGTCACACATTCTATCTGTGATCTATACAGCCTCCCATCCAGTACAGCATTAAAGTCTCCACTGACAATTATACATTGGGCGTCATTTGCAATTATGTTCAAAATCTCTAAAGAAAGCGAGATCATCTTCCATTGGACCATAAATATTCAGTATCGATATATCTTTCTCATTTATTGTTGTCCCAATTGGAATCACCTCCACACCCTGGGGTTGCTTGTTGCCATTTCTCATCAGGTCGCTCTGGTTCCCCAGCATCTGAGTCGGTATGACTCTTATTTTTGCCGTTTAAATCATGCCTGAGGTAGGCAAGTACCATTACGAACCTTGCCAAACCTGGATACTGTCCCCACCCCCCAAACCCCGATCACCTGTGCCAAAGTCAGTGCCGATAACCACTGAGCTTTATAGACATATAAATACTGTACATAAGCTCCTGGATATATATACAGTATATAAACATGGTAGCAGGATCTTATTGTTGAATTATCAAGGTCACTTTTGTGTTTTAGTTTTCAGGAATGTTGAAGGATATCATTGAAAGAAACCCTTAACATGGTGAAATAACAGTAAGGTGGGTCCTTGGTTCTCCAATGGGACTGATACTCACAGCATCTTAGCGCCGCGGTCAGGATAATATTGGAGTGAATGGATGACCGGAGCAGTTCCTCTGAGTGTATTGCCACGGATGGTTTTACATTGGAGTTAATTGAAAACCTGGTATGTCTCATACAGATGCTAAAGGTTACCATATGCGTCTGAATTAGACACCAAGGGGCGTGACAAAACGTTGGTATTTGACTACCTGGGAATGAGAACGGGTTGAGTAGAGATAGAGGAGGGAAAGCAAATTAACTTTATCTTCATCATGAATATGATGGCTGCCGTGTGCTGTGGTTGTGGCCCTTTCCTTTGGGTGATAGCAGACCAAGGGTAGCTGATAGGAGGACCCTGCACACACAAAAAGACATACACACTGTTCTCGGCAGGTTTGAAAAACCTCTGAAACAGAATTTAGAACAGGATATAATACAAAAACCCTCCAATGAAACTGATACTGATGAATTTGTGTTTTAGGTGGATTAGCAGCTACTTAAAGGCATGAAAATGAATTAAATTAATGAATCTGCTCAGCCCTGTGTATAATAAGTGGAAACCCAATTTAAGTCACACAGTCGCCAAACGTAGGGAGTTTCAATTTCAATTGCATCTTAAGAATTTGTATGGTCTCAAAGAGATTGGAATTCACAAATGAATCGCTAACGCAATGATACAATGCCTTCATGTAGAAAAAACTAAAATGGAGGATGGAGCCATTGGAATATTAGATATGCATTTAGCTGCTGAATGTGAGTGTGAATGGTTGTCTGTCTATGTGTCAGCCCTGCGACGGGTTGGCCAATTCAATTCAATTCAATATTATTTATATAGCCCAATATCACAAATCACATTTGCCTCAAAGGGCTTCACAATCTGTAACATACGACACCCTCTGTCCTTAGACCCTCGATTCGGCCACTGTCCAGGGTGTACCCCGCCTAAGGCTCGAAGTCACTGGGATAGGCTCCAGTCACTCGCGACCCCTACAAGAGGTAGAAAATGACTGACTGACTGACTTTTAGCTGCTTGCTAAAAGCACTTTTTGTTTGCTTGCACTGATATGCTTTCTGTAATGAATCCTGATGACAGCGTAAGATGGAAAAAAGATGGCTATAATCAATATTTTTATAATAATGTATCAAATGAGGTCACTCATAATTAATTTTATTTGTAAAGCGCTTTTCTAGACCCAAAGCACCAATGAGTAGCAATGAACCCACAGAGAACTGTCTCCAGAATCTGCCGCTCCCCTCTTCTTTACAGGGCTCTATAACAAGTTCAGCTCATTGTTTAGCTGTCCAACTTGCAGCTTTACTGTTTTGGTTAACTCTCATTGCTCTCATTGAGTTGCTTTTGTCCGCAGCTGTTTTTAGCGGAAAAGCTCTAAAAACCCATTGTCCACAACCTGTTCAGCACAAAACAGCAGACAGATACAGTTAGAGACTAGCTGGTGAACATAGTGGAGCAGCTCATAGTACCTTATTACCCCACTAGAACACTGCGCTCTCAGAATGCAGGGTTACTTGTGGTTCCTAGAGTCTCCAAAAGTAGAATGGGAGCCAGAGCCTTTAGCTATCAAGCTCCTCTCCTGTGGAATCAGATCCCAGTTCGGGTTCGAGAGGCAGACACCATCTCCACATTTAAGAATAGCCTAAAGACTTTTCTCTTTCATAAAGCTTATAATTAGGGCAGGCTCAGGAGAGTCCTGAACAATCCCTTAGTTATGCTGCTATAGGCCTAGACTGTCGGGGGACTTCCCATGATGCACCTCTCTCTCTTCACCTCTGTCCTCCTCTCCATCCGTATGCATTCTCATTCCATAAATGCATGTCACTAACTTGACTTCTTCCCTCTCCCGGAGTTTTGTGCTTTGTCGTCCGTCTCTTCTTTCTTACTGTCACTTTCAGCAGGTATTTCAGTGTCCGGACATGTATCTGGATCGGTGACTATGGCGACCTGCTGGAGCAGTGCTGCTGTGTCTATGGTGCAGGGGACGAGTGGCTCAGGTCCTGCTCGTTGGGCTCCACCTGGAGCTGTTCGGTTGTCCATCTGGACCCATCATCTTCCCTTATGTTTTACCACCTAAACATTTCTAACATAATAATATATATATATATACAACAATTTTGCCATCATGGCTGTATATGTTATAGTTTTGATGCTATAAATCTATCCTGTACTTACAACATCTATTGCATGTCTGTCCGTCCTGGGAGAGGGATCCCTCCTCTGTTGCTCTTCCTGAGGTTTCTATCATTTTTCCCCTGTTAAAAGGGTTTTTTTGGGTAGTTTTTCCTTAATCGAATCGAGGGTCTAAGGACAGAGGGTGTCGTATGTTACAGATTGTGAAGCCCTTTGAGGCAAATGTGATTTGTGATACTGGGCTATATAAATAAAATTGAATTGAATTGAATTGAATTGTTTCCACTACCCCCAATTCACACTATTAACACATATTAATAGTGAGTGAAGGGGAAAGAAACACATGTGAGAGGTCAGTATGAACATTCAGCTGGAGGTTGGCAGTAAGAAGTGTGCTTGCACTAGAGTGAGAAAAACACTGTGTTTGGGTATTTATAATCCACCTCAAAGGGGTAACCATAACAGGGATTAGAACATGCACCAGACACACTGAAGTGCCTTGCTCCAGGACACTATAATGGCAGATGTGGAGGAAGCAGGGCGCTCACCATTCAGACCCCCTTATCCTCTGCTAGAGGTTGGAACTATTATTAAACATGTAGCATGTAAGCATGTGAAGATATTCAGCATTTGGTCACAAGCTCTACAACTTATCGACTTTACTACTATCAGGATATTACTGCACCAGCATGTGTAAATGTATTTCGCTGAGCAAGGTGTGTGTGTGTGTGTGTGTGTGCACATGCAGGATGTCACCTCCCCTTTCCAGACACTTTAAGGTGGTTTAAATACTTAATGTAAAGCAACTCCAATCCACACGAAAGCCCAAAGACAGAAATAAACCAAATAAAGCTGCCAACAGGCGGCTCGGATTTTAAAATACTACTAGTACTACACTCAAAAATGGGATAGTTGTGGGTGAACAACAAGCAAGATGAGATGTTTACTGTCAGTTTTGAAGGACGTAAAGGACACAATCTGCATTTCGGCGAGGGAAAGAGAAATCCAATTTCAGTGTGTATACCACAGTCGCATTTTAATGTCTGACGTAAATGTACTCCAGCTGAATCATATCCAGAAGCAAACTGGATGTGAGGTGAATGTTAAAGGAGCTATAAGTGAAACTGTTACTGCCTTCTACCACGAAATTAATGTAATATATCTGCAGGGCTTTGATAAAGGCCTCTGCTTTAATTAGCAAGCTTATTTTGTCCCTTTTGTGACAATTTCACTTTACTGTTTTGTGACAGTTACAGGCCAACGTAGCTCAAGGTGACATGAGATGGGGTCAAAAACATGCCATTACAGTTCAACTGATTACTTCTTGCAGTTTCTACTTTTGTAGCTGACAATACAGATAATTTAAGGTCAAAGGTGACTTAATGTCCCTTAACTCCAGGTGCATGGCGAATCAGTGTCTGTCTTCATGTCATTTTGTCAGTCCTTCTCTCTGTCCATGTAATCCCTGCCTACAGTCCTCTGCAGTAGCGAGCCACAGGCGGTTGGCCTCTCTCTGTATGAGTCTGATCCCCACCGCCTGTGGAGTCAAATGTTGACAGAAAATCACAAACCACATCAGAATACTAAAGAGGCCAGCGAGTGCCTTTACGAGAAAGAGAGCGGGAGATAAAGAGAGCAGGAGAGCATGTGTGCATGTGTGTGTGCATGCCTGTGTGTATTTGTGAGTATCCCAGTCCTCATATTCCTGCACTGTAAAAATTACAAGCGTGGCAAGGGCTTATATATTGTAGCAAGAATTATTACTCTTACTTCAGGGTATTTTTGTGAAACTATAATGCAGCTCATTCTCTTGAATTCCACTAGTTTCACTTCAAATGACCTCTTTCAGGGAATAATCATAAAGTCTCCAAACAAACAAACTCTGAGGCAGTTTCTCTTTTTTCAAGGAGACGTCCTGAAACAATTCACATTATGCTGGGAGTCTAGAGTAGAGTAAGTTGACTGAAAGTATCTTAAAATGAGGCTGATAAGCTTTGATAGCAAATAAAATCCTTTGCCAACCTTGTCATTTTTTGCAGTGCATGCCTATTACTCTTTTATGGCAGAGTGTGTGCTCGTTTGAAGAAAGAGAATAGGAGAGTAAAGGAGATAGAAATAGAGATAAAAGGCCATTGTTGACTATTGCTGCCGACCTGCACGGCTCTAGGGTTTCTGAAGGGTGTCTTGGCCTCTCATACAAATGAGCTCGCATCTCATCAGCTCTCCACGACACCCAAGTCCAAATAACGACTCCTTGGCCATATTGGTCGGTGCGCTTGATTTGGTGTGTCACGAAACCTCTAGAATAAAAAGGACTAAGCTGCAGTCGCAATGACAGAGAGAGATTA
>CM022479.1:5896104-5946928 GCA_011952105.1 Coreoperca whiteheadi
CGGTCGTTGTTAACCCGGGCCTCGACCGATCCGGTATGGAAGTCATTGTCATGATTCGCATTTTTAATTTGGCATGTGTTTTACGTCGGATGCCATTCCTGACACAACCCTCTGCATTTATCCAGACTTGAGACTGGCACATGAAGACACTGGCTTGTGCCCCCCTGCGGTTGCATTCATGCTTAACCCATGTTCTGTACTGGAAAACATAGGGTTTCTTGTGCGTTTTGTGTCCAACATAATGGAAGAAACATGATTCCAATACTAAATAATGCAGAACATGGAGAATGATCCCAGAAGTTCTATTGCCAATTGAGAATGCACTGGACAGTGACTTGGCTGACAAAAACAAAAGGCAATTTTGAACATGTATTTTGAAGTGACGAATCATGTCCACACACTGCAACTAGGCGTCTTACTGTAGTTGTCACTATGAAATCCAGCACACACACCCAACTCAAGTCATCATACACAACTTGATTACACTCCCACAAGGGCACAAATATTAACTTGGCATTCTTGGATTTGATTATCTACCTTCTAAAATATAACACAAAAATACACTTGAAACCTAATTTAACAGCAACAACAAAATGGGGTAATGTATGTCATTTTCACCTTTTCTGTTATTTACTCTCTGCTTTCTCTCTGCAGATGAATAAAAACTATTCTGTTCTCTTCTAGTGATTGTTCTCAGATGGAAATAGGTAGATAGATAAAAAGATAGATGGATGGAGATAAGATAAATAAATCAGTCACTAACACTCTCCTACACCCTTCAGAAAAACCAATCACAATGAAACCACCAATTAAAACCCTGTGAGTTGTGGGACTTCACTCATTACCTTGCAAAGTTTTGAAACAAAACAGACCGAATTCATCAAACAAAAGTTTAGAATGTTATTTCTGCCCCGCCAGTGTAATTTATCACGTTTAGGGAAGCTGTCACGAGTTAAGTGGATTGCCAGTAATTGTGGCTGGCCCATCTCTAAGCAGAACCGACTAAACCAGCTCATCAGGGACAGACTTGTGAAATGGAGGGTAGCGATCTCTTTATCCCTGGGCAGAGAATTGAAGGTGGCAATCTCTCTTTCTCTTAACTTGCCTGTCTTTTCTGTGCACTCTTTTTCTCTATTCTCTGGGTCCCTACCTTAATGCCTTACAACTCTCTGCCGTGGATGTAAAACAGATGTATTGCTGTGAATTAGTTTGTTTTGAAAATGCTTAACAGAAACATTAAATGCAGATGAATCTCTCTAAATGTATCATTCCCACATGAATTCTGACAACCACCACAGTAAAAGCTGTTACTCATAATGCCGTAGCATATATCATTATTCCCTCTTCATGCGGCTATTGCTACATACTCTCAATATATTTTACATCAGAGGAAAGTAGTTTTACAACTAATTTCACTACAGTAATTAAATGGCTTTGTTTTAATTCTCAACTCTTATATGAAGCAGCAGTAGTAGTATAGCTTATAGAGAGTATATCTTTACTACAGTTTGTGCTTGTCTCTGTACTTGAATTTTCTCATCATTCCCCGTTCTTTAAGTTTTTATCTAACATTTAGTTTTATATATTTTTTTTTTATAGTCCATTTGAATAAGAAATACCCTACTATGTAACCAGCCAGTTGCTAACTTTATCAGTCTGCCATTTGGGCAGGTATACAGTATGGGTTTATTGGAGCTTCGAATGTCGAACAAAACCAGTGTTTTTCTCTTGTTCTGGTATACGGCATTGAAATTGAACATTTAACAGTCTTTCCACAGAATCCTTCACTATCAGACCATTATTTAATAACTTTTGAACTCCTAATACTGGAGTACACACCAGTAGTCAAATACTACTACAGTAGATGTCTATCTGATAGTGCTGTAGCTAAATTTAAGGAAGTAATTCCATCTGAATTTAACTCAATACTATGGTCTTAACATAACAGAGGACTCTTATACAAATTTCAGTCCATCGCAAATTGATCATCTTGTTGATAGTGCTGCAGGTTTACTGCAAACGACACTTGATTCTGTTGCTCCTCTTAAAAAGAAGATAATAAAACAAAAAAGGGTAGCTCCATGATATAATGCTGAAACCCGCAAATTAAAGCAAACATCACGAAAACTTGAAAGGAAATGGCGTTCCAGCTATCTAGGAGAATCTTGATTAGCCTGGCAAGGTAGTCTTAAAATATATAAGAAGGCCCTCCGTAACGCCAGAGCAGCCTTCTACTCATCACTAATAGAGGAAAATAAGAATAACCCCAGGTTTCTTTTCAGCACTGTTGCCAGGCTGACAGAGAGCCACAGCTCCATTGAGCCATGTATTCCTGTAGCCCTCAGCAGTAACGACTTCATGAGCTTCTTTAATGATACAATTTTGAATATTTGAGAGAAAATTAATCACATCCTGCTCTCAGCTGGTGTGAGATCTTCAAGCATAGAGGCTTTGGAGGGAGCTGTGAAACCTGATGTATACTTGGACTGCTTCTCTCCTGTTGACCTTATTCAATTAACGTCGAAAATGTCTTTATCTAAGCCATCAACTTGTCTCTTAGACCCAATTCCAACTAGGCTGCTTAAAGATGTTCTACCATTAGTTAGCACGTCTTTAGTAGATATGATCAATCTGTCTTTACTGACAGGTTATGTACGACAGTCTTTTAAAGTAGCTGTTATTAAACCTCTCCTTAAAAAGCCCACTCTCGATCCAGGGGTTTTAGCCAACTATAGACCTATATCTAACCTTCCATTTATCTCTAAGATCCTTGAAAAAACTGTTGCTAATCAGTTATTTGACTTTCTAAATAACAATAGTATATTTGAGGATTTTCATTCAGGTTTTAGAGTGCATCATAGCACAGAAACAGCATTGGTGAAAATTACAAATGACCTTTTAATTGCATCAGACAATGGACTTGTCTCTGTACTTGTCTTGTTAGATTTTAGTGCTGCATTCGATACCATTGACCATCAAATTCTATTACAGAGACTGGAACATTTAATTGGAATTAAAGCAACCGCTTTACCAGCTTAAGCTGGTTTAAATCCTATCTATCAGACCAAACTCAGTTTGTATATGTTAACGAATCATCCGAGCACGCCAAAGTTAGTCACGTAGTTCCACAAGGTTCTGTGCTTGGACCACTTCTAATTACTTTATATATGCTTCCTTTGGGCAATATTAGTAGAAAGCACTCCATAAAGTTTCATTGTTATGCGGATGATACCCAATTATATTTATCGATTAAGCCGGATGAAACTGATCAGTTAGTTAAACTTCAATCATGCCATAAAAAGGACATAGAAACCTGGATGACCAGAAATTTTCTGATGGTTTTCTGACAAAACTGAAGTTATTGTACTTGGCCACGAACGACTCCGAGACTCACTGTCGGCAGATATAATTGCTCTAGAGGGCACTGCCCTGGCATCCAGCACCTCTGTGAGGAACCTCGGAGTTATCTTTGATCAGGATCTATCCTTCAGCTCCCACATGAAGAAAAAGGTTCGTAAAATAATCATTAATAGTAGTCAGTTGAGGCGGACCAAAGCTTTTCTGTTCAACACTCAGGAGCCTCAAGCCAAACACTAAAAAATGATCAAGTCAAAAGGAATTCAAGATTCAATAACCAAGTGTGTTTAAAGCTGCCTTCTGACACCTCAGCTTCTCTGTATCCACGCCGAGTTTCAGAGAACAAATAAATAGTGTTGATGTTTGAGTCCTTGCCAATACGACTCCGTGGCAACGAAGGACTGCCTTTTTTCACCTACGTAACATTGCAAAAATCAGGCACTTCCTGTCTCGAAATGATGCAGAAAAATTAATCCATGCATTTGTTACTTCAAGGCTGGATTACTGCAATTCCATATTATCAGGCAGCCCGAAAATGTCCCTTAAGATTCTCCAGTTGATTCAGAACGCTGCAGCACATGTACTGATAGGAACTAGAAAAAGAGATCATATTTCTCCAATATTATCTTCTCTGCACTGGCTCCCTGTGAAATCCAGAATATCATTTAAAATCCTTCTCTTCACCTACAAAGCTCTTAATGGTTAGGCACCATCATATCTTACGGAGCTCATAGTACCTTATTACCCCACTTAGAACACTGCGCTCTCAGAATGCAGGGTTACTTGTGGTTCCTAGAGTCTCCAAAAGTAGAACGGGAGCCAGAGCCATTAGCTATCAAGCTCCTCTCCTGTGGAATCAGATCCAAGTTCGGGTTCGGGAGGCAGACACCATCTCCACATTTAAGAGTCAGTGTCTGGAGATGTATCTGGATCTGTGACTATGGCGACCTATGTCTAAGGACAGAGGGTGTCGTATGTTACAGATTGTGAAGCCCTTTGAGGCAAATGTGATTTGTGATATTGGGCTATATAAATAAAATTGAATTGGCCCGTTTCCAACCAACAGCCAACATTAGTTTCCTTTCACTATGACCATGTCTGTACCCTACTTGTACTGTGCCAGTGTCCTGGAGACCGTTTCCTTATGTAGCGACACGAGGGCGTGGGGGCAGTTAAATAATCTTATGTTGCCAAACAACGCCACCCTGGGAATTTCACCCAGGGAAATATCTTAAATATTCTCAACCCATCAAAGATAAGACAAAGGGAGAGGCACTCAGGTTCGTCGCAAATGAGGCAGAGTAGCAAGTTAAAGTACAAATAATAACTTTTATTAATTCCAGTTTACTGTTTTAAAAGACAAAGTAAAAACCTCACTCACTCTGGGATGATCAACGGGGAAACCAATCAGGGCTGAGACTTACGATGATGGACTGTCCAAAGAAGGGGGGGGGGGACCCAAGGAACACCACAAGTGAAACAACTAAAAGTGAAGCAAAACTCAAACAACACGCAAAAATATAAAAGATGAGGGACACCACCACCGGGGACACCAATCCACCAACGCAGACTCAGCACCTGAATGGAGGGAGAGAGATGAAAAGCAACAGGGTTGAAACTAAAGAAACTAAACCTAAAGCTCATACAACAATAACTAAATAACAAAAACAACAAAGAATCCAAAAAAATAATAAGTATGACCTGTCCCTCATACGCACACCATTAAAATATGTCTTGACCCAGTTAGAAGGCCCACAGCGAAGCACGCAAAAATAAAGCAATGTGGGGAGGCCAAAACAAAATAAGCACAAACAAAGTAATCACAGCCAAAGACAAAGCAGCAGTGGTCTCTCGCAGGTTAGCTGGTGTAGTGCTGCTGCTCAGTTATCCTTTGCCCTGCAATACAAAACAAACATAAGCACCTTACCATGGCTGGAGTAGGAAGCTAAAGCCACCGCGCCGGTCAGGCCGGAAGTTTTGTAAACAAACACTGACACGACCACACCACTCATTTCAAGCCAGGGGCCCACAACAATTTCTCACAGCTAACTGATTTTTAAGTTAACCGTCTTTTCAGAGGAACAGATGTCTCACAAAGAATTTGGGGTAATTACACTGGGCCGACAACTCCCATCATAAGTCTTCTTTTATGAAAGATAAATCAATCCAAATAATTACCTCTGTATGATTTGATCCTATTAACTGAAAATTCTGTCTTCTATTTTCTATGCTGCTCAAGCAATGTAGTTCAGCCGGGATGATAAAGGCACCAAATTTAGGGTGAAAGGAGGGGAAAGCTTAGAGAAAATGGCATGTTCATGTATGTTAAGCTTTTGGTGTGAAACTGACCAGCGTTATGGATACATTATTAATAAAGGACCCCCATGACCCCATAATCGGGTTTTTGGTTTTTGAAGCACGACTCTTCCAGTTATAATCACTGACTGTCATGTATGTCGTGTATCTGGTGTGTATCAGTGCTGCAGCAGATACTACCTTCTGTTCCATTTCAGACACTGAATTGTTAAGAACACTACCTCACCCTCCAACCAAGGTGAATGAACTGGCGAAAGCTTGAGAGAAGAAATAAAGTCAACAAATCCTGTGGCCAGAACTGCAGGGGATATGACTAAGTTTTTTAATTCCTCATAAACTCCTAAAAACAAAATGCTGACACGATGTGAATGTTGCAGGACCCCTGTGGTTGACAGGTCACTTTGACACAGCGTCGACAAAGCTCTGTTCTCATTTAACAAAAATATCCTTCTTTTAATGATCATCCCCATTGTACTAATCCAACCCAGTTTGATCTGGGTGTATCCATATTGAAGACACTTCTGTTTGCTGTTGAGGTTGACTTATTTTGGCAGTAAAGTTACAAACAGAAGATAGCAGATCACATGGCTTTAAGAATTGTTCATAAGGAATGGGTTGGAAATTAACATTTTACACATCATTTTTGCAAATAATGCAGGGTTTCTCAAATGTGGGGTACATTAATATTCAGACAATGTCATGGGAGATTTAGAGGACTGATAAGTAAAATATTTGTTCAACATTGTTTATAATGACAAAATTATTTGATCCAAATATATCAAATATTCTATGCTGCCTCTGTGCTTCTGACCACAGAATACAAAAGTATGCCATACTCAAATGCAAAAGTGGTTAGTTACATTTAAAAGAGTATTCCACTAATCTAGCATTGCGTGGTAGCTTGTGTAATGTGAATTTGTATTGTATCATATCATCAACAGGTCAATTTAGGAGGCTACTTAAGGCTACTTTCTGTAGTAGGTAAGAAAGATACATGTCAACCGCAAACTGCATTTTGAAAAACTGAGCTCATCAGCTGGCAAAAACTGAGCCAGTAAAACAAATTGCTGGCTAGTGTTAGAACTTAAAAACAGCTGTCAGGACATCAATCCTCTGCCAGGTGAAAAGAGAAAGAGAAAAAGAAAGAATGTTTTGATTTGATTCCATGCCATCAATTTGAATTGCAGAGTTTGTTGGTGTGTTTTTTGGAGTTAGTGTGGGATGGTAATACCTGACTGCAGCTCTCTAAAGTGATTTAATTCCCCGATGTCATTACACTGGCATCGGGTGTTGATTTGCTTTGTAGTGCTTTGTTCTTGTTCAGAGAGCTGTTTGTTCATCAGCTTCTCTGCAGCCAGTTTTAACAGAAATCAGTTTTTTTCACTTTGTGTATAATTGTGTGTGTCTTGTTGGGGGTTTGTGTAAGTTGCTAACGAAGTTGTACCAGTTCCAGTTCGATGCAAACTTTGAAGAGAGAAAAAAAAAAAATCAGCATGACTGGCTGCCGACTTGATTTCTTTTTTCACATCCAATAAGACATTATATTGCAGCACCGCATATGGTTTATATGAAGCAAATGCATTTAGACTCTCACATTCACACTCAGTCATATTCTAAAGCGTTTATGTAATTGTGCAATACAAATTTAAAAAAAGAAAGGTAAAAATTGCAAAACAATTATAATTTAAGCTTCACATAAAAAACCCACTTTATAAAGCTAGATATGCAATCACATATATGGCCCTCTCTAGATCACACTGATAAAGAGACAAGGGTTGGCTTTCAGTGGACCCAATATAGTTTGATTTACCTGCAGTCGTTTTAAAAAGAGCACAATATTCCCCCTAATGTGAATTGAAAAGCACTGGAGGAGAAAATCATTTCATCACTCTGTCTGTGATGGTGTCAGCAGAGGGAGCAAGAATTGACTAATATGTGTGCGTGTGTGCATGTGTGTGTGTGTCAGTGTTTTCAGTGGCTCCACAGAGGATAAATGATTACCTCTGTTAAGATGGAGCTTTGAGCTGAAGAGAGTTTGTGATGCTGTGATATTGAAGGCCCAGTATGAATAATATCAACCACACTGCATCACCACCCACAAAGCCTGCATTCATATAGGGCTGCTAGCTATATAGCAAATGCACAGCATCAACTCTTAATATTGAGTTGTTCCACCTTATGTAGAATTCATGTTTTCAGTGCTTCAAAATCCAATAAAGCAGGGCAAAGGACAGGAGCGTTAGACAGATTGTGAACAAAACGTACCAGGTTATGTAGGTAACCATGGTTCCCTGATAGGGAACGAGACGCTGCGTCAGCTGACGCTATGGGATACGCCTCCAGCGTGACGGCCTCTGAATCTCTGTAACAACTTGGACCAATCTTGATTGGGTTCGACGTCAACACGAGACGCACGCTGGCGGAACCGGAGGTATAAAGGGAGCCGGCTTCACTGTTGTCGTCAGCCTTCTGATCAACTGAAGCAAGCCGCTCACAGGCATGCCGGAAGTATGGCAGCGAGACGCAGCTTCTCTTTCCCTATCAGGGAACCATGGTTACCTACGTAACCTGGTACGTTCCCTTTCAAGGGAACTTCAACGCTGCGTCAGCTGACGCTATGGGGAACGCAGTACCAACTCCGCCATGCTGAAGGGATGCCTGTCACGAGTGTGAAGCCAACAGGGCACACTTCAAGACAAGAGAGCCACAGATCCCGGATTATGTAAGCGGTCTAGGCTGTAAAATCTCACAAAAGTGTGAGGGGAGGACCATCCCGCAGCATCGCATATATCCGAGAGGGGGGATCCCGACCACCAAGCTCTGGAGGATGCCATACTCCGTGTGGAGTGGGCTTTGATCGACAGAGGTGAAGGCAAACCGCGCACCTCGTAAGCGATAGCCTCAACTATCCACCTGCTAATAGTATGTTTGGTAGCCAGGCAGCCCTTACGAGGGGGCCCGAAGCATACCAGCAATTGGTCCGATTTGGGCCACTGGGATGTCCTCCGGACATAAACCTCCAGGGCTCTGACTGGACAAAGCAGTTGCAGCCTTTCACCTTCCTGTTCCGCCGATACTGAAGGAGGATGGAACGCCTGCAGGACTACTGGCCGGGCCACCTCAGTGGGTACTTTAGGTACATACCCCGGCCTAGGATGCAGGATGGCTCTAACTGCGCCTGGAACGATCTCCAGGTTAGCAGGAGCCACCGACAGGGACTGTAGATCTCCAACTCTCTTGAGAGAGGTCATGGCCAGCAAAAATGCCATCTTTAAGGCCAGACACCTGTCCGATTCATCGTCCAGTGGCTCGAACGGTGCTGTGGTCAATCCATCCAGCACCACTGTCAGATCCCATGGAGGGACTCTGACTCGAACCGGAGGCCTCATCCTCGAGGTGCCACGAAGGAAACTGGTAACAAAGCGGTGCTTCCCAAGCGAGCAGCCATCCACCAAACTGTGGAATGCCGTAATCGCAGCCACATACACCTTAAGTGTAGCAGGGGAGAGTCCAGCCGAAAACCGGCTTTGAAGGAACTCCAGTACTGAAGCCATCGGGCAGTGAACTGGGTCAAGATGGCGCTCCAGGCACCATTTAGTGAAAACTTTCCACTTGCCCGCATACAGTTTCCTCGTGGAGGGGGCTCTAGAGTGTAGAATGGTCTCAACTACCTCAGTAGAGAGACCGGCAGCTCGGAGGTGGTCCCCCTCAGGGGCCAAACCCAAAGCTTCAATTTCCCCGGGGGGGATGGAAGATTTCGCCTCGGCCCTGCGACAGCAGGTCCCTCCTGATGAGAATCTCCCATGGGGGGCCGTCCAGGAGGGCTACCAGGCCCGAGAACCAGATTCTGGCGGGCCAGAACGGGGCCACGAGCAACAGCTGGGCCCCCGTTCGGCGAACTTTCTCTAGAACCCCCGGGAGCAGCGCAATCGGGGGGAAAAGCGTACAGCCGCAGCCTCAGCCACGGCTGTGCCATGGCATCCAGCCCCAGGGGCGCTGGATACACAAGGGAGAACCAGAGGGGGCAGTGAGCGTTGTCCGGGGACGCTAATAGGTCCACTTGTGCTCTGCCGAATCGCCTCCATATCATCTGCACTGTCTCGGGGTGCAGTCTCCATTCCCCGGGCCTCGGCCCCTGCCTCGACAGGATGTCTGCTCCCACATTGAGGTGCCCAGGTATGAAGAGTGCTCTGAGAGCACTTCCCCTGGGACCACAAGAGGATCTGGTGCACCAGTCTGCACAGAGGGCGCGACCTCAGACCGCCTTGACGATTTATGTAGGAAACCACTGCCATGTTGTGGGAACGGACAAGCACGTGGTGGTTCCTGAGGTCTGGGAGAAAGTGCTGTAAGGCCAAGCGATATTGAGCCTAGCCACCGCACGGGAAACCACCTCCAGCAGCTCGTCATACTGCGGAGACTGGGCTGACGAGCCACCCATGTCACCGCCTTCCGCTCCAAGTATATCCAGTTCCTCAGAACCGGAGTCTCGGCGAGCGGGCTCCCGCTCCGGGACGGAAGAAGCCGCAGACTCGGTGCGGGCTTCCGGATCCCGAAAGCGGGAGAAAGAACCCGCGGATGAAGGGAAAGAAAGAGCTGAAGCTGTCTCACCTTCGTCGCCAAGGTCCATCTGCGATCCCCCGGAGAGTAGTCGCCGGGATGCCTCAGCAACCGCCGGTCCCGTACCGCGTGGGGAGCAGAGCTGGCCGCCTTCCTCAAAAAGCGCCAGCCGAGAGCGGAGCTTCCTAACCGGGAAACGCTCACCGTCGCCGTCAGGGATATAGCAGGGATACATGCACTGCCGAAACCGCTTTACACTCACCATTTTCAGAGATCCAGAGCGCTTGCTGAAGATCAGAAGACTGACGACAACAGTGAAGCCGGCTCCCTTTATACCTCCGGTTCCGCCGGCGTGCGTCACGTGTTGACGTCGAACCCAATCAACATTGGTCTAAGTTGTTACAGAGATTCAGAGGCCGTCACGCTGGAGGCGTACCCCATAGCGTCAGCTGACACAGCGTTGAAGTTCCCTTGAAAGGGAACCCCCAGTTTTACCTTCTTGCTTAAAGAGAAAACAGAGGCAAACATTAAAGTTATTACCAAATCTGTTGAATTTAAATGTCAAAAAAGATTTTGCAGACCAACTTCTTGGACTAACTTTGACTTCCTCGCCATAGTTGTACATGCGCTTTTTTCGCTATGCAATGAAATTAGGATTTATGGTGTGTTGGGATTCAGGTAGGGTAGGTTTGATTATTAACATAAAATATCAAATATTAATAAGGAACTTAATGTTATTAAGTTATTAATTTAGATTAGCCAGATTGCTCTATAAGATAAGGGCGGCTGTGGCTTGGTGGCAGAACGGTCGCCTGCCAATCGGAAGGTCGGCGGTTCGATCCCCCAGCCATGCGTCGAAGCATCCTTGAGCAAGATACTGAACCCCATAATGCTCCCGAAGCTGCGCCTTCGGTTTCTGAATGTTCCATGTAAGTCGCTTTGGATAAAAGCGTCTGCTAAATGTAATGTAACTGTTAGCTTAGCTGTGCTATGCTACCACATTATTTGAGCACCATTTGGAGCGTGTAAGCCTGTGTGTGAGTTAGTGGAGAGGAAAGAGGGAGAGAACTCAAAGAAACAAGAGATCCTGGCGCTGTGGCTGAGGGCGGTTGCATTCTCAGCAACACGCTGCTGCGGACTTTCACGTACTGCAGCTGCGTTTACTGAGCTGGCAACCAACAGCTGTCAGCTCAACAGGGCTTAACGTTACCGGCGTGGTCAGCACAAGCACGGTAACTTCTAACACAATGGGAAAAACACACAGAGAAGCAGGAAAATCCTAGCGCTGTGGCTGAGGGCGGTGGCGTTCTCAGCACAGCCGCAGCTGCATTTACTGAGCTGGCAAAGGCTCCATTGGTGAAATAACACTAGAAGTCTAGTGCAACACACCAAAAATATTTGTTTCATTAAATGTTTTGGCTAATGCATACTGTATGTTGGCCAGGTACTCACCACCATTATTATAGAGACAGAGGACATTCTCCACTGGAAAAAGCCAGTTAATTCAGTGCAATAAAACACAAGGGAATTATTTGGCACACAGTTCACTGTAATAAGTAATAGCCTGAAAATAGTGCCCCTTTTTACTTAAGAATTGGTTTTGTTTCGAAAATTGATTCTGATGTGAATTGTGCCACCAACAATCAAAATGAAAATTGAATCGAAATTGTGAGATTCTCAAAGATTTCCACCCCTATTTTGTATGACATTTCACTTGCACTACGTCTTTGTATATGTCCCAAATGTACACAAAGACGCCACATCAGGTTGCAGGCTTCATATTAAAGTAACTCTACAATACAAAGAGCAGTCTGGATGGAATACAGGGATAGTAGCTTTCAATGTTCACCTTCATATAGACAGTGGTAGACTAGGTATTCAGTTAAATGTGGTATAAGTAAAATTACTAATGCCACACTATAAAATTCGCCATTACAAGTCAAAGTCCTGCATCAAACATGTTACTTAAGTAGCAGTATGTAAGTATAATAAGGAAAATAGTAGTAAAAGTACTCAATACAAAAAAATGTTCATGTTGACTGTTCTACTGTTATATATATCATTATATTATTATTTCTCATGTTTTGTCCAATCAATAGTAGAAACCTCAAAATTATTACAAATAAATTACATTTCAAAAAAGTTAGAAGACTAAAAAGTTATTCTTTCTTAGATTAATTAAATAAATGTAAAGAAAAATCAGTGAAAGGGGTGAGATAAATCAACATCTAATTAAACCTTTGATAACAATATCCAGTAATGACATATATGAGCACACTGCCAGAGAAGCAGAAATATCTGTAAATCTTTGCTGTAGATGCCTGTAGATCTTTACTCTCATCTCCTCAGAAAAGTGCCTCAGGGGATGATCATTTCAAAAGGGCAGTGACCAAACAAGATGCTCTGTATCTACTGATGTTACTATAGCAACCCAGTCTTCTGTTGAGTGTGAGCATGTGTATCTCTATGTCTCTGTAGTAGTGAGTGTACATATGCTATGCGCCTGTCTATGTAGGTCTACATGGGTTCATATAATATGTGCACCTTGGTACAGTATCTATGCATTAAGTGTGTGTGGTTACAGCCGTCCTGAATTCGGGTACTACTATTGAAGGTGCTGATTGAATGAACATCTCATAGCTGTCACAGCAGTTAGAAGTTACCACTCACTGAGAATGGGACTAGTGAGGGATTTGTGTAAGTGTAACCATGATATTTAATGGTGTGGGAAGGCGTGGACGTCCTACGGTTGCTGTATTGGTGCTGCTGAACCCTGCACCGTGAGGAATAAAAAGGGAGGAGAGGAGAAATGTAGTAATAAGGGGAGTGTACAGGAGAGAAATTAGCCGTATGCCGCTGAGATGTTCAATTTGAAGAACCATATTTCCTATTCCTTTCTCCATAGAACTCTTTACTGTTCTACAGTAAAATAATCAATAAACCTGTAATTAGAATTATTTATGTAAATGCAGTAACTGGTGTAAAAATGTATTTAAAGCCACTGCACACCCGCACAGGTGTTAGACCTATGCTTATGTTGAAGGGTGGACCTATACAAAATATGACGTGCATTTATTGTGTCATTTTACAACACAGGACTGCACATGTATTCTACACCTGCGATGCCATATTGGTGTGTATGGTGCAATGGATTACATGGCATGAGAGAAGGGAGTTTGGCGAAACACGTGAACTGTGCCAGATGTATTCAATATGCCTACCGCCCACACATGGTCAACTTTTAACTTATGTTAGTTTTAACATACTGTATATATGTGTTTTTCTGAAATATTCCCTGATTTGATGCAAGGAATGTACAACATTAAACATGGATGGGGTGGGTATTGTCTTTTATAATCCTTTGGGCTCTGCGCATGCACCTTACGTCTTTGATATCACTGATGCTCGCCAGATGGGTACCAATGATGTTTTTCAATGATGTGCAATTTTTAGCACCCACTGCAGAGCCCTCCAGTCCTGGGCCTTGCCCATCCCATGCCAGTTTGTGTTTCCAGTCAGGATGCTGTCTATTGCTTCTCTATAAAAGTTAACAAGATCTTGGCATTTGAATTTTGCCTTCTTAAGTTTCCTTAAGATGTATCTCAGTTTTCTTTACCAGGGTGGAGATGTGTGATGTCCATGACAGGTTTTCTGTGTTGCCTATTCTCAGGAACCTAAAACTGTTCACCTACTCCATCTCAGCTCCACTGATATAGACAGGGGTGTGTGTCTTTGCCTCCTTTTTCCTAAAATCAGTGATCAGCTCCTTGGTTTTGCTGACGTTGAGTAGGTTGTTCTCTGTGCACCACTCTGCAATATTGTTGATATCCTCCCTATATGAATTTTCATCATTGTTTGTAATCCGGCCGAGCGGTCGTCCACCAATCGGAAGGTCGGCGGTTCGATCCCTGCTTCCCCCAGCCATGTGTCGAAGTGTACTTGAGCAAGATACTGAACCCCAAAAAATTGCTCCCGAAGCTGCGCCTTCGGTATGAAAGTGTGTAAGTTGCTTTTGATGAAAGTGTCTGCTAAATGATTAACTGTAATGCTAGTTGGCATCCAACATATTCTGTTAATAATCTTAAATTGTATTATCCTAGTGCGAATATCACATGATCTGCTTTGAATTACATAGAATGTTTACTTTTTCTGTAAATTGAATTCTAAAATCGGTTTCCCATATAGTTTTCAGGGAACTAGTAGTGCTATATTTCTGTAATAGCATAGAGTAGTAATATGATGTTTCATGACCCTTACCATAGCTTGAGATAATAAAAGAGGGGGTCTCTGCATTTTGCGAGACTTTGGGGGTTTTAAAAGTTGATGTTAGCAAACTTTGAATTTGCACATAGTGCCAGTATTGTTGTTTTTGCAACACCAAGGTCACCAAGCACTGTGATACCCCTCTGCACCCATTTTTTTCCATAGAAGGAGGATTTACCTATATGTAGGCAGGGATTGTCCCATATACTAGAGGTCATGTTCTGGAAGGGGTCAAAATTGAGAATATTTGCAGTCTTCTTCCAAACTCCCTTAGGGCAGTGTGAGATGAGTCTGAGAACCTGGGGGTAGAGAGGCAGAAAGAAAGGCAACCAGGGGAAGAGCAGAGCAAGAATGTGTTTCTATGCTCAACCACAAGGATGCCCGCTCTGGAGAGAGAGACCACTATGCTGTGCCGTGGGCAGAAGTGTCTGAAGGCACACCATAGCTCGTTTACCATTCCAAAGTAATTTCAGTTTGTTTCTCATGTGACGGCTGATGACCTCAGACAGTTCCGATAGTCAGTCAGTCATTTTCTACCGCTTGTTCCCGTTAGGGGTCGCGGGTGACTGGAGCCTATCCCAGTGACTTTGGGCCTTAGGCGGGGTACACCCTGGACAGTGGCCAACTCGTTGCAGGGCTCAGTTCCTATAGGGATTTTTTTTAATTTGCGTCTGAGGGAATGTAAACAGCAGTAACAAAACCACTGGTGAGTTCTCTGGGCAGATAATATGGTCGACATCTTAACTTTAAAAACTCGAACATTTGGGGATTATTGTCCATCAACTTTGACTAAGTTTGAGCACCAAGCATCATTGATGTAAACAGAGAGTCCACCTCCATTCTTCTTTCCAGAGTCTTGTGTTCTGTCAGCATGGAACACCGTTGAGTGCAATAGCTTGATCCGGGATGTTGTGGTGGAGCCAGGTCTCTTTAAAAATGTGTGTAAAACAGTCTTATTTTATCCATTTTATTTTCCTCCTACTGGACATTAGCCAGAAGTAGGCTGGATAGTGGAATAGCCTTTGGTCCAAACTGGGTTAGATTAGCTCTAATCCCAGCTCATTTCCCCCTTATCCTGAGATGATCACACCACTTGCAGTAATTTTTGGTCCGGCTGATCTGGCTGGATGATCGGAAGATGTCATGGACAGTGATCATTTCAAGGTCCGCTGCTCTTAATCCAATGTCCTTTTCAGATGCTAATGAGTACATCTCTGTCATCCTTCCATAGGGTAATACATGATTTAGATAGTTCAATAAAAGCTAAACGCAGACACAGGTATCAGGATGAGGAGTTTAGGTTTATTTTCACTAGGTAGGCAAGCAGCAAACATGTAACAAGCAGGCTGGCAAGTAAGAAATCAGGCAGGCAGGTATAAATACAAACCAACAGGCAGACAGAACCAACACACACGACGACAAACCAACACTGAACAAAGGAGGTTAACCAGTATATGTAGGGGGTGGCTGATTTGGAATGAATTGCAGGTGAGAGTCAACACAGCTGCAAACTGACGAGGGAATGGAACCAGGTGTGTAGATAGTGGAGCAGACAGGGGTTATTGCAGGGCAAGAGAAACTAATGGCAGGAAACATGACACATGAGGGAAGGGGAAAACACACAAAACCATAAGAACACCTAAAACACTGGAGAAGGAGAATGTCTACAAAACAGAAAAAATACTGAACAAATCCAAAACCATGACATTGTTACATGATCAACACCCCATTATTTTTTTTATTTCTTGCTGTAGTAATAGGTGCACAATTGAAGTAATACTGAAACAGTTTTCTGTAAACCCCATTCCCATACTTGAAATATGCTACTTTAAACTGACGCATCTACCTACAAGATACGGCAGTAAATTCTTCCCCTGATTCCTGCTCTAAAAACAAAGCTGGAATTTACTGATTTGGAAGGATGCAAAATTTATATTTTTATTCTGTCCCCACTTGGTTTACTCCGGGTAATTCTGGAAAATCTAAAACACAGTGAACACAAAACACTTCTCCTCTGCCAGTGATACAAACTCCTCCAAGAATAAATGAATATCTTGATGGTTAAAATGCTCAAAATTATGATGGCCTGCATTGATCAACTGATTAGTTTGTTGACTTTAAATAAGTCAATGCCAGAGTTTCTGTGTCATAAAAAGATGTATCTAATTTCAAGGCTGCTGTATGATCATGTAAAACACATACAGTGCAGCTCCACTTGTTCAAATATTTGAAACAGTGACTGGTCGCGAGGGAAACAGAGACAGACAGAGAATGTGGGATGAAAAGGAAAAAGGCGAGTGAGTTGACATTTGTGTATATATGAGAATTATGTCTGCTGTAATTGCTTTCTCACTTGTGCATGTAGAACATGTTTCTTCATGCTGGACTATAAAGTCATCCATCATCGTCCTCATTGCACAGTTTGTAGCACATATTACATTTTTAAATGAGCATGTGGTGAAGAGAAATGCACATTATGTTCTGATGTCTACAGTTTCCTCCTTTTATGTGTCAGGATGGATACCCAAGCGTGTGTGTGTGCTCAGTCAATTTGTTTGTACTATAAGCTGCATTCACACTATGATGGGTTGGCTCTGTTCTGGCTGATTGTGGTCAGTGCTGAAGGCTCAGATGGTATCTGTAGAGTGAAATGTAGCTGCAAAGTTAACAGGCTAATGTGTCTTTGCTGCTTTGATATTGCCTTTCATTTCATAATTCCCAATAACGTCATCAGAGCATTTGATCCATTTAATCATAAAGTTCTAATCTCTAGGCTACCCAACTTCAACTTTTATCCTGCAGCGATAGCATCAATGTCTTCATATTTATTGAAAGGATCCAGCATGTTAAAGTAAAGTTGTGTACAGGGTGTGACACAAGGTTAGGCTCTTTGTTACTTCGGTTGGGGCTGCTGGGGCTTGGTGGCAGAGCAGGTCGTCTATTAATCGGAAGGTTGGTGGTTTGATCCCGGCTTCCCCCATCCATGTGTCGAAGTATCCTTGAGCAGAATACTGAACCCCAAATTGCTCCGGAAGCTGTGCCTTCGGTGTGTGTGAATGATAAGTTTAATTTGTACTGATGGCCAGTTAGCTTGTGTATGGGTAAATGTGACATGTAGTGTGAAAGCGCTTTGAGTAGTCGGCATAGGCACTATACAAGTACAGTCCATATAGACAATCTTCCACAACAGGGTCACAAGGTGGATGTGCAATGGTTTACCAATGACACTGCCATGTATATACAAGAAAAACAGCAGAGGTAGATGATCTTAAGCTTACAGAACAGAATCATATCTTTATCACCTTTAATATCTTTATGAATCATCACTAATCACTAATCAACATTTTTGTGTGAACGATTGCTAACATGATTATGTGTAATGTGAAAGGTGTTGCATGTAGTGATGAACCATAGAATTATCAGAATTATCATTCGAATCTGCAGCCCCTCTAATTTTCTTTGTCTCTTCTGCCTGTCTCTTTGCTGTTTTGACTCAGCTGTATTCAGCAAAATAATTCTGATTAATCTATTGTACTTGTAAAGAGCCAAATGTTCCCCTCAGGAGTTGCTTAGGACCAGGGCCTGAAATTTACTTTTTTGACCACCTCCCACAATGACTTTTTACCAGCCAGTTTCTTTTTGTTTCATAAAAGGTGAAAAACAGGAATTGCACTAACATTGTTCTTTAACTTATAAGAATACACATTTATGTGCTGTCATGTTATTAACTAAATCAATATTAGTAATAATAATTCTTAGAATATACATTTTTTAAATCTTTTTATTCATTGATTTCATATACTTACTGCTGCTAATCTGGGTCCACAAAAACATTTCTTCCCACCACTAGTTTTAAAGTTTATGGCACGCCCATTTCGGGGATTTGGGTATCAACATTATTTCCAAACTTCCCAGAGGGCTCGTATTTCCGATAATTCCGATAGCATGTGAAGGCAGCATTAGTCACGTAGACAGGTCCTGGTGGCTGTTAGTTGCAGCAGGAACCGTTAAGCAGAACTAAAATATTATTACTACTGGTTACTAAGTTACCGGGTATCGGGCATTTTCTCGCCGGTTCCTAACTCCCAATGCACACGCACACACATCTGTACATGCTTAAAATTCAACATAATAGCAGACTTCGTTGAAATGTTTCTTGAAAAAAATAAATTAATAAATCACTCAATTCTCATCGGCTACTCGCCAATGTGGCAGGTAGATTGACAGTGCTACCCGCCAATTGTGAAATTCACCCGCATTTGGCGCCTGGTTGGGTGTTAATTTCAGGCCCTGCTTAGGACTAAATCACAGCTACAAGGAGAGTGAATAGCCATGTTGCCAGCACCACCCGGTCCTGTAGATTCATCCTCTGTAACATCAGGAAAATCAGACCTTTCCTATCTGAGCAGTCTACACAAGCCCTACTCCAGGCTCTTGTCTTGTCCAAACTGGACTATTGCAACACGCTGCTGGCTGGACTCCCTGCTTGCACAACCAAACCTCTGCAGATGATCCAGAACGTGGCGGGAAGAGTGGTCTTCAATGAACCGAAGAGAGCGCACGTAACTCCTCTCTTCATTAGGTTACACTGGCTCCCTGTTTTTGTCTGCATCGAGTTCAAAGCGATGCTCTTGGCCTACAAGACCACCACTGGTTCTGCACCATCATATCTTCGCTTGCTAATACAGACCTATGTTCCTGCCAGGTCCCTGCGCTCTGCAAACGAACAACGTCTGGTGGTACCATCCCAAAAAGGAAAAAAATCACTCTTGTGCACCTTCTCTTGATCCATTCCACATTGATGGAATAATCTGCCTGCTCCTACAAAATCAGCAGATTCTGTAGCCAGCTTTAAAAGCACTTGAAAACACCTAACTGACAATCACTAACTTCTTCTTCCTTTCTATCTCTTCTCATAAAATAAAAAAAAATAAAAAACACTACCTATCCATAGCTTTATATACTGCTGGGCTTTAATCAGACTAGTTTTTGATGCACTTGTGCTTTTTTTACCTTGTGTTGTTACAATGCTTCCATTGTCTTCCTCATATGTAAGTCGCTTTGGATAAAAGCGTCTGCTAAATGACTAAATGTAAATGAATACTGGACTCACACTGATCAGATCAGGGTCAGCCTTGTCCGGTGCAGCCTGCTTACATCTGCCTCTTTCATGCATCTCCCACACGCTTCCTGTACAGTCATCATCTTTATAGCATTTTAAAGCTTATTGGTTCTGTCTAGACTCATAAATCAGACGGGGTCAAAGGCTGATCTGAGGATTAATTGAACATTTTGTCTAAGATCTTTCAAAAACCTACTGTTCTGTGCCTAATTAGACTGTCTTTCTTATCAGTGTAATAATAACATCAAAACAGTGCAGTTGTATAACAACCTGTGTTGTATTGTCATGCATGTTGTCCCATAAAGTCCCTGAAGCAGTTTCTCAGCTCCATAAATAGAAGCAGCTCTTGGCAAGTACAGTAAAGCAGGCAGGAGGCTGCTGAATCCAGGCTGAGCCAGGAAGAAGTCTGACAGAGCTGGACAGAGTTCTAAGGTACAAAGAGATTTCTAATGGCATCCAAAATATGTTAGGGAAGTTGTGAGAGAAAGAATAGTGAGACAGATGCTCAACCATTGAGGACATATTTAGCAGTATTCATTTGGGAAAATAATGATCAAATTATTGTTTTACAAAGTTTTTCTTATGGGGATTCAACTTGACAATACTAAAATTAGTGATATGTTTTGAAGAACTACTGCAAAAAAACAACAACAGCTGTTCTTTGATTAATTTAATCAGCTGTTAATGATGGGATGATCGCTACTTTCTGATGTTTTCACTTAAACAAAATCCCATCCCACTTCATGAATCTGCTTCATACACGTACTGTTGACAGGAAAAAGGAGAGAGACTGGAGGGCCTCGAAATTCTGAGATCAGTCAGTGGCTGAGCTGAACACTAACGCAGAGGTCAATTTTGGAGTATTTGGAGTTGGGCACATCGAGATAGAAAGTTGAAGGTGGTAATTCTTCAGTTAGGTGCCATTAAACTATAGCAGAAGAGGACACTACGAGAGGACGTTATTAAAAGAGCTCCGGTCAAACATCAAAAGAAGTAAAAACCATGTGGAAAACTCCATGGAAATGACATTTATGTAATGTAATTAATTTGTCCTGTATTATGAGATTTGTGTCTGCTGTCATTTTTTATCTCATCAGTCAAGTGGAAGCTTCAGTGGACGTTTAAGTCACATGCATCCTAATTTACGCCTATTCCCATTAAATGTAGCTTTTATCAGCAATGTCAGAATTCTAAGATGCTTACAATGACAATGTTAACATGCTGATGTTTTGCAGATGATGTTTACCATATTCATCATCTTAGTATAGCATGTTAGAATGCTAACGTTTGCTAATTAGCACTGAAAACAAATTGCAGCTGAGGATGATAGGAATGCCATTAGTTTTGCAAGTATTTCGTCTTAAACCAAAGTATTGGACAAGTTAGTAGTCTGACCTGATGATGGCGCTAGATGAAAAGTCAGGGGATCACCGAAATCAATGTGATACATTATGGCAATCTGTTAAATAATTCTCAAGACATTTCAGTCAGGACCAAAGTGGCTGACCAACCAAACATATCCAAGCTATCTTCCAAGTTAATAAATCCATACCTAGAGAACATTATGATATTAAATTCTTCGGTTTTATTGATCTCAATTGTTGGGAAGCTGATTTGGTTTAAAACATCAAAATCAGACTCCCTTCTTTCTTTTAGTCTTGCATTACATTCATCCACTAAGGCATTTATCAGCAGCCGTTGTCATTATGCAAAGCCTTTAGACACTGAGCTTTTTCCCCTCATTTTCACTATCCACTATTTTTAAAGTTCCATCACACAATGAGCCTCCACAACAACAATAACAGCATCAACACAGACATTTCCTTGTTTTCATAACCTCTCTTTAGCCCTGCTCCCAGGAAAAAAAATAATTTAAAAGCACTGCCATATTCTTGACGATCAGTTGCACAAAGACAAACATCAAACACTGAATGAATTAAATCATTTCCAAAACAAAATTCCTCTTACCTCCCCTGAATTTACATAACCTCGATATAAACCATTCCCCTGTCTTTTATCTTGTTTTCCCTCTCTTCTTCCTTTGTTTGTAAGTGTATAGACTTTAATTCTCTTTGGTATGGTGACTTTTGGCAGAAAATTAAACTTCATATTTTCTCTCTCTTCCTCTTTGTCTCTCTCCCAGTCCCTCTTTCTTTTCCACCCTCTTGCTGGTATCGAAATGCGTGCAGCATGAAATTAAAGCCAGTGCATTACTGACTCTGAAATAAATTTGCCACTCTGATGAGGTTGGAGTTGGTCCAAGGCCCTGAAAACACTTTTTACACTCATTTTCCTTCATGGTGGAATTATCCAATGCTTATTATTGTTTGGCATACATGACTCTATCTTCTAGGAATAGGGCTGCCATGCCCAAAAGAGTTTCTCTGACAATTTATTAATTGTTTTGTTTTTGTGTGCAGTGAATGTCTTAGAGGATCCTTGTCTTTTCTTAGAATTTTAACCAATTAGTATTGGTATTTGATTTGACCATGTAGTTTCAAGGCCTTCCTGTGGCCTTTACATTGGCATTCATGGGTCCTGGTATAATAGTAAGAATTAGAGATTTTTTAAAAAAGTAGCCAAACGTATAAAGGTACCAGTGAGGAACTAACCCCAGATCTAAAATTTTGAAAAGAAATTATATCATTGATCTACAACGAAAGTACGTTTAAGGTCCTCAAGTCATTCAAGCAGCAGTGCGTTTTGTGTGAGCGAAAGAGAGAGAAAAAGAAAGAGAGTCGCAGATATACCTTTAAACACACTTTCGGGTGGACAACCGGCTACATCGTGAATGTAATTGTTCACATACTTTCCTATCGTCACTGGAAGATTATACTAGAGTGCGTGCATACGTGCATCTTGCGGAGGCGTCGCGTTAATTTCTGAGAATGTGCACAACCGATGCTCCAAACGGACGCAGGATACGTGAGGCAGCCACCATGCGAGTGCGTTATTAAAAGCAAGTATATCTCCAGCCTTACAGGGCTTGTCATTGTTGGCGTCTGGTGGTAGCTAGATGGCTACATAATTCACTAAGGCAAGACTTGAAGGCTGACATAAGAAGCTTTTTCAAAAAGAAAAAGAATGAAGGCAACGAGGCACAGGCAGATATCTCCTGTTTCTATAGCAGCAGATGAGTCAGGATGTGAGAGTGCCACTAGCTTACCATCTACAAGCTCAGTTTGGTAAAGAACAGGGCTCTTTAGCTACACCATTTACGAAAAGCAAGTATTTCCAAGGCACACCTTTACGTATGAGTATAGCTATGTAAATCATCATAAATAAGACTAATTCCAAGGCACATCTGGCCAGTTCCCAAGGCACAGCAGTGTGTGACAACACATAGTTGGAGAACCATTGGTCTAGTCGTGCACTCAATGTGATATTAATGTGCAACAGGGGCTAAACATAGAAGGAAAGTGTGATGACCTTACTGTGCCTTAGTAGAATCCAATTCTTCACGCCATAATTCGTTTCCCCTGAAGCATATGTACAAAGCATTATGCATCTCTGAGAGTGCAACTGATTTGGCAATTGAAACATATATTCAACTCAGATGGGTAGCTAGCTAGTTAGCTACCAGGCCACCATAGTTCACTTTCAATAGCTAGCAGAAATGTCAAGCTAGCATCAGGTCATTACATGCTTCCATTGCCAGCAACAAGGTAGGCTTTGTATAATCACTTATTATGATGATAATTATTATTATTACTATTGATATTATTATAATAATATTATTTACAAACTAAATTGCTCCATTATCCGACAGGGGGGAAATGTGTCTACTCAATCACTGTCACAAGAAAGAAATCAACCAATTATTTGAGTGTGTTTTGTGTAATTTCCTCCTTCACATTAGTGTCCCCTTCAAAGATGATATTGAGAAGTACCCTCTAGACATCTGATATTCATTTCACTCTGAAATATCTTGAAAATGGTGCAATTATCGGGTGAAAATCTAAAGAATTCCCAGCTGGGCTAAGCCCCCAATGTTTCAAGAACCTAACAACACCTTTGGTCCTGAAGAGAGGTCTAATCGGGTAAAAAAATCAACAACTGTGTTGTGAACCACGGTGTGTTTTTATTTTATTTCTTAGTTTATCCAACAAGCACCATAACATTTTTGACAATCACAAAGGTAAAGACAAACACCAAACATTGAATGATTTAAATTATTCCAAAACAATATTCCTCCCCTGAATTTACATAACCTCAATATTAACCAAGAAGATGTAATGCACAGATGTATCTGGTGTCTAGCTGAAGCTAATTTGCTGCCACTATCTTTGGTTAGGCTTTTTTTTTAGGGGCGGCTGTGGCAGAGCGGTCGTCCAATCGGAAGGTTGGCGGTTCCCCCGGCCATGTGTCGAAGTATCCTTGAGCAAGATACTGCACCCTGAACTGCTCCCGAAGCTGCTCCTTCGGTGTGTGAGTGAGTGTGACTGGTTAGTTTAATTTGTACTGATGGGCAGTTAGCTCCTGCCATCAGTGTGTGAATGGGGTGAATGTGATATGTAGTGTAAAAGCGCTTTGAGTAGTCAGAAAGACTAGAAAGGCGCTATACAAGTACAGACCATTTACCATTTAAATTCATGTTACAACAACTAAATAAACAAATGGATTAAAGAAACTCATGATAAAACCAATAGAACAGATAAAACACATAGTGTGACAGTGAGCCAGCATGCACAATACCAGAACCCTGAAACTGAAGCAGCTTAGTAGAACTGAGCCATCATTCATTTTATTATTTACACCTATGCTTTTTCTGTCTGTTCTGTTGACATGTCAAAATGTCCTCTGTGAAAACAGCATATTGTGCAATGTCATTCCTGATCCATTATCTGTAGCGTCTGTTGGTATAATGACATTATAGGCTTGATACCTGTTTGGGAGGCCCGGCCTCAGATAATCACATTATAGGATATATGTGATGAAATCATGGCATGCATATATATTTGAGCTGCCATGTGATTTAAACATGGTCTTATCCAGTAGGTGATTTGTTCATTTTTAACAGGGGGGATGGCCCAATGGGAGTACTTTATGAGCATTCAAGGACAGCCTTTATGGTACTGTTTAACAGCCCTTGAAACTCAAAGATCAAATGCATGCATTGTAAATCATCTCACGTGATGCTACTCAGCCAAACAAATCCATCCATAATCATTCACACACACACACACACACACCCACAGGGACAAAGATGAGTTGGAAAAATAGTTTTACATGGCGTGCTTAAAAAAGAGAGTAGACAGTGGAAACTAAGCTTTTAATCAAGAATGGACAGACTCTTACACATTCGATCTTACTACAAGCAGTTCAAAACCAGTATGTGTCATATGTTCCAAGATTGTGGTGATTATTAAAAGCGGCAATGTGAAGCGCCACTATGAGACAAAGCAAAGAGCATCTTTTGAGCAGATTACAAAGGCGGATCCAGGAAGGAGATCGTGGGTTTTAATCCCGGACCAACGTCACACGATATCTCCGGGTGGAGTCTGCATGTCCTCCCCATGTTACCGTGGGTTCTCTCCGGGTTCTCCGGCTTCCTCCCACCATCCAAAGACATGCATGTTTAGGTTAATTGATGACCCCAAAATTGCCCCTAGTGGATGAATGTGAGTGTGAATGGTTTTCTGTCTATGTGTCAGCCCTGCAACGAGTCCACTGTCCAGGGTGTACCCCGCCTAAGGCCCATAGTTGCTGGGATAGGCTCCAGTCACCTGCAACCCCTAACGGGAACAAGCGGAAGAAAATGACTGACTGACTGACTGACTGACTGTTAACATGGGGGATGGCATTCCTCCTCAAATCGCTTACTAGTCTTATCGAACAAAAACAGTTCAAATTTTTTTTGTAGTCTCGGAAAATTTCCCAAGATGTGCATCAAACATTAGTTGATAATCTGAAATGATACCTAGATTTTTAAATGTACTCACTTCGTATATTTTCTATTATAAATCCTTTGCATGCTTTTCTCTTTAATAGAAAGCAGATGATTCAGTGTCAAGTAGTTATCCTACAGCCACTGGAAAATACTGACCAACTGCCTTGTTATCAGCTCTGAATAGTGATTTTGGATTTTCTGCTTTTGAATAAATGATTGTGTCATCTGCATATATTTGGGCTGTCATGTTACCAACCTCGTTTTGAGTAAGATGCCTTAACTCCTTTACTGGTCAGCTCTAAAAACATTAAACATTCATTTAATTTGCATCAAATTGATTATTATATATGTCACGTATGTCAGGTGAGCTGAAAATGCTGAACTAGAGCTTAAACACTAAACAGTGCAAATTGTGGTCTAAAACAAAACATGAGTAGAGTTACATGGCGATGAGTTGCTTGGTCTTTGAATTTTCTTCGGACACCAATAGTGATCTACATATCTCTATTCATAAAAGCAAAGATTTCATTCATTCATCATTATTTACATTCCAACAATTCTAAAAACAACTAAATTTTTCTATGCCCATCACTGGCATGTCTTTTTGAGGCTAACCAAAAAATAAATACATAGATCAAACATTAAAAACTAAATACTGGGCCTGGAAGATGCCATTTTAACACACAATTGAAGCATCATTCAGTTACCTCGCAATGTAAGAAGCCTCCCACGAAGCCACAGCGAATACTTTCCCAACTTCTACAGTAAGAGACAAACAGGTCAGAAGTTACCAGTCAGATAGCTGGCATGGGCTAATTTAAGTAATTTCACACATCTAAAGTAATGTAACCCGTAACAGGTTATTATTAAATATGATCCCTTCAAGAATGTTTTCTTGAAAAACCTGATTTAATTGACATGTCAAGTTCTTATTTGGTGCAAAGACTGGTATGTCCCTATTTTTGTTTTTATTCAGCCTGCACCAAAATATGTCTGAGAGAAAAGACTGTTGAGCAATAAATGGCAGTACAGCTCTGATGCTGATGCAAAGTGAAAAGGGATAGAAGCATCCATGGAGGCATTAAAGGTTGCAGGTTAATAAATAAAGATAAAGACATTTCTGACAAAATAAGCCTTAAGATTTTTTGCCACAAGAAAAAAACCTTCTCATAAAGTTGGTGCCGGGTGGCGAATGACTAACAGTCTGAACAAGAAAAGGACTCAATCCCGACTAGTAAAATATTTACATTTTAGTGGAAAATAATATAAAATAATAATATAATTATTAATATATAATAATAAAAGTATATATTTTTTATTCACTCTTTGAGCACCCTAAGGTAGGTGTAAAAAAAGATGAGTAGGTGTGTTTATACGCCTTTCACCTGTCAAAAAGTATCTTTTCTGTTGTTATAAAGGATACAGCATATTGCATGCTGTGCAGCTAAACAAACAGCATCAGTATGACTGCAGAATATTAACAGTATGGTTTGATGCTAAGTTCTTCTGGGTTATATTTGTAGAATTGAGACATTAGACTGAAGATCATTCTTTTAGCACTCATCCTTAAAGGACACCAGCTCAATCAGGGGAGCAATGGATGCAATTTTAGCACTATATGCAATACACTTTTGAAAGTGAAATGTGTGAAAGTTGGGCCTAAAGTTCTGGTATTACACTTTAGGTATTGAATTTTCAGCATCGCTGCCCTGGAGCCAGCTTTAGTAATCGATCAGCTTTGATAGTCTAATAGCACCTTCCAAACTAGCTGCTCAATGACGATATATCCTGGTTCAAAAAGGACCCAAAAGGAGCTGAAAGGAAATGAAAATTACTCAGTATCTCATAAAATGTTGATTATTAAAAAATACAAATCAGTTTTCTTGCATCTAAGGGCTACTCAGCCTTTTGAAAGTGAAGTAGGACAATTTCAAGAATTATAACCAAACTTTTTTTCATTACTTTTTTCCTTATAGCCCCCAGAGGTGTCATTATTGTTCAATTGGCAAATAACCGTCTTTGAACTTTTTTCTTTCTCCATTTGTTCATAAAAATTGCCCGTGGATCATCATCCTCCAAAGCTGAGAGCCAGGACCACATTTAAAATCTGAGTTTATTTCCCCTTTAATCTTTGATGATTATAACTCACGCAGCAGCGCTCCAGCACTCCGGTGGTGATTATTCATTCACCGGCCCATTTCTCTCTTGGCTGAGGTTGCGCTCAGTCCAGTCATATTAATCAACTGCTGCTCTAATTGACTGATTAAGTCATGTCTCCAGAAGCCAAAATGGCTGGCTGACTCATTAAACTATGACACATATTCTGATTGCAAAATGGCTGACTGCAATCCAATTTCCCTGACTTTTATGGGCACTATCATCATTTTTATTATAACGTTTTTTTCCCTTTATATTTGATGTTGAACACAGCGACAGCTAAGCATCTTCTGTAGGAAGTCACATTTACACATTCCTGTTTGCAAATCATGAAACCTACTAAATTTTAAAGAAGTAATTGTCCACATTTTGCATAATAATATTGCTGTTTTGCTACTCTCACAGATTGATATATGAAAAGAGACACTTAACCTACAGTATTTTCATAAAAAACTTAACATAGCATTTACTTTCTTACATGTGTTTTCTTGAGACAAAATGGTAGTACATATGATTTTATGCGTTTCATGTTTCTGGTATGGTGTTGGTTATAAAGGGTGTTTTCTGGGTTTTGTGGAGTGTTTTTTGGTTAAGTCTCTTCCTAGTCTGCCTGAGTTCTGTAGGTTTATTGTATTAGTTCTTGTCTTATTTAGAAATTGGCTGTTCAGTCTGTTTTTTGGGTTTGTTTCTTAGACTTCCTTTTTTATTTTTTTTTTATTTTGGTCTGTTCCCTGTCTGTCTATTTTACTTCCTGTCCCCGATTCCCTGATTGTGTTCACCTGTGTCTCGTTGTGCACCTGTGCCTTTTGTCTCCCCTTCCCCTGAGAGTATTTAGTCTGTGTGTTCTCCCTGTGTCTTTGTCAGATCGTCGTTCTCCTCCCTGCGTGTTCTGCCTACATTGTTGTTGAGCTCGGTTGTGACCGCTGCGTTGGTTTCCTATAGTTTTGGATTTCCTATAGTTTTGGATAGAACCAGAGAAGGTGAAGGTGAAGCAAAACAAGTGGAGAGAGAAATTGATGTATTTATGTGTTTCGTTGAAAACAACACACTGCAAATAGTGATTGAACAAGGATGGAAGAAAATACCTGTGGACACGGGTTGACTTAATTAAATGAATACTGACCTTGGAGTCCATCAAATCGCTGTGGTCCAACAGTCACTGGGGTGGCCAATCTTCAAAGCTGCATTCAGCATCAACAGGTTTGAGCAAATTGTGACTTTCCAGATCTGTACAAACAATTATCCAGATGGTGAATAGTTGGACGATGGTGCATCGGATTGGTACAGAACAACTCAGGCATAAATGTCACCACTGACGACAGGTTGACAAGTTCAGAACTTGCAGCAGAGTTGCTCCACATAAAAATTAGACTGTTAGGAACAGTGTGTAGAAACAAGCCTATGGTGCCACCAGAATTTAGCGTATAGCGCCTTTCTAGTCTTCCGACTACTCAAAGCGCTTTCACACTACATATCACATTCACCCCATTCACACACTGATGGCAGGAGCTAACTGCCCAGTACAAAGGAACTAACCATTCACACACCGAAGGCACAGCCCTTGGGAGCAATTTGGTATCAGTATCGTTCAAGGACACTTCCACACATGGAAGCAAGGATTGAACTGTAGCCCTTCCGATTGGTGGACAACCCGCTCTGCCACAAAGCCACAGCCACCCAAGGGAATGGTGCATCCCCAGTGCACACAAGGGGATGTACAGAGAATAAAGAGCTGGCCTCTTTATCTCTTCAACTGCCTCAACCGTTTTTTTTAATGTGCAAGGTTTTTTCCTGCCCAAGCTGAGGATCTGCTGAAGATGCCACATCTGTCCATCACCTCTTGACCGCAAAACAGCGGACGGGTGCGTGCAGTGCGCACAACCTTGTTACAATGACCACAAACAAGTGACTGTGATTTCTGATTACTGTGCTTGGTAAAGTGCCAGTCTATGAGAAGTTACAGTGGCCTGTGTATAACATAGGACAGTATAAAAATGAAATGTAATATATGCTGAAAATTAAAAAACATTTTTGACATCTTTAAATTGTTGTAACAAAATAATAAATGGGAAGAATATAGTTTTGAGTTTATTGTTGTTAATAATATGTTCTGAAAAGTTTTAAGGAATATGATATTAATATATAGCTTATTCTGCAAGTACTTGGTCTCTAACGACCGTACGTATGTAGGAGTGTTTGGAAAGACACCCATGTGTTTAAGGGTTAATAGGACAATATTTGTTTTAATTATTAACAAAACAAACTGGAACATTTGGAAGTCTTCTCATTTTAAAGTTTTGAAAAGTTTTCCTACTGAGTATCTGCATCTGAACACATTTGCACACTGGTCCAACAGTAAGCCGAAGTGGGTGCCACTTGGCCAGTGTTGACAATCGGCGAAAGGAATGAAAATTTGACAGGTTAGGTCTGGAACCCATACATTATTTACCATCATTTTTATCTTCCCCTGTTAATGCTAAAATAATGACAAAGGTTTCAATTTTATTTATATAGCCCAATATAGCAAATCACAATTTGCCTCAAAGGGCTTTAAAATCTGTATAACATACGACACCCTCTGTCCTTAGAACCTCGATTCGAATAAGGACAAACTACCCAAATAAAATGGGGAAAAATGGAAGAAACCTCAGGAAGAGCAACAGAGGAGGGATTTGTCTATATTGTCAACATTTTATTTAATTTCACAAAAGTTCAATGAAGTCCCTGTTTTCTGTTCACCGTATATAAAATAAGAGGGAACTGAAAATGACCTATACTACTTCTATGGTAAACAATTAGTGATATGTTTTCATGAGCCTTGGTCCCAGAATGAGGATGAATTTGTCATATGGTCCCAGGCTTAAAAACAAGGCATGCATTAGAGAGAAAATGTGTTATCGGCAGGCTGCCAAGTGCCTGTGCAAGAACCTGCTGGGGCCAATTAATTTATATTAGGATGCCTCATAGGCAGCAATAGCAAGAGTTTGTCTGCAGGAAGATGCAGTGACATCCATCTGCATATGCTGCTAATGAGGCAGTTCTGAGTTAGTGAGTATTGTTCATAATTAGAACACACACACATTCTTACTCATGCACTCAGGAACATACATAGTTACACACTGGTTACAGAAACAGGCTAAAATTACAGTGCCCCTGGAGTGCAAAACACTCACAAAATTAAATGTTTCTGTAATATTTTTGGGTTTCCTGACATGCTTTTTGTTTTATGAGAGCTTGTGTTTTTTGAACCTTTGTTTTCTGAAATGTGTGTTTTTTCTGAAATGTTTTATTTACTAAAACAGTCTTGTGTTTGATATTTGATATGTTATGTTAAAGTGATGTGTTGTTGAAACAGCGTGTTTTCTGAAGCGTTGCTGTATTTTCTGAAATGCTGTGTTTTCTTAAACATCATATTTTTTAAAACATCGTGTTTTTCTGAAGTCATCTGTTTTTTCTGAAAATGCCAACGCACAGTGGAGATTTGATTTACTTTGTTAAACAGACCAGACCTAGGTTGCATCCCATGACAAGTATGAACATGCCCACAGCCTCATACGTTGGTCTAATGGGAAACATAGCACACATTTAATTAAACATTGCAGAGGTAACGTCGCAATGCAAATACACCACACACATGCTATGCATCAATCTGTGTCAACACCCTACAAATATATGATTGAAACACCACATGCCTAAATAATATGTCATTACATAGGCCTATCACGTGGGCTACATTAAACTGGAAGCACTATACAACCTTTCACACAAATATTGCCTGTATTAAACATGAACAGGCCCAGGCCTGGCTATATCATACAAGTAGATCTGGTAAGAACAGAGCATTGGTATTGCAGTTAGGCAACAGTCACAAAAAATCATAACAAAATATGTCAATAGTACACAAAGGACTAGGGCCAGTCCAGTCAAATCTTAATTCTCCGACTTGACCTTAAATCAGAAGAGAGGCGTCCACAGTGGCATGGGCTCCTCTGTCTTTACTTCCATACTGAGGGTCGATGGCCAGCCTTAATTCATGATGATACTAGAGACATGGGGTCAAATCATTTCAAAGGGATTAACATCCATAAAGAGAAGAGAGGCTTTTTTTTTGTTGCTTTAGTTCTCGTAGTATGTCTTTCATGCAAGCCAAGTCAGCCAAAAAGCCTGTGTTTGTGTAGTCCTTTCTCTGTCAATACAAGACATGTCGTCGATAGCAGTTGGTGTGCCACTGCGGGGTAAACTTTCCATACTGCTTGTACAGTAATAAAACTACTGGCCACCCAACAAATACTAAATATTTTACCTATTTTAAAGATTTGCATATTTAGATCTGCTGCTGCTTCCCTGAGCAAAGAGCGTTCTTTGGTGACTGATGATAGAGAGAGTATAGTTTTGCGATGAAAAACTCGAAATGGAACCTGATCATCCCTAAGCCCATTTTTCCAACTATTTTTCCAAAATGACATGCCAAAATAGATTGAGTATATCTTAACAACCACAAAGGCTATATGCATAATCTTGGTCTCAAAAGAAAGCTAAGACCTGTGAGATTACAATAGAAGTGTAGGGATTCAGGTATCTATACTCTGTCAGATAATATGCATCTGGAAAGCAGTAGAAAATTTAAATTTCTACCTCCGCCTAAAAAAACCCACATAATTTATAGTGAAAACACATTAGAATCATCAAGGAATAAGCCTAAACTTTGTAGGAATGATTAAAATAATATTTGCTAAGTAACTGTGCAAAAGTAGATGCTAAAAAAGTGAACCTAAGCAGTTTAACACACACAGATCACAGATATTTCCAGGCGGAACCAGCAAATATGGCATTTGGGCCCATTTGGATCCATATGTGCCATTGACCTGTTTTAGGTACCAGGCAGTAAAAACTAATTATATTCACTAATTCCATCAAATACAACTGTTTTTGAGTCATTTTGAGCTTATAATCTGGCTCAGATTCACCTAGGCACTCTCTCTGCTCCTGTATTTATGCCTCTGTAGGTGTCTGTGTGTGGCCTGTCAAACACTCACAAATCAGCAGCCCATTGGCCGATCTGCATAAATGACACCTCTTTGTGACCGTTAGAGCCAATAGAATCGATTGAAACCGCCCACGGTTGGCTTAGCAACACCAATCACCATACAGAAGGCAATAAGACCAGAGCCAGTGATTTCTGTTCGTGAGCTCCCTCCCCCCTATGATCTTGTATCATTTGTGCTTGTGGAAAAACCCAGGGAGCCGCCATTGATTTCAAAGGGACCGTAATACACGGGAGAACAAACTAGAATCGTATTTTTCAATCGGAATATGACTTTTGACCAGAAGACAGCAAAGGTAAGACATGCGTCACTATTTTATTTATTTATTTTTGTGAATATAGATCCATTTTATAGACATATATCCATTTAATGTTAACATTCGGATGAAACATTGGTTATTCTTACCACATTAAATGTAAATGTAAATGGACTGTACTTGTATAGCGCCTTTCTAGTCGTCCGACTACTCAAAGCGCTTTCACACTACATATCACATTTACCCAGACACACACATTCAGACACTGATGGCAGGAGCTAACTGACCGTCCGTACAAATTAATCTAATCATTCACACACAGAAGGCGGACCTTCGGGAGCATTTTAGGGTTCAGTATCTTGCTCAGGGATGCTTTGACACATGGCTGGGGGAAGCCGGGATCCAACCGCCGACCTTCCGATTGGTAGACGACCCACTCTGCCACCAAGCCACAGACGCCCCTAAGTGGTTAAGTGGTTTCCCTTTCTATGGTTTACTGAAAATTGATGTTTGGTAATTATGGCTTCCTTTTGCATGTGGGGCATGAAGTTACCATTTACTTCAAGTACCTTGTTTGGAAGTACATCCTTTTTCTTCATTTCAGAAATCATCATTCATTTATTTCAGTAATTGAAATATACAGGAAAATATACAGTTATACATACAACAAGTTAGTGGCACCAAAAATTATGATATCTTAGAGCTCCCCCTAAATTTCTCAAATGAGGCTTTCTGGGGAGCTCGTGCCTCTTTCTGTGCAGCCCAGCTTCCCGTAGCATCCCTGTATTTTGAACCCTGGACATGCAGACAATCATGTACATGTACAATAAATGGAAGCACACAAAGGCACTCATACATAGTCACTCATAAACACACACACAGCCACGTTGTCCCTTAGCGGTAATGAAACCCACACTGATCAATGGTGAAAGACAAGGCCAGTCAAGCAGCGATTCAGCCACTACAGCAAACAAATAGCCTTGCTGACCAACGCACCCCTGGCAATTGTGGGCTACATCACAAAGCAACATTAGCCAGCATCGCTAATGAGCTATTACAGCAGTGACCTTCGGGACAAACTCATTACCAGGTGACAATAGACGGCAGACAGAAGATAGATTCATTATCATAATTATCAGTGCCGCCTTTATTGCAGCTCGCTGGGGTTGCTGGTCGAGGTGCATGCTTGTGTGTGAATGAAAGCACAAGACAGAGAGCTTTACAAGCAGTTACAGACCATTAAACCACTGTGAAAAATGATCTCCTTGCCCATGCGATGCTTGGAGCATATTGATTAGAATTCTCTCATATTTTATCCACTGTAATGAGGAGGCCTGTACTTTCAAATAACATTTGGACGAGTCCAAGCCGTTGAATCTTGAATGAATCTTTTTTTTTTTTCTTGTCATCGTGGGTTGAAGCTTGAGCTCTACATCTGGTGAATAGGCCCATTACAAATCTTGTCTCCGTTTGCTCACACGTGTTTAAGGATGGACGGCCACTTCAGGGCTTTGCAGCTTTTCCATCTGTTTCATTGGAATCCATCAAACGCCTCGCTATCAATCTGCTCCATCACTGCTCACTCTCTTGTTGACATGCAGCACGAAGTTTACATACTTCTTCCTTTCAGGCTGTAAGACAGAAGGAGGAGTGAATTGGCTACATTGAGCGCATCACATATGTAATATAATAATTACTTTCCCCAGCCACCCTCAGGTAGGGAGGTCCACAGCTGAGGGGCCTGGACAGCAAAGGCCCGAACACCTTTAGTAACAAGTCGAGATTTTGGAACCATTAGTAGGGCCCTGCCAAAGGATCTCAAGCAAGCAAACTCAATGTACTTTTATAAAACTCTCTTTTACATAACTTTTGCATAACGTTCTTAGCTGATGATATTTGGTGTAATTATCAAAATTGTTTTCACTAGTTTTACATTGATGTTTTTATCATAAAGCATTTGTAACTTTGTTTGAAAGATGCTATATAAATAGTTACTATCTGCCATGGACTGTAATTTTACAGTTTCCGAACTGTGATTAACATTCAGAATTAACTCATTGTTTTTTATGAATTAATAAGCATACATTTGAAAAAGTAAAGAATGAGTTTTTGGTAATTAGTATAAGTGGAATACTTATTAAAAAAAAACTTGTTTTAATGCAAGGGTGCACGGTGGCCAGAGTGGTCAGAGCCCCTGCCTCCCAGCAAGGAGATCATGGTTTTGAATCCCGGACCAGACCAACGATCTCTCTGGGTGCATGTCCTCCCCGTGTTACCGAGGGCTCTCTCCAGGTTCTCTGGCTTCCTCCCACCGTCCAAATACCTACATGTTTAGGTTAATTGATGACTCCAAATTGCCCCTAGTGGATGAATGTGAGTGTGAATGGTTGTCTGTCTATGAGTTGGCCACTGTCCAGTAGAAAATGACTGACTGTTTTAATGCAATAATTGCCAGTGAAGTCATTACTTCTATGTTAACATAAGTCATTCTTGTTACATTAGCAAGATTCTTCAGCATAAGGTTACAGACCCTGTAAATGACAACGGTAGGGGTCTGAGGCTTTTTTGTGTGTGGTGTAGCAGAACAATTTAGTGCATGTTGGCGAAATGTGGCGCAGGGGCAAATTTTTTTTACTTTGTAGGTGGTGCTATGGAGCCATTTTGCCACACCTTCATTTAGAAGAAAAAAGAAGAGTTCTTTGTACTTCAATAGGGTACTTGTACATTTCGTGCTCGGGCCCTAATAAAGTATATATGAGGTAAACAGATACAGCTAAAAATACACCAACAATCAGAGATAATTTTAAAAACAGATCAAAGACAAGTTAACATAAAAGCCAGTTTATATACAGTATGTGTTTTTTAGAAGGGATTTAAAACATTAAACTGATTTTGCTAGCCTAATTTCCTCAGACAGGCCGTTTCAAAGTACAGGTGCCCTAATAGAGAAAGTGCAGTCACCTTTAGTTTTGAGTCTGGACTGTGCAACAACCCAAAGGGCCTTGCCCGAGGATCTTGTGCTGCGTTCCATTCATAGAGAGTTAAAAGCTCAGCATTATAACTAAGGGCTAGACCTTTCTGGGCTGTAAAAGTAATCAGTAGGATCTTAAAATCAATTCTAAACTTTACAGGTAACCAGTGCAGATGTGCTAATACTGGGGTGATATGGTCTCTGTGTTTAGTGCCAGTTAAAATTCAAGCTACAGCATTCTGAACAATCTGGAGACCGGGGTAGATTTTTGACTGCAGGTATAGAGTTACGATAGTCTAGAAGAGATTAAATAAAAGCATGAATTACCCTCTCTAAATTAGCATGAGATAAAAATGCCTTTTTTTTAAAAAACATATCTGAGTTGAAGGAAGTAGGACTGCACACTCTTTACCTGTTCCTCGAAATTCAAGGCACTGTCAAATATTACTCCAAACCTTCTGGCCAAGGAGGATGACAAGTCACCTAGATCTTGTAAAATGAGAAATTTTGCGTTGTACTTACCGAATAAGAGTATCTCAGTTTTGCTTTCATTCACATGAAGAATGTTATTTAAGATCCAACATTTAATGTCCTTGAGTCAGGGTCTGAGGGTATTGAAGCAGTTGGGATTATCATGTTTTACGGGTAAATATAATTGTGTATCGTCAGCATAGCTATGAATAGAAACATTGTGCTTTAGAATTATTTGTTTGTTATTTATTTTGAATTATTGAAGTGGAAGCATGTAGGGGGAGAAGAGGAGGGGGCCCATAGTTGAGCCCTGTGGTACCCGACAGGTGATGTATGCTATGGATGATGCTGACTTGCTTATAGTGACAGACAAAGTCCTATTTGATTGTTACGATTTGAGCCAGCTCAGTGCTAGGCCTGAGATTCACAGTTGGAGGTGCTCAATTAATACAGCATTATCTACGGAATCAAAAGCTGAACATAGGTCTAAAAGGATTGAGACTGAGCATTCTCCTGCATCTACTGTGAGGAGGATGTTATTTGCTACTTTGACAAGGGCTGTTTCTGTGCTGTGTAATTCTCTAAAACCTGACTAGAATTTTAAAAAAATGTATGATTCAGATAAGGTAATTATTGGGTAAAAATACATTTTTCTGAAACTTTTGATAAAAAAGCAGTTTAGAAATGGGTCTAAAATGAGTAAGATCGGATGCATCAAGGCTGGGCTTGAAGAAGAGGCTATACTACTGCACGCTTAAAACTAGACAGACAAATCAAGTTGTATTATTGAGCCATGGAAGAGCTCCTATTTTTGATAGGAGCAATTGAATCAAGTACTTCCCAAAAAGTTTTGTTAGAATGGGTGAGTAGCTCATCAGCGTCCTTGTGGGATGACATGACAGATATATCACTGTGAGTTGCCAGGAAAGCCAGAAAAGAGAATTTGGCTACAGAGGATGGCTTTGAAATAGAAGGATGCAGTGGAGCATCAAATACAATTGCCTTATGGTCAGACACACACATATCCTTTCACTCAGGATTATTTATGGGCAAGCCAAGTGAGAGTATAAGGTCAAGAGTATGGCCCTTTACATGAGTAGGTTCATTTACAAATTGATTAAGGGAAAAAGACTCACTGAGCTGCATAAAATCAGTGACAAGCACATGTGAAGGCCAACACACGAATGTTAAAATCACAAAGTATTAACATTCTGTCGTATCTAGGCACACTGAGAGACAGAAGATCAGATAATTCCTGGATGACATCTCAATTTAGGGGGTCTGAAGACTAGGACACAGACCAACCAAGCCTGACCATTTATGAAAAAACATAGTGATTCAGCGGTGTGAAAAGTGCCAGGTGAGGGTCATGTGATGCAGTTTTTGTGTCAGGTGTACGTTTTGTTGAAAAACAGAACACATACACAAAACTAAATTTGTCTGCGTCATGTGATAGACAACACATTTGTATGAAAATATCTTTCTTTTAACATTAAATGAGAAAAAAATCATAGCAGCTAACATGATGATCATTCAAATCATCTGCACTGTTTTACATAGTTTTTCTCTAAAGTGATATTTGCTAGAGGTACACAGCGTTGATATTAATAGATTAATCCCTATTCTTTGAGAGTTTCTCGAATTTCAGCTAGTCTCTGTTCAATGTTGGACTCTGGCATTAAATCAGTCAGTCAGTTATTTTCTACCGCTTGTTCCCATTGTAACTATCCCAGTAACTTTGGGCCTTAGGCGGGGTACACCCTGGACAGTGGCCAACTCGTTCGCAGGGCTGACACTCGCATTCATCGAGTCACCAATTAACTGCCAATGCGATTGGCACATGCATGTCTTTGGACGGTGGGAGGAAGCCGGAGAACCCGGAGAAAACCCACGGTAACACGGGGAGGACAGGCAGAATCCACCCAGAGAGATCGTGGTCTAGTCCGGGATTCGAACCCACGATCTCCTTATTGGAGACACCGTGCACCCGGTGTTATATATCTACTTGCTTAAAACGCTATCCCTTTTTAGTGATCCACCTAGATCCATCCTAGTCACGCCTTATCAAAAGACAAATTAAATATACTCACTGAATGTCACATGTATCTGCACTTAAACACAAAACCCATATTGTATTTACAGATACAATTATCATTTACAGAGCCTATCCACAGCACACAACCAGCATGAGGTCACCTTTCTCAATGGAAATAAAAATGGGGATACTTTTACACAAGTAAAATATCTTAATAATTCTTCCGCCACTGAGCACAACCTATGAAAATGTTTGTTAGCTAACTTAAATAATAGTTTCACAAAAAAAGTTTTGCACTTGGTGGCCATTCTTTATGTTCATACTGTGCAAAAGAATTGGAGAAAAATGGAAAAACAATGAGGAAACAGGAGGCAAGATGAGTAAAAGAGAAGGAAGAAGGGATGAAGAAAGGAAGGAGGGATATGCAGAATGGGAAAAAGTGATTAAGAAGAGAAGAGGTAATGAAGAGCAGCTGGATGGGAAGGATGAAAATCAGTGAAGTCAAAAAGGAGGTACTGAGGAGGGTGAGAACAGAGTGAGGGAAGACAGGTATGGACTGAAGACAAAGGAAGGAGGAAAAAAAGGAGGTGATTGGCACAGAGAAGGAAGGAAGGAGACCGATTAAAAAAAAAAAAAAAAGTAAGGAAGTGTGATCAACACTGAGGAGCCAGCAGGGAGAGATGGATGAAGAACAGAATGGTTGAAAAGAGCGAGGGATGAAGAGAGGAAGGCCATGACGGGGATCCATTAATAATTTATGATAGCCTCAGCTTTTCAAAGCAGCCCAGCGGTCCCGCTCCCTGCTTTCCCCTGACGTTTAATTTGTCTGAAAATCAGCGAGCGTGGAGTCTGATTATCGTCTCCGTCTGCCAATGCCTCTGCCTCAATCTCCCTGACACCGAGGTGAGATCACAAGCTGTTCGGTACACACGTCAGCCACGGAAAACAATCCTATAAGCTGCATTTGTACAGATACAAAGTATTTCTGTGTAAAGCATCTCTGAACCTCTCAGAGCTACCTGGAATTGAATGCCCAAATACAGAGCTGAGATCTTCTCTATATTATTCCATTTATAAGGTCATTATATTAACAGGAAAAAGTGCAGCACCTGCAGTAAAGTGCCCTTGTCCGAGCTAACTCAGTATAGTTTTACAGGCAATCTGATGGGCCTATTTCTGAACAGGGGGAGCAATGATTTACAGTAAACTAGCTTGTCTTTCAATGCGTCTCCTATGCCAAAATGGCTTTTCAGCCTCTGTTGATGGTTTTGTCCACCACGCAGGAGAATCAGGATTAGAATTTTCAAAATGTTATAGTAAAAATGAAGTTTCCCTCATATTAGAAAACATGGTTCTGCACTATATAAAACATTTTAAGTTTGTTCAACCTATAAAGGTTTTTCACAATGTGAGTTAACTGAACTTAAGGTTAATGATTTTTGGATCTGTCCTCTACACTTCATCATAATTGTATATACTGTGATCTTCTGCTGTGAATCTATTCTGTACACACGACATATATTGCATAACTGTCCTCCTCTGTTGCTCTTTCTTGGGGTTTCTTCCATTTGTTCCCTGTTAAAATGTTTTTCTTTTTGGGTAATTTTTCCTTATTCGAATCGAGGGTCCCTGCGACGAGTTGGCCACTGTCCAGGGTGTACCCCACCTAAGGCCCAAAGTCACTGGGATTGGCTCCAGTCACCTGCGACCCCTAACGGGAACAAGCGGTAGAAAATGTGTGAGTGAGAGTGAGCAATTCGAGGGTCTAAGGACAGAGGGTGTTGTATGCTATGTCGTATGTTGTACAGATTATAAAGCCCTTTGAGGCCAATTGTGATTTGCTATATAAAAAATAAATTGAAATTGAAATTGAGGAGTTGTGAAAACGCAAAACCAATGGATTTAAGTTAACTGAACTTGAGTTGTCACTGCCAGTAACGAATGGGTCACAAATACATTGGACTTTGTTTCCTGTTAGTCAACGTTGGTGTTTATCGGGCATGGACAAACAACATACAGTGTTGTTTAATTTGGAGGACTTGTCAGATTTCTTTTACATTTATATGTAAAAGAAATTGATCCATAAGTGTACAGGGGCAGGCACTGAATATACAGCAAACCTTCATCGTGGATAGCATTGTTTTCATTATCATCAGAAGAAGCAACCATGACTTATCTTAACGTGTTACAGACACAGAAAGTTTCTTTAAAGTACAAAACAAGTCTCTGGAGAGTTTTATCTCTTAAACAATGAATGCTGGGGACTTCTGTTAATATGTTGATCAGTCAACTCATCATCAGAAAAACTCATGTTTATAAGTTCTGAAAAATGTCTGAAAGTAAAAAAGAGAACGCTGACGTAAATTTTAAGTTTAGGTGATTCCACAAAATTCCTGTATGCTTTTTTGTGGACGTTGATCTTGGGTTGTTGGAAAATGTCTTTCTCTCTATTTTTAACCTTCACAGCCTTATTCTTGTCTAATTATTTTGAGCAACAAGTAATTGCATTTTTAAGACATTGTGCTCATTCGACAAATTACAGAAGATCGACGTCCTGGCATTAACAATGCAAGCAGCTGATTCTGGGTATAAGAGAATGCGGCTTTGTTCTTGAGTAAATATATTGTAGAAATTTTGGGGTTGCACTGTGTCCCTCTTCAGTAGCCTAGATTCTCTGACAGCATATACGGAGTGAAAAAGGAATACGTGTATACTTAGTTGACCACTGCATGATAGGAAAAGCTAAACTTTTTTTAATTAAACCTCTAATTTCCATATTATGATCACAGAACACAGGCAGTGTCAAATGAAAAGTGATGAAAAGAACCACAGAAGAAACTTCAGAATCAGAATTCTTTTTTATTTTCTTGGTCTCAGTGTGTGATTAAGGTCTGAGTGAGATCTTCAGAGAAAACATCAGACACAGACATACAACCGGATGCTCCAATGCTGTCACCTAGTGGTGTTACAGCAATGCCGCAGAAATCCATCCTAAACTGCAAAGGGGCAATCCATCAATTTTACATGTCAAAATCAATTTACAAATCTTTTTCAAAATTTAAGGACCACATGGAACCTGTGAAACATTTGTATAATGTTTAAGCTCATCCAGAGCCACAGAAGAAATTACTCAAATGACATCACTTGAGTGGTCTCAAAATGGGTTTGGAGGCTACACATTTTCAACAGAAAATCTGTGTTACAAACTGGGGGCACGGAGTCCGAAAGACCAGTCATTTACTAGGCAGGGAAGGTCTCAAAAAGATGCTATCATGTTACATTATGGGAAGAGTAGGAACAAAAGATTTTTTAAGTGAGTCATACCAGGGGGTAAAGTCATGACATCTCGTCCTTTGTTGCTTCGGTTTTGATCATTCTTTTTTAAATCTGTCTCTCAAACTTAATTTCAGTGGAACACATCACTGGCGCGCCCCTCAAATGTGCAGCACACAAGCTTCTCTGGCTCGACTCTTGTAACTTTGACTGTAGGGCAAAGTCACAGGTGTCAAGGCTGACTTGGTCTCAAAATACAATACTGTAAAACTAAAAAAGCGTACTGTTTGCATGTCTCAGCGCAAAGAAATTGATGTGTTCTATTGGTCTAACACTACTCAAAAGGTATAAGAAGTTGTTTCCTGTTGTTGAAGCTTTTGAGGATGGACTCTGCAGTGTCATGCGGTCATAACAGAGACTTTGTGGAAGCTCCTGGATACGATGCTGGGGCTGTTGCTGTGTGAGAAAGTGGCTATCAGCAGTTTACTGCCAGGTGAAGTGGCCTTGATGGCCACCTTGTTCTCTATCTTCTCACCTGGCTGCAGGAGAACCACTCTGGGGGAAAGAGAAGAAAAACGTAATCTTTCCAAAGTTCAGCTCTTGCAAAGACACACTCTCTAATATCTCTCTAATATCAGCCCTGAAACAGACTGGAGATTCATGGTTTTGCACAAGGGTCGGTAATCATATTGGACAATGAATACAAGGGACAATTGGCAAGATATTTGATGTTCCACAGCACAAAATGATCATAATATATCTGTGTGTGTGTGTGTGTCAGTGGTAAGTGTTGTTTAAAACCACCAATTATTCAACAAATCCTTAGGTACAGAGATTTTTCTGGCTTCCAGAACTCAAGTTCTGCCCTTTCTCAAGCCCAGTTAGCAAATGCCAAGGCAGTTTTATTGTTCCAGTATTTAGCATGGTGATGTATTAACTCGATGTTTCTGCTAAAGCTCATCTAATTAGCTAGCTCATTGCTCTCTGGGGTGAAACTTTTGCTTTATTGTCTGTGCCAATAAAAAAAGCCACCATGGCTCCAGGGACTGAAATAAGAGGGAAATAGGACCAAACAGGGCAAGATGGATTTAAAACTGTCCAGACTGTCATTGACAAAGTTTGTCCAGTTTAAGCCATAAAAGAGGTAGTAGAGGAAGAGTAAAACAGAGGAAATGGGAGAGGAGGATTAAGTCTTTAACACCACAAATAAGGAAACAACAGCTAAAAGTGAATATGGAATATAGACAGTTGCATACTTAAAACTGTAGTGATACGACATTGCAAAAGACCTAGGACACGCTGGAGGGACTATGTCTCCTGGCTGGCCTGGGAACGCTTCGGTATTTCCCCAGAAGAGGAAGTGTCTGGGGTAAGGGAAGTCTGAGTGTCCCTGCTTAGACTGCTGCCCCCGTGACCCAGCCCCGGATAAGCGGAAGAAGATGGATGGATGGATGGATGGATGTTATATAATAGAAGAGTGCTTTCCATTCTTTGACCATGAGGTGATTCTTGGTCTTGGTTGATTCTTGATCTTGTCTTTCGTCACTTTAAATGCGCACATAGCCAGGTGCAGACTAGCGTATCAGTATGAGTCCATCAAAGTTAAACATGTCACACAACTAAAATTGAAGACATTTTTGTAGAGTCCAGTGGTTTAGATTTGTTCTAATATAAACAGGAGTAATACAAATTTTAATTTACAGAGGGATGTCAGCTTTAAATTTTCACGAAATTGGTTATGGGTTATCTATATATTTTAAAAACAGGGATGTGTGTAGACTGTGTTCTGAAAAATTAATAGAATGTGCTATTTTGTATAAAAGGTGGAAATGCAACCTGTTTACCCATTGATTGGTTATGATGAGGGGTGCACGGTGGCAGAGCGGTTAGAGCTCAGCAAGGAGATCGCGGGTTCGAATCCCGGACCAGACCAATGTCACACAATCTCTCTGGGTGGAGTCTGCATGTTCTCCCTGTGTTACCGTGGGTTCTCTCTGGGTTCTCCAGCTTCCTCCCACCGTCCAAAGACATGCATGTGTAGGTTAACTGGTAACTCTAAAATTGTATTCAGGGAGGAGCGGGCACCTTACCTTCACACGGCTGTATGTGCACTTCTTTGTGTGTTTTCCAGAAGTACTCCTGTGGGCTGCTGTTATACTCTTTCAGCTGAGCATTGAGGTGTCCCATCAGGACCCTGGGGCTCCCTGACTGGTTTGTGACCGTTACACACGAGGATGCTTTCACCCACCGATTGCGCCCCATCTATGGTTAGGGTCACATCCAAACTGGGTGAGATTCCTCCTGGAGATGAAGTGGGGAGATGTGTGCATTGTTTCAAAAAGGTATGATAAACAGATGAAAAAATTGCAATTTTTACAGGCGAAAGATAAACTACTGCTATTGGCGCAAACATGACAGTTTTAGTCCTTGAACACATTGGTTTTTATGTTTGATCAAACACTCTATGGGCAAACGTAGACATCCCTTTCAATTAGTGGGTTCAGCTGCCTCAATCACAGGTGCATGCAGCCATGCAATCTCCACTGACAACATTTGCTGTAGAATGGGTACAATCCAGTCAGCTTGTGAAGTTTCAATGGAAAGTGATGTTGATGTGACATGGAAACGACTTAAAGCAACAACTGCTCAGCCGTGAAGCAGTAGGCCAAACCTGTTTCACTTCCTGGTGTGCCACACATAGAAGCATAAAGTAAGGACACTGTTATAAAAAAAAATAGGAGAGGTTTTGTAAAGGAAAGGCAACAGGATCGAAATGTCAAAATGCTCAACAGTTCATCAAGTTGATAAATGTTTACTTTTTAGTGAGAGAACAAATTTGGCATTGACACGCAAAATGAGTGGAGTGCCCCTTTAAGGTTTTGTAACTGTTTCATATTAAACAGTAATTTAATTGTGACCGAGTCTTTTTAGCAGGTCATGAAAAAATCGAGCTCATGGCCAAGACACATACCTAATCTGACTCATTATAGAACATCTGTATGTCAAGTCTATGTGAGCTGAGCACCAGTTTAGTCTTGATGGTAAATCTAAGTACCAAAAATGTATCTGTTTAAAGGAAAATACATTGGTTCATCCCACTGACAACAACATTGCCAAGCACCAGCAGTTAAATATCTTATTAGATTTTAGTGTCAATGTAAAATAATAAAAATATTTAATAAATAAGCCCTAATTCGTCACCACAATGACTTTGAAGCACGATAACATTTGTCCGCTAACCTCCCTATAGAGACAACTGCAAGACACGGCAGCTGTTTGTCTGACATGGTTCATGAATGAATTTTATTCAAGCTAAAGAGCATTAAGGTGCTAAGCATCTTTGGCTGGCGAAACAAAACGCATTGACAAAAAGAGCATATCTCTAATATTATTACAATAGGCTAGCTATTCATGCAAACTTCCTGGTCCAAATACAAGCTGCACTTAGTAGTGGACATTTTTCCACACAAAGTTGTGGTCTTTAACAACTTGCTTTGGTGGGACAAATTAAATATTTTGAATTGAATTGAGCTGAATACTAAAAATGCCACTGCTTGTTGCAGAATAAAGTATTACACGTTTCTTATGTGGGGAATTGTGAATGAGTGGATAAGGGAGTAATTTCAGACAGAGCATGAATATATAGACTAAAATGCTTTCATCCAAGGTTCCTTACTTCCTAGCATATAACCACTTATTAGCATATACAATTGTAGAAGAGATGGTGCCAATGGGAATTGAATGTCTGACTATGATAGTGTTAGTACTTTTCAGTGGAAAATAGCTAAATATGTCCTGTGGCATATAAGCCAAAATAGTGACTTGACTTGTTTCGTAACAAGTAGTACGAGTAGTAAGAAAGCTTACCTGCTCTGCTTGCCTCTGGGCTGGATTGTAAAGGCATAACATGTGGAAGTAAACCCTGCTGTAAAAGTGAGTGTGATTTTGTCATGAAAAAAGCAACAGTATCAAAGTAAAATGGTAAAACAAAGAAAAATAGATAAGAGAACAAAAAAATAAATAAAAATGGCTTAGCCAGACTACATGCTGTGAGCTCATTCTCAAAATCAGGCTTTATAAACATTAATTCGAGTAGACCATGCGGCTTCATTAATGGAAATGCACTAACTATTTCTTGTCTTGTGGTGCATTTGTACGAGACAAACAGAACGGGGTCCCACTAATGTAAAAACAGCTCCAAAGCACTACTAGAAGTCAAAACCTCCACAGGAGACCTTGAGGTTGTAAAATGTTCATTGTTACATTGACTGCTAGTTGTCCTCCTGAAAAAGGACATAAACTGGGGAGAAAACCTTTATAATGCACGTAGAGAACGAAGATGGGTGTTCTCCACAGGGTGGAAGGAGAGGATGCTTTGTAACACAACCACTGACCTGTCCTCGCTGTGCCTCTTACAGTGCCTGCTGGTTGCTCCCCTGAAAAAGGAAAGAAAATGGGGAAAAAATCTTTATCACACATGTGGAAAACAAAGACAGAAAACACTCTACTTCTACTGTCTCTCCGTATTGCATTTGCATCACAAATTGGCTGCTTTTTAAAAAAGATGCGTTATATTGTATTTGACCTGTTTTGGATTTATTTTTATCTCAGTAAATCTCTCTCTCCGGAAAGTCTCACAGACAGAGGACCTTGTCTTACTTTTATTTCTCTTATAAGTCTGTGTCACATTCTCTGGTCTGTCTGAGGTGAGGCTCTTGGTGTAGATCAGCTGTCCCACCAACTCAGTGTCCAGCATCCTCCCCACCACCTATCCATCACACACAATCAGCCGTATAACGTCAGCGTCAACATAAGCGTGGATGAATGAGGTGTCATAAGGGGCGCCAAGGCAATGTCGCTGGACGGCAACCACTGGGCAAGGGCCACAGCAGAATATCCCTGCAGAAAAAGATGTGTTGATTGTTACATACTCGTTATCATTCACCAGTAAGTCACAATATCTATTCTTTTCCACTTTCTGTGATGTTGACTCACAAAGGAAGCTCTAATGTCACATTAAGTTTTTATCAGGTACATCTAACAAGGTGAGGTGTACAAGATTCCAGTCCAAATTTGAAACTCAGAAAGTAAAAAAAAACATTGATTCATCACTTGTGTTGAAGGCCACTTGGGGCAGGGACCCACCAGCACTCTTCTCCTGGGGGGTTTGGTCCACTACCTGCCAGCCATCAAACCCTGCACCGAGGTATGGCCTCCTCATCCAGCACTCCACCCACACATGGAAGTTCCTGCAAGAGGACACACACACACATATACTCACACACTCTCAACAAATGAGTACAACACCAATACAGATGGACATGCATGCACAGATGAATAATATACATGCTCACAGGCAAATGCACTTGCAAGATAAACACACCCAAGTAAAAATATGTCCTGCCATCTACCCACAGAAATGTGGGCATCTACTCTTCTCTGGATTCATATGTTCATATAAAACACTCATTAGGTTAAAAGAGCCAACAAAATGCTGAATAGTAGTAAAAAATACAATAAATATCAATATAGTGCTTATTGAAAAAATCTGTTTAAATGCAAATTGTCGAATCATCATGATAGCTAAAAAATGTGGTTTCAGAGCAAGAGAGCAAGAGACACCAACCAAATGCTGTGGTATGAGAGCAAGAGAGCAAGAGACACCGACCAAATGCTGTCCTTTGACAGGTTGAGCTTTTCCCCTGTGCTCGAGTAAAATTCTTTAATTTTCAGGTTGCCATCACTGTCATGGGCTGCATTAAAAACTGTCACCACCCTGGACGGAATCCCCAGCACTCTCATCACTGGAACAAAAAAAAAGTCAGTCTTAAACACAAGTTGGATTTTGAAATCATCTGTATTGACAAATTTAAGCCTGAAATGTTAAGTTAAACCTGCTTACTAAAAGTATAAAATAACTTAAATGTAGTAGTGATGATGATGATATTTTAAAGGCCAGTTCACCCCAATAACAAAAAAAAAACCCAAAACCAAACAAAAAAACAAAAAATATCTTTTTTGTTTCTCTTACGTCTAATATCAGGCCATGCCAATAGTTTCAGTTTAATTCTAGTTTTTCCCACAGAAATAGACTGTAACTATTCACATCATGGTCTATCTGCAGACACGAACAGAGGTGAGGGGGAAAATATATGTTTGTAATTTAAGTGAAGCATCCGTCCCTTTAATGAAAGAAAATATGCCATTTTATAATGTTCACACAGTATACAATGACCTAGCAAGATCACTGTATCCTACAAAAGACAGCAAACAGGAACAGGGAAATATTGCATAGAAAATAAGATTTGATGTATCTAAAGCCCCATACACAGGGAGGTGGGGATCATTTAAACCATTGCAAAATTACAGGATATGGACTGAAACAGACATGGACATTCCACAAGGAGATTCACTTTAAAATACAAGGACGTGGCTTCGGATTTAAATTACAGCAGGAAACGTGAGTTTGCCGAAAATTAGTAGGTAATTGTGAATTACTTGGTGTGGAATGACTCCTATAACAAGATAATACCAAAAGCTGACAAGAACAGGAAGTATTACGACATGGACCCACCATGGGCCAAGGGTTGCAGAGCAGCACAAATGTTCCCACTGCGTAGCTCCTTCTGTTCTGTGTGGTCTCTATGTGGACCAGGATGTGATACAGAGCGACCGAGGATAGAACAGGGGAGCAGATGTGGATGGTGACTGACTGAGGATGCATGTTGCCTGGGTAGACTTTGGCTGACCAACCTCGGGCATCAGGGCGCTTGTCAGAGAACTGAACTGGGATCCACTTTTACAGACCATCTGTATGGTGAAACAAAACACTTGCTGTGTACTTAGAGCGAGACTAAGTAATGAAGAAATAACATCACTTCCCGATTACAAATGAAAAGTTGAATTCATGAACAATCAAACACACCACTGCTCAGTTCAATATGCTCAGATGTTTTGCTGCTATAGCCTCACTTGTTCTGGTATGACCAGTAGCTTACGGTAGCTAATGTTAGCAAACGGAGCATAATGGGCATTGCAGAGAAAGCTGACTTGATGATTCTACTGCTGCTGCTCCAACACTATGTTTAAGCATTTGCCATTTATTACATAATACTCAATTGTGGCCACAGTGGCCAATGTTGTGCAAAAGTACACAGACTCACTTTAAGCCTGTAGGCATGCAAGGTAAAGAGTAAAACACCTTGTAGCCATCTCTAATACCAAGCAGCCTAATTGCAGAGGGGGACAGCCTTTACACATCCAAAGTTTTAAAGTTAGTTGTGTTAAGTTATGTCCTGAATGGGGCACTAGTTCTTTTTTGTTTATTTCTGTTTAATTCTATCCTGTCTTGTTCTTTCCTGTCCCGCCTATACCTTTCACTTTCCTGTTGTGTCCTAATCTGCTCTTTGGACAAGCACGGGAAAAGAGCTAGCCTTGTCTCTCTCTAAAGTGAGCATTAAAGCCTACCATCACCTATAAAGCTCACTAATTAAAACATCTCATTTGTATCATCTGTGCACAAAATCACAAAAATTGTCAATTTGTGGGTGAGTACATGTTGTAAATATTTTAATGCAAACGACAGCTGAGTGCAGGGACTGTGCACTGTAGCCAGAGATGATTTCCCTAAATGTTGAACTAGTAAAAGTAAAAGAAGAGTCATAAAGTCAGAAAATGTACTCATTAATATCGGTAATACCTACATAAAGTTTGCTAACATTTGCTAACCTAGATTTGCCACTAAGCTACAGGTCATACCAGACCAACTAAGGCTGTAGCTTCAACACCCCTGAGGGCACAGGATCGGACAAGGGTGCTTTTTATTGCTTATGAGAACAACTTTTCATTCATAAGAGTAAGACTGTTAGTTCTTCTTACATACATTACATGGTCTTGCTTTAAATGTGAGCAGACTTAATCCCATCGCTGATACCTAGGCAAACCTCCAGGACCAGGCTTTCAGTGTGAGGATTCCATGACGGGCTGTGAAATAGCAGAGTGAGTTTGAACAGTTTCCCTCGTCGCAACACCAGGTGCTTTTTGCTGAGTCCCTGCGTCTCATGGGAAATGTGGTTTTCATCGGCCTCAAAGTTGACTAACTTCAGTCGACAGTGACCTTTGTCAGTGCCTTGAAAAACAGATGACTTATAATGAAAACCATTGATCTAAAGACTGTAGAAAAAAAACCTCACAGGATGTTTTCACTCACAGGATACAAGACAATGATTCATCAAAAACTCAGCTGAAATCAAAGAAGAGGGCAAAGAAGGGAAGAGATGAGTTTTGGAGATGAAGGTCAAAGAAGCCAGTCATTTCATTTTGACACCACTTGTGTTGGATCAATCATAGGATTTCTGGCTTCTGGTGGGTAAAAAAATACAAAACTTTAGTCCAGGAAAAATACTGGACTGAATAATAGTTATTAACTCTGCTGAGTTTTTTCTTATCGTGATGTTTTTCACATTGTTGAAAACCTGTACTGGCTTTCTGTCACATACCTTTGCTAGAACATCCTCACATTCTGTCACATACCCTGCTTGGTAACCATGCTATTTGCATTCATAATTATACAGCCTGTCTTTGTGCATTTATTAGCACCTCAGTGACTAAAATGCTTGGGAAGTCAAACCCTTGTTTAAACAATGTGGGTATTGCTACTTTTACTCAAGGAAAAGATCTGGGTACTTCTTCCACCACTAAATGTTTGTTAAAAAGTGTCTTGCCAAGCCAGACATGAGATGACTGGTTCTTAAATTATGAGTTTATGTAAAATCTTTTACATCAAATTTAAAGTAAATTAATGTAACTCAAAAGCATAAACACACCTTTCTTTGGGGAAGAAAAAGCTTCAAGTTAAGCATGATATGCAGAGTGAACTCACCACAGATGTTGTGTGTTGCATGCGGTCCATGGTCTGACATTAGGAGTGACAAGCAACTGAGGGAACAACAAGCAGGCTCCAACTTCCAAATGATAAATATCTCAGTCTTTTTTTTCCTTTTTATCTTTTGCTTACAGTGGTCTATAATGGCAAACCAAGCCCCAGTAGCAATAATTCATTAAGGAGAATTGGGGTTAACGACAACCTGGGGAGCAGTATCGGAGATT